>OY982584.1:4049859-4649859 GCA_963859945.1 Euplagia quadripunctaria
TCTAATAATTCTATGTTTTCTTGCTCTAAAAACTCTTTTGTTCTGTGCGCCGTGTGAGAACTCGCATTGTCGTGATGGAGGATGATGCAGCGGTTGCAGTTCTCTTTACGGAGTTCGGAAACGACCTGTGGCAAACAAATGCTAGCATACCATTCTGCATTAACCGTTCTTTGTCCCTCAAGAGGAATAGTCGCAACATGGCCGGTTTTGGAGACAAACGTGGCTCCGTGAACGAAAAATTTTAGTTGGCTTTAACTCATTTTCGAACACCCAAACTCGTGACTGGTTTTTTGGTTCGGGTTCGTACGCGTATATCCAGGATTCGTCACCTGATACAATGTTGTATACAGCATTTGAGGATCCTGCGTGGAATCTTTCGAGAGTTCTGACGCACCAAGTAACGCGAGCCGCTTTTTGCTCTTCACAGAGCAAATGCGGTATCCATCGGGCAAACAACTTTTTTACACCTAATTGTTCATGCAAGATTATTTGTATTTGACTTATGCCAATGTCTAAATTTGCCTGAATTTCGCGGTATGTCACATGTCGATCTTCCTCAATCAGCTTACGCACAGCATCAACATTTTCTTGGGTGACTGCAGTTTTTGGACGACCTTGACGGGGATCATCACTGAGCTTGACACATTCACGTTGAAATTCAGCAAACCAGCGATAAATTGTAGTTTTGGATGGGGCTTCATCACCAAATGCAGAAAGCATCCGGTCAACACTGTTTTTGTGTTAAACCGCTTCGAAAGTCATAATAAATCATCGCCCTTGAATTTTCTCGAGTCAATTCCATTTTCTCAACGACTAAACAAGTTTGAGAAGACCTTGTGAGAAGACCGAGAATCTTATTTTTAAATAAATAAATGGTATTCGATTTTTAAAACCAAGGAGTTTTCAATTAAAAAGATTTTAATAGGATAGGATTAGTGGAAATATTCCATGCCCGATACTTTTAGTGCAGCCTATGTAATATTATAGCGATATACACACATGGACATATTTAGAGGAACGCAAAAAAAAGGTTCGATTGTGTGGTGGGAAAGGTGAGTGTTTATCATGGTCTCCTTACGCCCTGGCCACGTATATCAGCATTATGTAACTTGAAAAAGAACATAGTAATCGTCTTTAAATAAAGAATGCCAGCAGTAACCAACTTAAGACAACTGTAAAGGGCGTTGGTAGAAGAATGGGACCAAATCACAAAGTTTTATTGACGATTTATTAAAAAAATATGCCCAGACGGATGGAGGCAGTTTTGACAGCGAGAGGAGGTAACACTAGATACTGAATGTGCCTACTTGTGTTTGTGTTACATTACATTATAGAAAAAATCTGCCATTTGATAGTTTTGTTTTCATATGATGAGTTGAGTTTTCCGTTTCCTCACATTACGTCAATAAGAGATAACTGTCAGTAATTTTTTTTTAATTGAATTTTAAGTTTTTTTTATTTAAAAAAGTAATTTGACTAAGTCTACTTTAATAAAAGTATAATTAACATTAACAAAACTTTTGGTTTGGTAATCTAACTTTTTTGGCGTTCCTCTATATATGTCCATGTGTGTTTAAATCCATCAAAGAAATCCTTATACGACGGCATGGCGTCTAGTATAAAAAACATTAATAGAACCAACAGCCAAACATGCCCAATACTTTAGATACTACGTTACATATGCTACTCGTTTACAATAATTACAAAAAAAAAAAAATATATATATATTTTCGGAAATAAATTAAAAAAATACACGTAGAAAATCAAAGACCTTTTTCAAAATAAATATGTTACAAGTTTCAAGACGTTACAAAATTAATGAAATAGAGTGATCAATACAATAGATCTAAAAAAGCATATGTCACAATTTTTTTCTAAAAATTTAATCCAGTGACCAGTCCCATGTTAAAAAAAAACTTTATTCACAACATATATAATTACGTACTGTACCAGTAAAAAGGGAGAAAGATAAAGAAATTAATATACAATCACCCACATAAGTAACACACATACTTACACACAGCGTACACGTGTATCATCGCACACGCACTCATAATTATTATTCTTATCCATAACGATAGCATGTCAATTATTAAGTACAGACATCGTCAGTAGACATATTTTTTTATTTTACATTTACAGCTAAATGCAAAACGCGCTGTATTAGCGACAAAAAGCAGACGGCCCCCGCCACCTGTTCACAACACGCCAAATAACAAAAGTAAGTATTTGCAAATTATTAATTCAATAATAGTGTCACCCATGGACGAAGACCAAACATTTTCAACGTCCCGCCCTTGTTTTATTACACAAAACATTAGGTTACAAAACATAAGTACAACGTAATTAAAACGTTAGTTTTAAAGCTTTACTAGCCGTCCCCGCACTTTCACCTGCGTTTGTGCTCACTGCTTCGCTTCTGTTGGTCGTTGCGTGATGTTATATAGCCTATAGCCTTCCTCGATAAATGAGCTATCCAACACTAAAAGATTTTTTTAATTCGAACCAGTAGTGCCTGAGATTAGTGCGTTCAACCAAACAAACTTTTCAGCTTTATAATATCAGTGTAGATTTAAAAGTGAGTGAGGGGAGGGCAGCTCAAGTCCTCATTACCCTTCGACTATTCCCATGATGTCACCTATTAATTTCTTCTTATGATTAGTTACCATCTTCCAAATATCTTCCTGCTGTTTTCTTTTTTAATGTGCTTTCTTCTTCCATTAAACATAACATATCCCACTATCCCACTAATATTATAAATGTGAAAGTTTGGATGGATGGATGAATGAGTGGATGTTTGTTACTCTTTCACGCAAAAACCACCGAACTGATTGCGATGAAACTTGGTATGTAGATAGCTGGAGACCTGGATTAACGCATAGGCTACTTTTTATCCCAATATTCCCACGGGCTCGGGACTTCGCGAGTGATACCGTGGGGCGCTGCTAGTCCCACTAATATTATAAATGTGAAAGTTTGGATGGATGGATGGATGGATGTTTGTTTCTCTTTCACGCAAAAACCACTGAACTGATTGCGATGAAACTTGGTATGTAGATAGCTGGAGACCTGTATTAACGCATAGGTTACTTTTTATCCCGATATTCCCACGGGATACCGTGTGATACCGTGGGGCGCTGCTAGTTATTTATAAATTGAAGTTCAAACAGTATGTATTAGAAATAATATAATTATTATTTTCAGATGCAAGACTGAAGAAAGGTATGAAGACGGCAAAGCAGCGTCTCGGTAAAATTCTAAAGATACACAAAATGATATATTAAACATTAGTTTATTAGGTTATGAGTGACAGACGGACGTACGTGTAGATGTATATTTTATAATATGTATTGTATATTAGCACGGACCAATGGGTGTTGTCGTTTGACCGGGTTTTTTCTATGCGATTAGTAATACGCTGACGTCGGAAATGAATATTCTATTGAATGCTTATTAATATTTTGTAAATGTGACGCGATTATACTCTATTGAAGTAAATATTAATCCGTGTTTTCAAGTTTCGAAGATCCAGATAGATAGAATATTAATATCCGGCATAACTTTATCTTTCACCCGCCAGCGCGAAGGCAACGGAGGGTTATGTGTTTAAGAAATTAAAGAAAATACATATTAGGTGGAAATTAATGCAATTTAGAACGACTGCCATGCAAGTTACAGTACGTTTTCAATATTTCATGTCCAAAAAGTGCAATGTTAATATATAATAATAATTGGTTTAATAAAGATTTTTTTTTGATTTACAATAAGTTCAAGATTCCCACCTAATATATAAAGATTTAATCTTAAATTATCATCCCAGTGATATATATATGCCCTAGAACTACTGCCTATATAAGCTTGTATTGATAAAAATACATTCATATAAAAAATCAGAACTTTTAAGTTTGTTCGTCATAGGTCCAATGAAAAAATAAAATTCGAGCATCCTCACGCTAACGGTGACATACAAACTGATAAAAAGATGGTCTTTACACGATCTTTCTAAGGTATTTCTGTGCTGGATTCTTAGTGCTGTTGGTTCAAACGATCTGGTCCGGTCGCGACAGAGATTTGATCGACATAAACTTAATTGCATACGAGTGCAAGTATCATTAGTTATCATAATAGATTTAGAAAAATATTTTTCTACACAAAAATCAAAACCTAGATAGAAGAAGATGATACTCTCATTAGGGACACTTACATAGCGACTATCACAAGTATGCAATTAATTGAGAACCAGCTGGGAAAAAATATAATTGCAATTACATACCAACGCTGTAGTAAAATAATACAAGCGCACGCCAGACATTCATTCAACTGATTCAAAAAAGATTGGGAGTGTGACATCACCTTTAGAATTAATATTCTGGAATTTATATGAAGATTTTTATCAAACCACGCACCTTTGTACGTGCACACAGGTTAAAATGTGATTTTATATTTAATTACAATAGAAATAGCATATTTTCTCAATTACTAAGGTTTTTGGTATTAACGACGTAATATTTTTGTAACCATTAGTCCTGGGAAAATCTTTACACATCCACCAACAATCACTGTCGTAGGCAATGAAAGCTGCAAATAGGTTCAGTTCGATTCAGGGTTCCCTTACTGTATATTGTAATTTAAATTAACTCCCGAACGTACAACGTACGAACGAACGTAAGTACGAACAACGTGCGAAAAGTAACGCCTTTCATAATGAAAGCCATTATTATATAATGTAGCGGACTTAATGCCAAAGGTATTCTCTATGAGTCTACTTTACGGTGATGCAGAAATGAATAAACTTCCCTTGAACAGTGATATGGTTCTCTCATATAATTGGGAGTTTAATTCATTAATTTTCTAAGAAATCAAACGTGCAATAGGGTAGATGACTGTCAAGTCAAATCAGTATATTTTTAGTAAACGTCAAAACGGTAGCATCCGTACATTTTTGTATGAAATACTGATGCGTGACGTCACGCCTTAGTATTGTCAAATCATTTACTTTTAATGTTAACTTAACAATTATAAACTAAATGAAGAACGTTAAAATGAAACTGGACGACAATTTTCACAGTATTTTAAGTTATTTTATTGCGACACTTGGCGAAATAATTTATTTTGAGCATCTACCCAATTACAATTGTATGTAGACTATATTGCACCCTATGTATGAAATTGTCTTTTTTAATTTTAATAAAGATCGCCTGGTGGTCGAATTTCGACCAAAATTCATTAAGTTTTTTTCTTTTAACTTGAACTGTCGTTGTATGGACTTTCGTACCATGACAGGTCAGGCCATATTATACTGGACGCGTGTAGCACAATGTAGCCGTTTTTGAATTTGTAACACATATTGTTAAATTTGTAACACATATTGTTATAATTGTTTTAGCTTTCTGTCATTTATCTACATATAAACTTTAAGTATTCCTTATTTCACATGTTCGCAAAATTTTCTTGCACCTATTAATATGTAGAGATATATTTAAATCTTGGAATCCGTGTTACTGATTTCTAGCTGTGCTACTTCTAGACATGCAATTCTGTAAGTTGATAGTATAGTGGTTGGTATATTTAGTTCATTTAGTAGGTTGCACTATGCGTTCATTATTTCTTTATTCTATCATATTTAACAGTGGAAACAAAAGAACTGATTGTAAAAGCTGTTGAAAGTACGAAAACAATGATTTATGAATTAGGAACATATTAACGTACTAGCTGTTGCCCGCGACTTCGTTCGCGTGGAAAAAGTTTTCTTAAATTTTCGAATTTTCCGCGCATCTTTATTATTTTCTTTCAAATCAATCAAACAGATAGTCTCTATTCAAAGTGCTATTGGCAATACTTACATATATACATATGTGCATTTACACTTAAGGACACAAAATTTCAAGTGTTTACTTTTAAAATCTTCTATGTCCCCTTAAAAAAATGTCAATAACCTTGTGAGACTATAAGGTTTCCTTCCACAAAGGTTTGTGTAAACACCAGGTCAAAAATTATTAACGCCTAAAAAAAATATCCTTTCTTGTAATCGCACATGCTTTTTTGTGCGAATGTTGTCCCTATTTACTACAGATTTTCCCATGGACTAATCGTTATTTTAGGTAAAGATCTGATAAATTGATATTTAAAATAAGCTATGTCGTTTTTCGTAAGTATTTTATTGACGTAAAATTTATTATTCCAAATTTATTTGATTTCGCTGTAGATTGTTAAATACTCGACATTTTGTTTTTGTTATATAAACTGACATAAAATTTGAAATAAAAAAATTAAAATAAAGAAAAGACATTTTTTTGACGAAAATATAAATTATAAAACCAACCACCGAATAATATATGTAAATAAGAAAATATAAAAAAAATATAAGAAAAAAAAACAAATTTTTCGCTTTAGCTACTTATGGACTTTTTGTTATGTTATAGTGATAAATTGATAATAGACATAAGTATGTGTTTCAATGTTATATTTGTTGTAATTCAAATATGGATGCAAAATATACATATTTATATTTTTAATACCACAAGTGCAATAGAGTTATATCAAAATACAACAAATAATCTTTAAGTGACAAAAAATATAAAACTTGATATAATGTAACCAACATAATAAATATATAGCTTTTAGTAACATATGAAATCCGTGTTCTCGTAATGCAATCACATCATTTTAATTATAGGTAAATTATTTATTTTTCTAAAATTAATTTTAATATGATTTTATTGCACCGAAATTAATTTTGCATCTGTATGCAGCTTGTTCTCATTTGCAAAACAAACAGGGTGTGTTTTTTCATAAAATGTTTTAAAGGAATAGAGTAGCCATTTATTTTGTGTAAATGTCCATGTTTTCTATGTACTGCACTATACATAATAACAAAATCTATACTGTCACAGAATAGATAGCAAAACTTTGTATAGAAAGCTAGCTAATTTAAGACAGTTTTTGTAACTATAAATTTAAGTACAAATAAGTTTGAAAAAATAAAATTGTACGCAATATTATAAACATTGACTGGCAATTATCAGGCTATGATATCAAATCGTCCACTTTACCCAGTCAATGTCTTAAAGAAAATATGGATATTTTATAAAATAACTTGTGTGTACACAATTTAAGTCTATTTCATATCATTGTCAGTATTTAAAGGGGTCGAGTATATTGTTGTTATATCATTCAGTCATGTTTTAAGGCATCTCGTCCACTAGGTCTAGACTTGTATGTATTCTAATAAATGACACTATTTGACTGAACGAAGTCCTAACAAATGTAACTGTGCCCCGTAAAAGTATGGAATCTTAATCTATGTTTTACGCTACGTTTTGCTTTCTAAAGCATTTTTTTTAAATTTCACTTCACTGCACGCGATGAATTGCTGTGCAGCTGATGCGTGAGGTCGATTCCCCTTACTCATTACTTATGTTGCAGTCATGTTTGAATCGAATTCGTGCGGTGTCGGCAAATATCGAAGTGCACTTTTTCTAGGTTTTTTTGTTTTTTTTTTTCATTTTGTTTATGTAGAAATATTCTATACTATAGACAGAGTACTTACTTTCCTAAAAATAATCACAAATTTATGTAATGTTGTAACTAAATGTAATTTGTGATGTTTTAAAACCCAAAACCATTTTTTTTTTACTTAAAAGCTATAATAAATTTAATAAAATTTATAAAAAAGGTTTACATAGTAACCATTATCACGTGACTGCAAACACCAACGAGATCTATGTAAGTCACTAACAGATAAACAAGCTTTTTTAACTTTTAAATAAATTGTTTTTGTGTTTAAATGCAAATAGTTACAATATAGACAATTTCTATAAAATAATATGAAACCCTAAATCACTCATTAAGTCATGTAGTAGTGGACGAGGTAATATATATCATTTGTTTATTAAGCCATTGATGTTGATTAACTTATTAAGGAATTTTTTAGTAGTAGCACTTTAGTTTTAACTCATACGCCTTCACACCTATTTTAGTGTTAAATGTACAGGAAACATGGATTTTCTACAACATTGAACTAAATTAGTAGTTATAGGCAAATGGTTAAAAGTGTGATGCATTTATTTATAACGAGTGAATGATATCTATTTTTAATACAAAATGGATAGTGTTTGTTTTTATTTTTAGTATAACTGTGATCCTGTATCGGTTGTTTTATATGAGGATGGTTTATTGAATTAATTCATGTTTTCTCAGAGATTAAGACTTCAAAAAGGGTCTCTATTCGCCTTAAACCACAAGTTCCCTGCAGTTTCACCCGCGTTTATGATCACCGCTTCGTTCCTTAGGGTCGTAGCGTCATGTTACATAGCTTATAATCTTCCTCGATAAATACTCTATCCAATACAACAAGATTTATTCGAATCCGACTGGTAGTTTCAGAGATTAGCGCGTTTAAACAAACAATCAAACGAAAAACTTTTCAGTTTTATTATATTAGGATAGATTAGTATGGATAATCTTTGAGTATCTAACTATATAGTGATTGGAGTGTCTTCGCTGTTTGTGTGAAGTGTGTTGGCTGAGCTTGGGGCGTGGGGGTAAACCTCAGTATGGGACAAGACATTCAAAGTATGTACTTACCAAAAAAAAAAAAAGGGAATTAATACATACCTATTTTAAAAGTATCTAGAACTTTTAGCAATACTTGTTATTATAATTTAACACATTATTTCGATGATAATTTGAAAATGATTAAGACAATTAATAGTTATTATTTGACATGAATAATACTAGCAACCCACCCCCGGCTTCGCAAGTAGAGACATCTTCAACAATCATCATCATATTTCAACCAAATTACACAAAACCTCAACAAATTATACAGCTAAACCTTCCTCATGAATCAGTCCGTCTATTCGTGAAAACCGCATAAAAATCCGTTCAGTAGTATTTCAGTTTATCGCGAACAGTCAGACAGACAGACGCGGCGTTGGACTTTGTTTTATATGTAGTGATATACTAAAATGTTTTAATTTATCTAATAACATTTCATAACACATTCTAATAACATTTTACATATCTCTTACACACTCGAAACATCGATATGACCATTGTATTTATTGTTAAAGAGAGAAGAGAGACAGATGCAGGTCTTGCATCTCTCTCTCCTCTTCACTGATTGGCTGTCGCAGTCGCCTACAACCATACTTGTTAGGAGGCAAGACCTGACCAATCTTTTTTCTCTCTAACGCTATTACGCTTCTACAGCCAGATTTCCAACTCTATTTATATTATCTCTATGGTTATCTCACTATTTATAGCTATAAAACTGGTATAAAAGCGATGTAGCTACTACTCGTCACTTAGCACACCTTGTTATAATTGTGGTTTATTAGTTTCAAAGATTACATTTAATACACGCACTACCGACACAAGTGCACATCTCAGCAGGATGGCACATAATGATGATGAACAGAAATATGTAGAATAATTCGTTCAGAAACAAAGATCCATGAGAGCATGAGCATTTTTCAATAAATTATTTTCGTTTAAAAAAACCTCTGATTGAATGTCATGCGAGTTTCTCGACATCACACGCTATTAACAGTTTATTTTCGATGTTGTAATCACAAAATGTTATAGAAAATCTATGTTACCAACGAGAATGAGCGATATATACATATAATATAAAAGATATATTGTAAATTATGGATAACAGTGAATGTATATTGTTGTGACAGAGAAAAGAGTTCTCTAGATAGAAAACATTTATTTGTTTCTTTTATACACCCTACTAGAAAACCTTCACACGCGATCTTACCTTAATTTATAACCATTTCCGATAACCTATCTACAGTTACGGATAGATAGTTATCCCAAAAAAATCTAGAGAGACCAGAGATAGCCATTTATCTTTTAATGGTAATGCTTTGAGTTTCTATGTTAAGCGTTTAAAGAAATCGATGTATAGAAATCTCTCCGCCAAATCATTTAAATAAATAACGACTTGTTCTGACACAATAAAGTCGCAATTCAGGTCGCACAGTGCTAATAAACTACCGTTATATTCGCCTAGAAATTGTCTCTCTTCCTATTGTTAAACTGTTATCTGTTTTGACGACGTTAGGGTTAGATTTTCTTAAAGAATTAATCTGAATATTTAATTACCTGTAAGTTTTTATTACTCTATTTTTGTGAAAAAATAAACAGGCTAGGTACTAATAACTCGATAGTCTAGATACACAACGCGTGAGTGAGCATCGAACTAACGTGTGACTCGGTCGGCGCGCGGCGTAACACTAAATTTTGGCTTAGTGGAACCCGCCGAGTACTTGTAGCCTTATACCTACACTGCGGAGTGGACCTGGCCTGACTACGGTAACAGTTTTCACCAGGTAGGCCTTACGCTTGCTACCTTGATATGAAATATAAAACTAAAGTACAGTTAGTAGCTAGATAATCTTTTGGTAATTTAGTATATCCATGGATTATAGGCTGGAATATGAGAGTAAATTGGTTTTTTATCTTTATTGTATATGGTTTTGAATGTCTGCTCATGAAAACACTTACGACGATTTTTGTAGTAATCGATGTCATGTGATTTTTGATGATTAAAGTATTTGTAACTCTTGCGTCAAAGGCTATTGCACTGAACAATAAAATTATAATGAATACCCACTAAAACAAACGTAGGCAAATAAACTTCACCGGAATCAGAATGCTCAGTCAGCTGAATATCGAGTGTCGGACTCGGGTAACTTCAAACTTTGTTCTGTGTTTTAGAACACTATTAAATATCAAGTTTAATTTATACCTAAAGTGAAATATTCGCGTTTAATCATGAAAATTATCCAAATAATAATAACGTTGGTTAACCTCACTGGAATCGGTTCTCTTTTTAATATTAGTACAAATAGAAATTACGAAAGTTATAGGCTCCCTCGGTGTACGGATACAGAGAAAATGGAGAGTTTCCTTAGCAAAAGTATAAATTTAATGGAACGAAGTAAAAGTTTTGGCGAATTGCCGGACACTTTTGACGTGAGCAAGTGTTTGGTGAACAGTTCCAGGGAATACATCAGGCACCATATATTGAATGGATTGATCGTTCGTGATGATCTTCCTGTAACGCACTGGCATGAATATAAGGTAAGTCTTCAACTCGCATAGTACCGCACGACATATTTCTGTACAAGCTACCCCTTGCTTGCAAGTAAAATCAAACTGAATATAAAATAAACTACCTATTATTATTAGTATTAAAAGTTTGTTAATAATAATAATTAGTTTTACATAAGAAATAACAAAAAAAAAATTGGAATACCCGACAGACAGACCTGATCGAGATTTGTCAAATCTGTAAAAATCGTAGGTACACCTAAAACCTACATAATAATTTCATTTTTTTTTATGAAATAAGGATAATGTTGATAGTAATGGAAGGTTTTCTCTCATCCACGTGGTCAAGGGCCACTGAATATACAACCAGACAATCGGTGGATCAATTGCAGCGTGATCCCCTCCGGCAATATAATAGGTGTATGTCGTACTTACTTTTCATGTTTAATTACGACATAAACACTTCGACGGTGAGTATTGAGGGGTAATTGCGTTATTAAGTATATTGGTACTTTATTATAATATTGGTACCACTGACGATGTAAGTTTGTATATGAAATAAAAAGTACAAGCAATATTCATAGTAGACATTTTGTGTCAGGAACATAGGTGATTTTGAGATTTAATCAATAAAGGACCCATTTTAACCTGGAGGTTGGCACACAGTTGGTCCGTCACAACAAAGTTGTCGAACTTGAATTTTCAATGAAATTACTTCATTTTTATTTTGATTTCAGTCAGTCCATAAAAAAGTGTACAAAACACCACAACAAGAGTTGATAGCGTTGTCAAAGTGGCGCGACAATCTGGAACGAGTGGCGAAACACAACCGCGACTTTTTGACTGGCAAACAATCCTACTCGCTACAGTTAAATCATTTTGGAGATCTGGTAATACATATTTTGTTATATTAAAACACCTATTGAAGGTGTATGTGTCATAGTGCAGTGGAAATACAGGTGTCAAATAATTTTGACTATAACATACCTATGGTCCTATAAAGTGAACCTATGACACTTCTTGCCGCCGCGGGCGGTTGGCTGCGCCCGCGGCGCGGACTGTTCGGTGTGAACAGTGGCGGATTTACACATTTGCCGCCTGTAGGCTAGTTACATTTTGCCGCCCCTACCTCCTCTTCGATTCGATAGGCAATTCACAATGATATTAATTACAACTTTTTGAAGTAAAACTTCTTTACGCACGCTTGACTTGGGGAGTAAGCTGGCGTAAGACGAAAAGAGTGATCGGGCGAGGTGAACGGAAGAAGCTGGTGAATTCGTTACGAAAAGTGTGATCAGGCGAGGCAAACGGAAGTTGAAAGGGAGATATAAGTTAGTGAAGATAGAAAGAGAGAGTTACATTTCGTATATTACTGTAGGGGCAAGAGATTTCCTTTCTCTCTTTCATAGCCAGTTACGATTCGTATGAAGTTTTACTTCAGTCGTGTGGTCTAAAGCACACTCATTTTTTTTGTCAATGATTTGTGCACTAATTACACCACCTTTTTCCATAATTAGTATGATTGTGAACTAGGGGATCGATGTCTCGGTTTTTAGATTTTTTTTTTACACCCCAACGATTTAGCTAAGATATTTTGAATTTAAAACTTTAGCGGCGTTATGCACTTTTTTGGATGGGTAAAAAATGTTAAACTCGCGTCAGGACACGTAACCCACATCGAAAATTCGTAAGACGGAGCCGACTTTCTTATATTTAAAAAAATATAACATTCGAAATTCAAACATTTATGAGCGGCCAGGAGCGCAGAACTTTCAGTGTACCCTATGTATACTTTTATCCAGGTGTATACATAGGCTGCACTAAAAGTATCGGGAATGGAATATTTCCACTATTCCTATCATATTAAAATCTTTTTAATTGGAAAGCTCTTTGGTTTTAAAAATCGAATACCATTTATTTATTTAAAAAAAAGATTCTCGGTCTTGTCACAAGGTCTTGTCAAACTTGTTTAGTCGTTGAGAAAATGGAATTGACTCGAGAAAATTCAAGGGCGATGATTTATTATGACTTTCGAAGCGGTTCAACACAAAACCAGTGTGTTGACCGGATGCTTTCTGCATTTGGTGATGAAGCCCCATACAAAACCACAATTTATCCTGGTTTGCTGAATTTCAACGTGGACGTGTCAAGCTCAGTGATGATCCCCGTCAAGGTCGTCCAAAAACTGCAGTCACCCAAGAATACGTTGATGCTGTGCGTAAGCTGATTGAGGAAGATCGACATGTGACATACCGCGAAATTCAGGCAAATTTAGACATTGGCATGAGTCAAATACAAATAATCTTGCATGAACAATTAGGTGTAAAAAAGTTGTTTTCCTGATGGATACCACATTTGCTCTGTGAAGAGCAAAAAGTGGCTTGCGTTACTTGGTGCGTCAGAACTCTCGAAAGATTCCACGCAGGATCCTCAAATGCTGTATACAATATTGTATCAGGTGACGAATCCTGGATATACGCGTACGAACCCGAAACAAAAAACCAGTCACGAGTTTGGGTGTTCGAAAATGAGTTAAAGCCAACTAAAATTGTTCGTTCACGGAGTGTTGCAAAAAAAATGGTGGCCACGTTTGTCTCCAAAACCGGCCATGTTGCGACCATTCCTCTTGAGGGACAAAGAACGGTTAATGCAGAATGGTATGTTAGCATTTGTTTGCCACAGGTCGTTTCCGAACTCCGTAAAGAGAACTGCAACCGCCGCATCATCCTCCATCACGACAATGCGAGTTCTCACACCGCGCACAGAACAAAAGAGTTTTTAGAGCAAGAAAACATAGAATTGTTAGACCATCCGCCGTACAGTCCCGACCTAAGCCCTAATGATTTCTATACTTTCCCTAAAATAAAGAATAAATTGCGTGGTCAGAGATTTTCATCACCTGAAGAAGCTGTGGACGCCTACAAAACGGCCATTTTGGAGACCCCAACTTCCGAATGGAATGGTTGCTTCAATGATTGGTTCCATCGTATGGAAAAATGTGTCAAATTTCGCGGAGAATACTTCGAAAAGCAATAAATACATTTTTAAATAGTAATGTGTCACTTCCTTGATTCCCGAAATTTTCAGTGTAGCCCTCGTACCAAGGTATTTAGCCGAGTCTAAGTGTGGTATTTGTTCTCCTAACTCTTGTTGGTAATTGTTTAGCAAAGATTCATTGCTTTTTTTTATGGTACCTATATTTCTAAGCTAATAAAAGCTCAATCATGTACTACTGTTAAGGTGGGGTACGTTATGCCTTAATACTACTTACACATGTACATTCAATAAACGTTCAATCTATCAGCCTATTGCAGTCTACTGCTCTCCTAACGTGCGCCAAAGCACCCGGTTCTCCGCCTTTCGCATCCAATCTATCCCAGTTACCTTTCTCAGTTTGCCCGTCCATCTGGCTGGATGGCAGCGTCCCACCTTCCGTTTACCAGTTCGCGATCTCAACTCTAGAACCCGTGTGCCCCAACGACCATGCCAGGCCACTTCAGCATGCTTATTCTGCAAACTATGTCGGTAACTTTGGTTATTTGTCGGATGACATCATTATCATTTTATCCTTCAAAGAAACTCCAAGCATAGCTCGTTTCAGAGCCCGCTGCGCGACTTTAAAAAGCTTGTTGACTAGACCGATTGACATACGGTGCCGAGACGTGGACACTAAAAACCCCACCGCCAGTCTCAGCACCGTATGTCAAGAGAGGTAGGACGCACTGGTTTTACAAAGACCTTCGTTTTGAGAAATTGCTACAAGGGTGATGAAAAAACTCAACGTAGCTTTGCAATTGCTGCCCGCCCGTCCCGTGCTGTAAGCTTTCGATGGAGTCGAAGGCTTTCTCGTAGATCACAAAAGCTGTATACAGCGGCTGATAATACTTCTCGGTATTTTGCACAATGTGTCGAACAGTATGGATATGGTTCTAGGTGTCGTGGCTTTTTGGAAACCCGACATGTTACGGTGGCGAGTATTCGTCGAGTTATCTCGCGAGACGATTTTTTCAGACTCTCGAAAACAACTAATAGAAATTATTCAGGAGTAAGATGGGTCTATAGTTTTTCAACAAGATGTTGTCTCTTTTTGTGAACAAAAGTACCTACTTCAGGTTAACCCTAGGTGTTAAACTTTGTTAGAGGACGTAACTAAACTACTACCTATTATTATTATTGTTTTAAGTATCTAGTGCTACCTCGACCATTTTGGGTCTTTTGTAACGCACTTTTGCTTTGTAGTTCACTGCTCAGACTTATAGCTTCGAGAAACCTCCAAATCTTATCAGCAGTGATTGTTTGTATTTCCTGCGGTTGCATGATGTGCAACCTTAGGGTAATACTTCGGTGCCGCATTAGTGGGCCACAAAAGCATAGAATATGCATTGCAGTTTCTTCTACCTCTCGACAGAATTTGCATATTGTGTTCTCGCCCAACTTTAGGTTGAACATATATTTGTTCTGTTAGCAGGGTCCGGTAACGATTGAGAAGAAGCTCAGGTTTTGTATCTTTTGAGCTCAAGAAGTTCTTTTGATACTTTGTTATCATAGCGCTTTCGAGTGTCTTACACCAATCGTGGTCTTCCATCTCTTAATTGCCATTGATATGTATTGGGCGTTTATGATTGAATAAGCTCGCCGCAGTTTGGTTCCGATCAATGCTATTCATTGTCTGCACCAGTTCTGGCGAGTTCATCGGCTTTTTCATTGCTACCTAATTTAGACTCGCTAGCTCTCTCAGGAATTGCATCTGGCCTACCTTCAGAAGCTCGGTAGTGATTCCGTCATCCCCAGGAGATCCGTTATTTTTTAGCTGCTTGAGAGCTGCTTCTATCTCGCTGTGGATAATTTCAGGTATGTCCTGCCTGTAATGGTGCGTGAATGGGGCTCTGTGGTTATCATCACTGAGTCTCGTTGGTTCTATCATCCGTGATTCGTACAGCTGTTCATAAAACTTCTCGATCTCGTCGGGAATCTGGCCCTGCACTTTCGTTGACTGCCATTCTTAGTTTTGAGTTTCGTCAATTGGGGCCTCCCCACGTGCTGAGCGAACAATTTTAACCCCCTGTTACAATCTCTATTGTGTGAATATTGAAACTTCGGTGGTCGCGTCATAACAGTTTTTTAGGCTATCATGTCCACGTTGACGGCTGAGTAGTAGCTGTAGGCTGAGTATCGCATTTACGTGAGAGAGCAATGCTTCGGCACGTATGGGCCGGCTCGACCGGAATGATACCACGGCCTCACAGGAAACCGGCAGTGAAGAAATGATTTCATTGCTTTTCGCCGAGTGAATTAGGTTACCGAAGGCCCTAACCCTTACCCCCCCCCCCCTCCCGCTCTTCCCCTACTCCCACCTTAAAGACCGGCAACGCACTTGTGACTAGTTATTTTTATATTGGTTATTTACCATCAGGTGACAAGTTTGCTCGTTTGCCCACTATACCTACCAGAAAAAACAAAAGAAAAAGGGTTCAAGAGTCTTGGGAGGAAGAGGTCTTGGACTGTTGTTGTTTGCGTTTCCCGGGAAACAGCTTTCGAGACTTAAACATAAAAAAAAATATTTTTGTATATTTCTAAAAAATTAAATGACATGAAAACAAAAAATGTATATTTAATTAACTGGTAACAATCCGCCTGATGATGACGATGAAATTAAATTAAATTAAATGATTAACGTTGTTGGCTTAAGGTAGATCTTAGATAACTTTTGAATCGATGTAAGTTAGAAAATCTTCTCGCACCCGAACTGTGTTGCCAGACAGTTTAGAGAACGGTCGTGTCACTCGTTCCCGCCCGCAACCAACCGCGACTACGAAAATTGTAGAAACATTTAAATAGGTGGTGAAACATATTACATGTTGAATTATGAATCTTTTTAATTTTTGTAAGACAAAAAAAATCTTTTCCCCAGTTTTGCCGCCCCTAAAATCCGCCGCCTTAGGCTCCAGCCTACTCAGCCTACTGGTAAATCCGGCACTGGGTGTGAATCGTACTTAAGTGACTATACTCAATTTCAAAAGGAAGCAAGCAAACATATTAATATCCGACCTCATTGTAGAGTATGAAAATAGAATAAAGCCTTCCTACGTAGGTAGGATTTATATAACTAAATGTGTGGGGGTTGTTTTTGCAACATTTTAGGTATTTCCCGTAATTTTTCTGATGACATGCGTGCTACCTACCTATGTACGAACTTATTCTGGTGATATTAAAGTTGCACACTTGTCAAAAGAGGATGCTCCTGAAAGTGAACGGGGTAAAAATGGTGTGCAGTGACCACGTCTCGTGTTATTACACGACTCTTACGTCAATAAGGGTGCAGTTTGAGGAAAGTTTCTTAGGCCTTAGTGTACATGCCATGACATTATTATAAGTCATGTAAACTGATAAAATCGCAAGTTGTCACGAGTCTTCATACCCAGCTAAATAACTATCATTAACATAAGAATATTATTGGAAACCTGAGGCATGAAACAACAAGCAGTATTCACCTGCAGTGCAGCGGTATAATGGTAACCTCACGAACTGCGGCGAGTGTTAGGGTTCGCTGCTCATGTTAGACAAGTCGTTATGTGATTAACAGATAACTTCTGAGAGTCTCAGAATTATCTATGTTTTATTGGTGTTAATTATTATAAGTAGGTAAGCTTGTGTCTAAACACACTAGCCTTTCTAAGTAGGTATAACGTAAACGAATGTAGCTTTGTAGGTAATCTATATACTTTGTGTTTATGAGGTGAATAGATGCAAATGAACTGTTTAATTGGATTGGATGGATCGTTAATTCTGTAGCAGACGCGGGAAATCAACTACAATACATACGATGACCATAATTTTATTAGGTACGCTTTTGTGATAGATTGTCTCTCGTACAATACATACATAAAATCTAATGTTATTGTAATTTATATATTATTCTTGTTATCTGCCTTAATAAAGTTACATTTTAATTGATAAACAAAATTCGACGCTGATACCATATCTTTGAAAAAATCAACCATTAGCTGTTGCGGTTCTTAAGACAAGTCTCGATAAACAAACTTACAGACGGGATTACATTTTTCCAAAGTGATTTTTGTATGGGACACCTTTAGTTGAACTTTTTAATCTGACTGAACTTCTGATACACTTCTGATACTTCTGAACATATGTTCTGTTAAATTCAACTTGCAAGCTATTAGGGTTCCAAAGAACACCTGTGCCAGACACATAAACAGATACGATACATTCTCGTAACCCTTTTAAGCACGGAATGATCATCATCCGCAATAGGGCCCATAATTCCTCAATTTCTAACTAGATTATTACAAATAGACAAACGACTTTGGCTAGCTACGTATATCGGTAGGAACGCGTGACGGTTTCAATATTCGACTGCTCTGTCCGACTGCTGCACAAGAAGTGTCGGACGCGCCGCTCGGCGTTTAAACATTGACTCCGTCAAGCGCCGACAGGTGGCGCTGGCGTGGCGGATATGACGTAATTGCGACACATATATTGAAAAGTTTGAGAAGTTTAATGTAAGTAGATAGTCAAAGATATGATAAGAAGCACTTTCTTTGCGGTTAATTTATTTGTAGGAGACTGAGATTTTCCAATGTAGGCACATCACACGGCACGTGCACCCGACATGTTATGGTATAATAAAAATAATGATGAGGACACACCGTCTCAGCATAGACGGTCCTCCCATTTTAAGCGAAGTTTGGCACAACGTGTGGTTTAACTTCGACATATATATGGCCTCACCGATACTGGTCGCTTTACTCCTTGATACAGGACTCCTGTCTGGGCCTTAACTTCTCCGAAACAGACGTGATTACAACATTTATTTAATAACTAGGAATGCTACTACCGGAAGTTATTATTATTATTCTTACAAACCTTATTCCTTTGTGTATTTTTTTGGATGAAGTTCCCTAACGTGCTATACACGCTCTAAGCAGATGGGAGCGAGACCGAAAAAGTGTAATAAGACTTTCCGACAGTTCTTGCTATAGTTATTTTTATGCCATCTGTGGATTCTGCGCATGTAGTTTGATGTTTGTTTTATACTAATTATCCATTTATTAGTTAAGGCAAATTTCACAGATGGCACAATTTTAATTTCAACTTTTTACAATATTTACTATAAGTACTTATTTTGATACAATTTATTCAATCTATTAATGCCGCGTTCGTATAATCAAGAAACGATTAGTTTTGCTTACTGACGGTAACAATTTTATTGAAAATTCAACGAATTATTACCGTCCGTAAACAAAATGAATATTTTCTTGATTGTAGGAACGCGGCATTAATGTAGATATGTATATGAACTTCGTTCCAACCGGGTGTCCCAAGAACACCTCACGCTTTTTTAAGCAATAGATGTCGTTGGTCTACAATAAAGATTATTCTATTCCTTACCAGGTTTAGAGTATATTAACATTCAAATAAATTGTCTACATTGCAGGATGTAAAAGAATATTTTAAAAAATTCCTGAAGTTCTTTCATACGTTTCCACTG
This sequence comes from Euplagia quadripunctaria, assembly GCA_963859945.1. Taxonomy (NCBI): domain Eukaryota; kingdom Metazoa; phylum Arthropoda; class Insecta; order Lepidoptera; family Erebidae; genus Euplagia; species Euplagia quadripunctaria. The sequence goes on from OY982584.1 coordinate 4,069,433, forward strand.
TTTGATCCGGCAGAAGACCATAGCAAGACTGCGTACCGAAGAAAAGCACACCACAAAGTACCCAAAAGAGTGAGAATCATTAACCAAATTCTGATCATAGTCACTATGACCATGATCAGAATTTTATTCCACTTAATATTAAGGTTTTATTGCACATGGATATTTTACCTAGAATGCCAACATCCATTATGCTGTTTTACATATCAATGAATATACTTGTTTTTTCAGGTTGACTGGCGCACTCAGGGCTTTCGTCCTCGACGTGAGGAGCAGCAACATTGTGGAGCTTGTTACGCCTTCGCAGTCACGCATGCATTGCAGGCTCAACTTTATAAAAAACACGGCTTTTGGGGAGAATTGAGGTAAAATAAAAAGCCATAAAATTGCTAAAAGCCGTCATTGGCTGCCTTTTTCTTTGATGGGAAAAGAGAAGTAGAAAAGCAAGAGGGCATCCTCTTGCGTGTGTGGATCTCGTGACCTACTTTATTACCCAGTTGTGTTGTGTGTACACCGTGAGAGCCAGAACCTATAATTGTCAAGATCCGATATTCGTGTCAAAGACACATAGAGCTTTCACCGAGAAGAGGATGTGTATTCTTTTGGCTAAACAATGTTCAACGCCGCAAAAAGACTTTTGCAGGCTTGAGCATTGTGTTTATGCTAATTAAAAAAAAACCAAGATGTTTTCCTTTTATAATTACAGACTTATTAAAAACTCTTTGAAAATTTCTGTATCACTTCATCACACTTATTTTTTATATATATAAGACGCCAAAACGATTGAATAACTTTTGATTATAAAACTTTTTGTAGTTAGAGGTCCGCGGATAAGGGTTTTAGCTTAAAGTCGTACCATTAATCGATAAACAGAGAAGTACAAATTACGCTATTAATGAAATTTACAATATACAAACAAACTCTTGTGCTTGAATATTAGTATAGATTGCCTTTAAGACTGTTTTAATAATATGTAGATACCTACATATTTAACAAATAATTTTAGTCTGGCTAGTCCAGCTGCAGTCAGAATCAATAAAACACGGCACACACAGCTTTTAGACGGGGGGGGGGGGGGGGGGCAAAACTTGTTTTTATGGTCCAGGGAGGGGCAAATAAAAAATTTGACTAAAAAGTACCTTAGTATTACGTAAGCTTGCTAAAGCAGCATTGCTAAGGCAGCTGCCCTTCCGTATTCTTTAAAAAGAAACTTAGTCATGCATTTAACATTCATGTAACAAAAAAAAACGAGAATGTTCATTTATTCCTCGCCACAGGCCTTTACGTGCAGCTTCTCGGCCTGCATCTTTTCAAAAAGTCATATTGAATACGTATTTCATTACGTAGATATAATCCTATTAAGTACTTCCGATAGTAGGACTTCATTGCCTTTATTTTTCTTCGTTAATTGATAGACCGTCTACACAATTTTTAATCAACCTGAGAGAATTTTCTATTTGAAACAGTGAAATAAAAACAGTTAGTTTCTTAAAAGAGAGAACATTAAAGCGAATATAACATTTTATCGCAATTAAAATAATGAAAATATTTTATTTGATTTACAGTCATAACGAATTGGATATTCAAGTAATTTAAGAAAAAGTCTACCTAATTTTGAAGCAAAATTACACTTAATTTTAATTGGTACTCCATGTATGGAAGTGAGAGGAGATGAAGGAGTGTTCCAACATTCATAAAAATATCGTAGCGAAGGCTACGATCTAAGCTACGCTTCATATTATCGCGATAAAGTCCCAATTTATACAACAACAACATACATAATAACAGTATCAAGTTATTAATTTATTGGAACGAAGTCCCTTAACGCACGTTAAACTTCAGACGCTCGGCGGATGGGAGCTAAACGGAAAAAAGTAACGCAACGAAAAATAATGACCGTTGTGTATGTCTCTCGACCTCTGTCTCTCTCTCATAAACCCACTGTTCAGAGAACAGTTCTTTTCCATCGAGTTGATTTATTTTATTTACGCCATCTGTAGATTTTGTACGATACTACTATACTGTGATATTGGTAGTTCAGGCAACTTTCACAGATGGCGCAATTTTAATTTCGTGTTTTTCCAATATTTTCTATATTTTGATTCTATGTTACAGCGAAATGAACTTCGTTCCAACCGGGTCTCCCAAACACCGCACGCGTTTTTCTTAATATATTTATGTATGCATGAATTCAGTCCTCAGCAGATAGTGGATTGCAGTTTCAAGGATGGGAACATGGGTTGTGATGGAGGTTCTCTTAGGGCTGCCCTAAGATATGCAGCCAGGGAAGGACTTATCAAAGAGTCGCAGTACCCTTATATCGGGAAGGTAAAGTATATTATGTGATAGCTTGTTAAACTGCATTGCTATTTTGTAGTAGGCAACGCTTAAATGCTAGAAATTTTACTTTAGAACTTCGTATGGGCCGGCTCGACAGGAGTGATACCACAGCCTCACAAAAAACTGGCAGTGAAGCAATGTTTGCATTGATTTTCGCCGAGTAAGTGGGGTTACCGGAAGCCCTAAACCCCTTCCCCCTTTTTCCTCCCCCTCTTCCACCTTTCCCCTATCCCTACCTTAAAGGCCAGCAACGCACTTGTGACTCTTGAGTTGCAGGTGCTCATGGGCGGCGGTAGTAACTTACCATCAGGTGACCGGTCTGCTCGTTTGCCCCCTATAACATATTAAAAAAAACTATTAATAGCCTATTTAAAGTTTCGTGTCTGTGTCGTCGACCGTTAAGGAGTTCCCTTGTCAGGAGCCAATCCTGGTGGCGCAGCAGTAAGGTCATGGTGAATTTTAGAACTAATCATAATTCAATACTTGGTGCAGCCAGGTCATTACGAATGTTTGAACACAATATCATAATTCAATGCGCATATAAAATTTCGTGTCTGCACAGTTAACTGTAAGGAGTTCCTCGTCTGGAGTCAATCGTGGATGCAGAATCAAGTCATGCTTATCATAAAAATCCATTGTCAGGAACTTTAATAGAACCAACATATACAATTTCAACTCCGTAAGATAATAAGAATCGTTTTAATTCAGCTTCCAAGATTTTGACCAAATACACAAACATTGCAATTTAAATAAATGCCTTTAAAAATACATAGACATAGTGCAGTGAACTTCTGTAAAGAAAAATAGAAATAAAGTAGGATACTTTCAATTTATTAGATTTTAAATATGCTCATTAATTATGTTTAACTATAGTTATAATTTTTGCAATGTGGGGTTGAGTAGCGATGTTTGTAAATTTTAGCACCACATATAAAAATCATCTACTTACCTGTAATGGGGTAGATGTCTGTCAAGTCAAATCAGTATCTTTTTAATAAACTTAAAAACGGAAGGTTCTGTTGTCTGAATGTATGAAATATTATCTGCGCCTACGGTTTCACCCGCGTAAGTCCCGTTGCCGTAGGAATATCGGAATAAAAAGTAGCCTATGTGTTAATCCAGGTCTCCAGCTATCTACATACCAAGTTTCATCGCAATCGGTTCATTAGTTTCTGCGTAAAAAACTAACAAACATCGTTACATCCTCACAAACTTTCACGTTTATAATATTAGTAGGACTAAGATATGACGTCACGCCTTAGTGTTGTCAAAACATGCACTTTTAATGTTGATTTGACAATTATAAAAGAAAGAAATCCTTGATTACCAGAAAGGTCGCTGCAAGTACAACAGACTTCAAGTGCGAGTTCGTGCTAGAAGATGGGCGACTTTACCGGCTCACAACGAGGTGGCTATAGAAAAGGCGCTGGCCACCATCGGACCTTTAGCTGTTGCTGTCAATGCTGCTCCTTTCACATTTCAACTTTACAGGTAAACTTCGTTCTAATCCTAACTTAATATTATAAATACGAATGTGTTTGTTTGTTTGTTTGTTACGCTTAATACACGTAACCAGGGGTAAAGGAAAGGGCATAGGGTACCTTTCATCCAGAAAAAAGTACTGTTTATTTGGGATAGAAAAATAACTACGTTAGCGAATTCTCCGACAAAAGCCACTTGACTATTAATGTATATCACTCCGTAAATATTACCTGCATATAAAATTAGCCAGTTTTCACGTCCAAGTTTTCTTATATTTGGCTAAACAACTTATGTCCTTTATTTTATACTAGCAGCGCCCCGTAGCTTTGGCGTGAAAGAGTAACAAACATCCATACATACATCCATACATCCTCACAAATTTTCACGTTTATAATATTAGTAGGATGCAAGTTACTACATAGTATTGTATTTATATTGTAAGGTCAAATCTTATTCTTGTGAAAGATGGTGTGCTGTAAAAACTAGCCAAGTCAAATCTTCAGGGTTATCTTCAGAACTTGACAATCATTTAGATCTCAATTCTTTTGTCGGCGTAGTCGATAACCACGTATATACTTAATACTAGCAGCGCCCCGCGGTTTCACCAGCGTAAGTCCCGATCCCGTGGGAATATCGAGTTAAAAAGTAGCCTATGCGTTAGTCCAGGTCTCTAGCTATCTACATACCAAGTTTCATCGCAATCGGTCTAGTGGTTTTTGCGTGAAAAAGTAACAAACATCCATCCATCCATCCATCCAAACTTTCACATTTATAATATTAGTGGGATTGAACTTGGCTCCCATTTTCATATTTATGTTTTTGATGGGATATCATTATTTTTTGTAAAGAAACAATTATTATTCATCATTCAAAGATGAAGTCTGTAAAATTAACATTTTTCCTGCGTTTACGTTGTATAGTTTTCTTTTTTGTTTATTTTGTACATTTTCTTGAACATTAGAAATATTACAGCGCAACGCTGCCGCGTGTTTAGATTTAAGCTGTTGACATTAGGATAAATCACCCGTGAGCGGTATTCATATTTATTAAAGGGCTGGGGTACTCACGTGTGTGTTTAAGGATGTTCTACTTGTTTCGGACCCGAAAGTGAGCCTCTATCAAGGAGCAAAGCGAGACCGACGCAACTGGTCGCTTCACACCGTGACAAATGGCAGGCTCGAAACTAATGAGGCTTTCCTGAAGCGGTAACACACTAGATGTCTTGTTGAATAGGCTTAAAATGCCTACTCTTTTTAAGGACGACGCATTTTAGTGGCGGTAGTATTTTCAAAGAAAGTGTAGCTTCAATTGAGTTACTGTTCCTTTACGAGGATTTTTCCAATCGAAAACTTTATCTGAATTGGATGCTACGAGCTTAGAACTTTTAACGGTTCTAATTAAATTACTTACAGTAAGTAGACTACGGAATTTTCCCGTTCGTTGCACCTAAAATCAACTTTGCGTTCCAAGTATTATAAAAATATGGTTGTTCTATCTGCTTTATTTTTGAGGTGCCTGTTCAAATGTTATAAGAATTAGAAAATGCTTCAATTAAGATTAGTAGGGAAAATTCTCTAGACAAACTTGGGGAGTCTGACGGACATTTAGCTCCACAGATTTAACAATAAGATAATCAAATTAACTACTGTACAGATCTAGAAAACGCTGGGAAATTATAAGATTGTAATGTAATGTCCCGCAATATTACTGTTATTACTTACGATGAGAGATCACAAGTCTATAGATTTTAATTCAATGAATCCTGAATCTGTTAAGTATTCTGTATAACATCTATAGCTTGCTGATATGATACAAATGAGTAAATAATATATCGGGAAATTTCGGGAAAGCCCTAATCATTGCAATTTTAAAGATTATTTGATTATTATTTTAGGTTAAATTTTTAGGCTGGGATTTTTAAAAATCAGATAAATATTTTGTTATTTAAAAAAAATTATTTAATTTTTTGACTTTGTAACGCGTGACAACCCCTGTATTTTTGTGGGCTGTATTTTGCTTTTTTATTTTTTATTTGTGTTTTTTTTTATAGTATAGGGGGCAAACGAGCAGACGGGTCACCTGATGGTAAATGAGTACCGCCGCCCATGGGCACCTGTAACTCGAGAGTCATAAGTGCGTTGCCGCCCTTTAAGGTGGGAGTAGGAGAAGAGGGGGATGGGGGGAAGAGTGGGAAGTGGGGAGAAGGGGAGATGGGAAGGACGGGAATAAGAGAGAGGGAAGGGTTAGGGCCTCCGGTACCCTCACTCACGCGGCGAAATGCAATGCAAGCATTGCTTCACTGCCGGTTTTCTGTGAGGCCGTGGTATCGAGTGGAGTCGAGCCGGCCCATACGTGCCGAAGCATGGCTCTCCCACGTTAGTGGTTATGTTGTTAGTGGTGGTTAGTGTTAGTTCCCAACATACCTACTACTTAAAATTAATTATTTTATTAAAAGGAAGCTGGATCACGGTTCCGGTCCCGTAGCCCGTAAGCCCCACGACCCTAAAGAAGCATATCCGAGAGGGTATAGTTAATGTCGCGCTGGTTTAAACACTAGTCTTACTTGTTACTCTTCATCATCAGGAGTGGTATATATGACGACCTGTTCTGCACTCCGTGGCAGATGAACCATGCGATGTTGCTAGTGGGGTACAGTCCGGAGTATTGGATCCTTCTCAATTGGTGGGGCAAGAAGTGGGGGGAAGATGGATATATCAGGTATTTTATTATGTGCTTACTTTTGGACTTCCGATTATAAATATTTTCGTGTTTATTTTCTAACAACATCAATTATTCTGCATATAGTTTGCTGACATTTTTAGACAGTTATTGCTAACAGATATACAGATTTCTAATATAATCTTGATTAAGGAAGTATTTATCTATTTCAACGGGAATTAACGCGATCACGAAAGGGTATTACATACCTCTGAATTGCCTGACGTTTCCCGTTTAAATACATAATTATATCATGGAACGCGAAAGTTTAAGGAAGTATTTACGTTAAGAGCAATTTTGAATTGATGAACATTTCATTAGAGGATGGAGCCGGAGCGCAAAGCTAAGCTCTAGGCTCTGGCTCATGGCTAAGCAAAGAACTGGCTATGGGACCCCATAATAAGATAGATTGAGATACCAATAATGGCAATTCCCGCACAGGACAAAATTTTCTGTGATCCACAAATGGTTGTCCGGGTCTGGATGTTCGTTGTGTCCGTTGTTTGTGTGTTTGTAAAGTCCCCCGCTACGCAGGAATCATTCCTAGTGCGGGAGTTGACGTTTTAAAAAGAAAATAAAACAGATATATTATCGTATACGGAATATTATGTTGACTTATTCTGAAAATATAAACGTGTCTTACACTCTTCCATAAGTAAATTATAAGTAGGTACCTAATAATTAATTTGTAAATTAAAAAACGGCTAAACAGATTCTTAATCACCTTTCTAACAAAAACCTAAATCAAAATCGGGTATTACGTTTAGGAGCTGTGATGCCACAGACAGTCAGCCCACACATTTTGCATCAGGGGCTAAAAAAACAAAAAAATGGAATAAATGCTAGTAATGTTAAAAATTTCTCCACATCCGTCATAGGTTTTACCAGGTGGCCAGTTGCATTTTAAACTATGTAAGTATGTAGGTATATCAAAAAGTACTTAATTTCTCTTTTACAGGATCCGAAGAGGTTTCAATAGATGCGGAGTTACAAATATGGCTACATATGTTGAAGTTTAAATAACAAAATATATTAAAGTTGCGAATTTAACAACAGTTTCATTTTTAAATATCCGCACCGCAGCTGGAGAGGTCCAGCGCGCCTTTTCTAAAATTTGTCCTCTACCTATTGAGATACCTGTTTCACCTGCTGATGCTACTGGAACCCGAGAGCTTCCAGGCTCCTCTCCCAGTCCCTTTAAGGCTTCGAGCTTCAACAGATATGATGGGTAGGGGAACGGCGTATTGCATCGCCCACCGCAGGAGCGACACTCCCCAATTGACCTGTTCTCGATAACAACATTCATAGTCATATTACATTTTCAATATTGTAATTGTTTTATAATATACGTTTTTCTACCGGATTGGACTGTCGTTCATTTTTCTCCAACCACCGGTACCCCAACACATACCTTACATATTTAGACAGGGAGGCAGAGATCGTGGACTCGATTCCACACGGGCCAAATAAAGTGAAGATGTAGTTTGAAAAACTATAAGTTAGATGGGCGACAATCTCTCTGTGGCAATCTTTCTTAGCCTCACATTGAGCCAGAAAACAATCAATTACAATATATTAGCTATGTTTAACTCGAAATAAACCGTTGTGCGAGCTCTACTGCATCGTAGAGAATAAGACTAATTCAGCTAGTCGTTCCACCAGTTAAAATCTTAATTCATTTACGTTAGTTTTCTGTATTCGCCCGCAACGGATGGAAACTATTTTACCGCGTCCATTTGCACTTGGTGTCTGGTGTAAGTTGCTGGGAAATTTGTCAGTGGAATAGATAAGAGATCGGTCTTTATTATATGAGACAAAGGGAAGACTAACTCTCATATCTACAAGTATGTTCGTAGCAGGAGTAGGGGGAAGGGCTTGGGCATAGGATTGCAAGCAGCAGAGGCAAGTGGATGTCATTTATGTACATCTAATCGTCCGTCGAATTTCGATATTACACCGTTAAGTAAGCTAATGGTGATAAAATTATTTAAGGTTTATTCGATGCGGTTTTTTTTTCTTATTCAAGTGCGTCTTTATTCCTGAAGGTTGGCCTTCTGACACTCATCCCTGTCAATGGCCAAACGGAACAAATGTCTTGCAGTTATTTGGAGCAAAAAAGTGTGTGTGTACTTATGTGCGCACGTAAGAAGTTTTACTTTTATCTAGTTAAATAAAGTTTATTTAAATATCATAATAAAAAATACATACCGTCAACTAACCTCAAATTCTACAAACGTACTCAAAGTAATATGTAAAAACCATTTTTATCACTATCGTGAAGTTGGTAACTTTTTTGAAAAACTAAAATTTAATTGACTAGCTAACATCAGGGTGTCCGTTTTTTGTGACAGTGTGCGCGCGCATCGAAAAAATTTACATGTTGACTAACTAACTTCAGGGTGTCGTTTTTTGTGACAGTGTGCGCGCGCATCGTAAAAATCTACATGTTGACTAGCTACTTTCAGTCGTATCGTAAAAATTTACTCTCATCATTTTGCCCTAACGCGCCAAAAGAAGTATAACTTCAAAAAAACACCTTTGCATATTAATATCTACAATGTTTTTAGTATGGTAGGTCACGAGCTATCTCTTATGCATTACGGCATACTACTAACCTAATTGAGTGTAGTTGAGGAAGCGGTCAGAGAGGCAGAAATGCGATTTATCTGTTCGTGAGTCATTCACTACGCGGCCACAGTGCGGTGGCGCACGTTAGGACTTACGCTTTGTTTTGTTGCAAATGCATGTTGACATTTGTTTGTCAACCAAAATGCTTATTCTGTCAAATGAATACCGAAGAACAGTAACAAATTAGCGAACGAAAGTAGTAGATGTACTGACATCTTTTCAAGTTCTTTAGGCAAATTTCGCAGCGACATAAAATTGTTCCTTGAACAAACAAGTTATTAGTTATTCATTTGACAACCACCTTCTGTTGTTTTGTTTTATTTAAACTGGTAACTAGTTATATGTAAAAAAAAAGTAAAAATCAGAGCATGCGGTGTTTGCTCATAAATAATAATAATAACTAATATGGTTGTACATTTAGAATAAGTATGTGTATGATAATTTAAGTGCATGAAAATAATAAATGTAAAACTGTCAGCAAACTAAATAAATAAATAAACAGTGCTTTTGCTCTTAACCTATTTGTAAGATAATAAAAATTATATTTTTCTTATTCAAGATAACTGTCAGGTATAATAGGTACTTAACTATATTGTTAATCAGCTTTTACAATTGTCAGTGTCTTGTTTATTTTAATAATGTTTCGACATTCGACAGTGACGATTCCCATGTGTCACTTGCGTTTATGTTCACTGGTCCTTTCTTAAGACATCACGCTACGACCATAGCGTGGTGTTAAATGGCTATAGGCCATCAAGAAATCTGATTATCAAATTCAAAAATATTTATTCATATCCGACGGGTAGCTTGAGACAAAAAAAAAAAAGTAACTCATTTATAAATATTCAACAAGAAAAGGTATATCCTGTTGTATTTCTGTTGATGGTAGGCGCTTACCATTAAACTACCTACGCTTACATACATACTCACACTTACGCCTGGATCCCACGAAGAGGTAGGCAGGGTTGGGGTGTATTAAACGCCCATATTTCATCGACTATAATTAAATCTCCCCTTCAACCGCGCACTTTGGGAATTAAATGGGGAAAATTGGGAATAAATTGAACGGGAAAGTTAGGTAAGAAGGGAAGGCAATGGAAGATGGGTAAAAAGGGATATTGGTTATACGGGTGGATTGGGAAGTGTAAGTCAATAGCTTGCGCAGGTCAGCGTCGCAAACCGGTAGCTCGAACTGGCTTAGGGGCCATACATAAATTACGTCACGCGTTAAGGGGCGGGGGGGGGGGGTCAACAAAGTGTGACAAAGGGTGGGGGGTCATAAGCTTTGTGACGTCACATGTCGAAATCTAAAGTATTGAACACAAAACATTAAAACTGTAAACGAAAGACTAGACACGTTACTACAGTTTTATTAAAAAAAAATTTAGATCTATCTACTCTTTTCAATTCTCGGTGTAAAATTTAAAAATATGTGACGTCACACCAGGAAGGGGGGGTCCCACAAATCTCACTAACTGTGACAAGGAGAGGGGTGGGGCGTCAAAAAAATCATGAAATTCATGTGACGTAATTTATGGATGGCCCCTTATGCCGGAAAGTCCGACCCCTCTAACTCTGAGAAGACTAATATTCACTAATATGGTAACAAAGAAGAATCTTCTATAAATCTACGATAACTTTATCCAGTTTAATACCTGATCCATATGTTTATCTTAATTTACTTTGGACAAAGACGTTACATAACGCAATTACTATTAGATACTTACTTAGAAACTAAACTGAATAGCAAATATCTAACTTAATAAATAAATACCCAGTAAATTAACAATCTGCAGTAACTAATCAAATGGAATTTCGTTCTTCATTCAATTATAAAATACACTTACTAAAGTTTTGTTGGCAGTGTTTGGTAACTTTAATTTTCCGAGCCGTGGGCCACGAATTTATTTAGCGGCCGCAAAACCTTACTACGAGTTCCTTTGCATAATTTATCTTATCTGTAACGAAACCTCAAAGGTAGGCAAGAGAATCTGTAGATCGGTTACATGAAGATAAATTCTGAGAAAAGCCATCAGTTCTGTTTGTTATTTCTAGTTAGGGGGCGTTCAAGTATTACGTAACGCAATTTGGGGGGTCTTGTAAAACGTTACGATGCATTACAGGGGCGGGAGGGGGGTTCGGACAACGCATTATGTAACATTGTTTTTTTTATTTTAATAAAAAAAACTAGGGTATTAAAATCTCCCAAGTTGGCAGCCCTTTTCGTTTATGGTTTACGGGGAATCCCCCGTTTGTATTGTACGACATTTTTAGTTTACTCTCCCAAGTTGGCAACTCTTTTCGGTTATGTTTTACGGGGAATCCCTCACTGCATTGTTATGTGATTTTTATTTTGGTTTTGATGTCAGTATCCGTTAGTATTTACGCTGAAGCACATTGCTGTAGTCAGTGACCAAGTTGTTAAAGCGAGTTCATACTGTAATGTCCTCAAAAGAGGAAGATTTGCATTATCACCTGTTTTTGGCCTATAAAGGCTCTCATGCTGACTTGTCAGCGCAACTTTGCCAAAAAAATGCCAACGAACTTTTGAAAACGGTTAAAGAATAAAAATCTTTGTAACAAAAAATTAAACCGACGAAAAGAACTAAAAAGCAAAAAATAAATAACTATAAAATTTTTATAAACTTATTTTGAGTCGGCGCCAAACAACCAACTGTACGTAGGTATAGTTAATCATTTTATTATTTGGCGCCGACTATTTATTTTTTGCTTTTTAGTTCTTTTCGTCGGATTAATTTTTTGTTAAAATGATTTTTATTTGATGATTTTTTTTCATCATCAGCAACATGATGTGATGATTTCTGAACGCAAATACCTGATAAAGTAATGAAAAGTAAACAGAAACACTATTCGTTCCTACAATTTTCGAGGGTTTCTCTCAATTTTATCAGGATCCCATCATCAGATCCTGACTTCCTTGACATGGGACCACCCTTGAGGTTATACCCTAACAAAAAAGAATAATCAAAATCGGTTCATAAATAACGGAGTGGGGGCTGAACATACATAAAAAAAATATATATATATATATACGGTCGAATTGAGAACCTCCTTTTTTTCGTCGGTTAAAAACTAAAAAACAAAGAAAAGTTTATAGAACATATAAATGATGTTATACAAGAGTTCAAGGTGAAGGCCACGAAGTAGAAAGCAACAATGCTTAGTTATTTTACACAGATTAGTTTCCTGCTAAAATGTAATAATTTAAATAATATTTACATAACCTAGATTTTCATAAAAGGACTGGTCATAATTATTATTTATTTTTTAGTTACCTATGAAATCATCAAGCACGCCAGCAACACTTTTGTCAACAAAGCAAAAAGTCCCAAAGATTTCGCGTACTCTTCAACAACGACTTTTAATATATGTATTTGAAACTTAAGCAAATGTTTATTAAATTATGTGTGATTATTTATTAAATAAATATATGAATGAATAAAATACGCATGTATTGCGAATTTCAAATCTATTGTTTTATTTATTAATTTGAAATGATGAATATAATATAATTTTATCTAGTCAAAAAACAAGATATACATATAATAATAATAACTTGACACAACTTACACATCGCTGTCTGATCTCAAACTAGGCAGAGCCTGTATTATAGTAACCAGACTGCTGATAAACATACTTATATATTATTAAATACAAACATATTACAGATAATTGTTTGGTAAAGACGTTGTTGGTGATCGTAATTCATTGATTGATTCATTCTTTGAGGACCGGCACATGGGACTTTGAGATAAAGACGACTTTATGCACTTTAGCACTTATAGTCTAGCACTTAGTTTCAAAATTCTCACTTTAACATTTTTTTATGTTTTAATGTCCAGTTTGTTGGAAGAATATATATAATATCAAATCTTTTCGTACCTCGCTACAAAATCATTATTATATTATTATTTTTAAAAGATTTTAACTTAGATACTGTTAGATGCGACAGACAACTTGCCATTCTGACGTTCACTTTAACCTTTCACATGCGACTGCATACTTATAATGGCGTTCCGGAACAGGACAGGAAGGAGATATGCAATGTGGTTCAAAATGTACGAGAACCTTTACTTCTAACAGTGAAAGGACAACACATGCATCTCAATCATAGATATCCAGGCTGTTACAGAAAGGTGTGCTTATATTTTTCTGTAGACTCCGTAAAAAGTAAAGCGCTTACAATTTTAGGTAAGTAAGTTCCTGATTTTTATAACCGAAATTTTATTTTCAAACGGAGAAATTGAACTTGAAAATTTACCGATAAAGCTAATATTTCGTATGATACTCTCATAATTGTGTATAAAATTATAAAAGTAATAAAAATAAAACTTCAAATAAAACATGTTGGATTTCTTATGATTAATTTATTATAACAATGTTGTTATTTTTCTACAAAAAGATTTTGCAATTTTGCTCCATATTTTATTCTAATAATATAGTAAGTTTAAATTAACCATCCCTTTACAGGTTATGACCGTTTGAATTTCCAGGTATTTTTACCTCAGTTTGTTATTAAAAGCAGGTGGAACGTGTGAAGTTAAAGATTTTAAATCGTACGTATTTTTTATTTTGGAACTATTCACTAAGTTTTTGAGAAAATTCATAAAAACTAACTTAAAAAAAAATTCGAACTAGTTTTTATGGATTTTCTTAGCGACGGAATGAAAAAATCCAAAATAAAAAACCTGAGGTAAAGCTACCTGGAAATTCAACCAGTCATAACCTGTAAACGGATGGTTTCTTTTTTCTTATGGATTCTCATTGTAACTGCATGCTAGAGTCATACCCATTCAGTGATTTTAAGTGTTCTATTTTCAAATACATTCTGTATAACGCTGGCAAATCATACATAATAATATGAAATCTAACTAAAATAGTTCTTACAGGACAATTCAGGCAATTTTTTAGGAAACCCTAAGACCGTCAATAGACTTATTCCTCGGGGAATATCCAAAAAACGGAATCATCTGCTGTACTGTAGAGCTAGTGGAACCCGGCCATACAATTCTGTAGTTAGGTTGTTGGCTTTATTACCTCCTGAAAACAGATATACCGGATATAAGTCACGGTGCGGCGGCGTACCTTCTTCTTTGTCCTCGCCTTATCCCGTTACGCGGGGTCGGCTTTCCTAATCTTGAGGTGCCATTCTCTTCGCTGGTAAGCGTCGTCAACAGATAGACCCAACACCTTCATGTCTCTCCGGACATTCGTCATCCATGTGGTTTGTGGTCTACCTCTCCCTCTCTTTTGTGTAGCCATGGAAAGGCACTTCTTCACTACATGATTTTCGGGTCTTCGCATAACATGTCCGAACCACTGTAGCCTGGACTTTGAAAGTTTCTGGCGCCACTCCAAAACTGCCCCGAATGTATTCATTACGGACTTTATCCCTGAGAGTAACTCCACCAGCCCAATGCAGCAAATGCATCTGCGTGTTATGCAGCTTTCGTTCGTGTATTCTTATCACGATGTAAAAGTCAGTTCATCATAAAAATCCAAGATTAAGGATTTGTAATGATTAACTGTATTCGCGCTACACATTGTACGGCTACCAATGCGATCTCGCAGCAGCGTCGTAAGATGTGACTTTTTATGCTCCGCGCTTGCAAGACAGCTGATTGATGTTTCGCTGATGAAATATTTGAATAAGTCAGTCGTCAGTAAAATCATAGTTATGTTTACTCTGTCTTTATTTTTTATGTTTCCATTTTTAAATAAATAAATGTAAAATTATAAAACAGTAAAGTTAAGATATAACTACATTTATTTATTGAACCATTGCGCCGACTACTCGTGTAAATTAAAAAGTTACGTAAACACAGGAATGTATATTAATGCACACATGTATATAATAATTAAGAAATAACACACAGGCCTGAATAAAAACAGTTCAAAGTACAAAGTGCTGTTTGAAACCCATTTCTGTCAGACATCTTTAAGGAAAACTGAAATATAATTTTGTATGTTGATTGTTTTGGTTTGTCTGTATTATTATAGGTTAACATTATACAACACAATATAAATTTGCAATAATGTGATTTGTAATACGAAGTTGAAGAAAGCTAATATGGCTAAAAGTAACATCGATTGCAATTTTACACACCATGTTACAGATAAGATAATGGTTACTTCGTAAGTTGATCGAGTAATGTAGACCTGATTTCGTTCGCGACGGCCGGGCCCATACAGACAGGCCGATAGCGTGTACGTGAATGGTCTCGTTTATCTATCTTGCTCTAACATGCACGTATAATTTCTTCTTTCTCTTTGCGTGCCTATCTAAGATCTTCCGATAGTAAATCTATGATCTCATTAAATAGTCAAAATTTAATTATTTTAAAATTGATATCACTATAATTGACAACTCGCTGATGGTTATGCGACACAAATATTTTAATGTTTTATAAAATAGTAGCAGCGCCCCGCGGATTCACCCGCGTAAGTCCCGATCCCGTGGGAATATCGGGATAAAAAGTAGCCTTTGCGTTAATCCAGGTCTCTAGCTATCTGTGGATTTTGCGTGAAAGAGTAACAAACATCCATCCATTCATCCATCCATCTATCCATCCACCCAAACTTTTACATTTATGATATTAGTGGGATTAATACATTTCTTCCCTTTTCTAAAATCTCGATTATTAAACTGTATGGCGGAAAATATTCTACATCTTACAACGAGTTTTAATGAATAATTTGAAAGAAACAAGGGCATATAGGGTATTGGTATTGGTGTAGGGCTCTGTTTCCGCATTTAGACTCATAGACGGTCCATTATGCGTTCAGATAGGCTGCCTACTTGAGCCAGGCTAGCTCCTTCCAGAAGCACAGAAGCCTCCTGGGGCGTTCGTAGGCTTCTAGGAGCTATCTTGCACCCGCGAGAATACTTGCCCGTTGTGTGGCCACTCCCTCGCACTCCAGGATAACGTGGGCGGCCGTTTCCTCTGCGTTGAGACATCCTCTGCATATAGGACTGTCTGTCGCGCTGATGGTGAATAGGTGCCGGTTTAGGGCTAGGTGGCCCGTAATTGTTCCTACAACTATTCTTATGTCTAGTCGGTTAAGACTGAGCAGCCTGCAAGTTAAATGAGGTGACCTCCGTCAGCACCAGTTTAGACTGCCTACAGCCCGGTGTGTCGGCCCAATGACCGTTATGCGCTTCACGAGTCCGTTGCCTTACCCATGAGCGAAGTTGAGTGAAGGGAAGTGGCAGTAGTACAGTTGGACCTGCCACTGACGTTACAGATCCCTTCCTTGCCAGCTCATCGGCAGCGTCGTTCCCGAATGAATTACTATGCCCTTTGATCCATTGCAGAATTACCCCATTGGCGGAGGCTAAACGCTCTAGCGTCTGATGGCATTCATAAATAAGACCGGAGTTCATTGTGTTTCCCTCCAGGGCCCTTAAAACGGCCATACTGTCTGGCAGTATTCAGGGCATATAGTGTCAATAGGTTTATTTTTTTAAATATTTAAAAATAAAATAGCGCAACCGGGCTTTTGTTTTCTCTTACTTTATCTACGTTCTTATAGTGCACATAAACAATCATGTCAATTTCCACTATAAATTTTACAGTATTTAAAGAATATATAGAAAGAAAGAAAGAAAGAAAACATATTTTATTTCTGAAACACACAGCTTTTACATACAAAGTGTCAAATCTATAAAGAACACTTGACAAAATAATTCTGTAATCACTTTAAAATAAGACAAATAAAACAAATTATATACAAGTGGCAATACTGCGCCGTTACAAATACGATCTTGAATTAGGCAGGAATAGACCTGGGTCAAGGGAAAAAGATGATTGCCTCATTTTTGGAGGGACTGGTAATTTAAAAAAAATTAGATTACTTCGAAAAGCAATAAAAATATTAACTTCTATATCATTTCGATTTTTAATTTCTAAAAACTTTCAGTGTGACCCCGTATACGTATACATCACAGTTAGTTCATCAGCTGTAATTTATAAGGCCAACGAAATTAAACTAATGTGACGAACATAGATCAGAATACTGACGTACTGATCTAAGATATGACTCATGTAAGATAATACAAATACAGCATCCACATATATAAAAATCAATGCCACTTTTCGTTGTAATTTTATAACTCAAGAACGGGCTCACCTATCCAAACCAAATGTTTAGGCTTTGTTCGGACTATTTAGTAGATGGTTTATGTGAAGTTTGCATAAAAAAGAAAACTTAACGAGGGACTTACGCGGGCGAAACCGCGGGGCGCAGCTAGTTATTCATATAAAACAAAATCGAAAATACGGGTCTTCTAGGTCTTGTTAGTCTGCTTGACTTGTTTTTTTGGCTCTGATATGAAGACAACAGTTAAAATAACATACCTTTCGATATGTTCATAATCCATACTCGTCGAACGTCGATGTACAAACCCAAATTTGTACACAATAGCAAACTGTTGTATCAACCTGGACCGACACGCCGATTTCCCATGCCTAACAAAAAAACAACGGTTGTTTTCTAACTGGCAGCCGCGCAACAAGCTAGCTGGCATTTACGTAGGAATGTGTAGGCACGGAAAATATCGGAATAGTGTCGACAGCTTACCTACACTGAAAACCGGGCAAGACCGAATTGTTGAAGTGAGTAACTGCTTCGAAGCATATATTAAAGGTAAAGATAATTTAATTGCTTGGCTGTGTACAAGTAGGTTTTATACTAAATGTTGTGGTCCAACAGCTTATCCTTTCGGACATGCAACATAAATTAAAAGTAAGAACAAAAGTTAATCATTAAAATATTCACTGCAATACACACCTTAAATTCCAACAACAAAATTACATCTTTACATCAGTGCTTACTACTAAAATACTCTTGCAGATTATAAAATACATTCTCCAGTTAACCACTTCTTGAATTTAGTTTTAAATATTTTGTTGCAATGATGCTTAATAGCTATGAGTAAGTGATTATAAACGCGGATGGCAGTAAGTCCTAGGTTATTGTATGGTTATGTTATTGGTGCATTTTATAAATTGTCCTAAGACATTTTTTTTGCAGTATGAATGTGGATCGCACGTTAGTTAAGTTTCCCCAATATATAATGCCATAAGTCAATAGTGGATAAACGCTTCCAAAATATATGCGTTTCTAGTTACGTTTACATTTGTGGTTTCTGTTAGAACTGATAGTGCGTAACAAGCAATGGATATTTTTTTATTTATTTTTACAATATGCGCCTTCCAATTCAAATATTGATCGATTGTGACCCCAGGGAAGTTAATATCCGTTACCTCTTCAATTTCGACATTAGATACATTTACTTTTAGTTGAGAATGTATTAGGAGATTTCTTTGAAAACCTTGACCCAATGTTAAAGATTTTACCGATTAAGAATAAGATCTTAAATAGTCAGTAAGCTATTTTAATGTAAGGGCGCCATTTACTTATATTAGGTCTTTTACCTATGAAATTGCCGTTTTAAATAAAAAAATTAAACGAATTTTTGAAGTGAAAACTTCTTTAGTCACGTTGTGCACGTTTGCTATGGAGAAAAAGCACTGAACTCGCATCGTCACGCTAATAATACATATATAGATCCACTAGCGGGCGCTAATCTAAACATTGAGTTCTGTCAGCTCCTTATTAATTAATGTCACCAACCTGCTAATGTGACGTTTTAAGTTCGTCGTTTTGTTTTTACTTTTGTCGGCAGTCCCATGACTAGATAATAGTACCTTCGAGAGAAAAATTCATCGTACATGGGCCCTGCTGGACCTGCTGGTAGCCTGATAAACGATGTATTTTTACAAATTAAAATTATAACAATACTTCTTTTGTCAACGTACTCCACAAAACAAGCAATAGATTATATCTATAAATATATAAATATGAATTCCTATTTTCCTTGGTCACACCATAACTTGAGAATGACTTAATCGATTTCATTCAGCTTTTTTCTGTTTTCTAATACTTTGTAGAATTTTAAATTCAATATTTTATTTTATAAAATTGATCATCAATTATTCGTAATCGTCAATTTAAATAATAGTTATAATAATTTAAAATTATAGATCAACACACACAGAGTCACCGCAACAATCACGCAACAAATGTAAATCTATAAAAAAAATAACAATATCTGTCTGTGTCGACATTTGTGTGCGTTCAGATGATGGGCGGCGGCCGCGCGCCCGTCGCACGTTGGCCGCCTGTATAGTGTCCAAATGGCCAGCGTTTTACTTGCGTCGACCGCGCAGTGTCGCAGTTCAGTTCGAATTATGTTTCGTTGAAGATGGACATATAAACAGCCTTGTGTTTGGTAATTTTATAACGATGTCAGAAACAGCAACACAAGAAGAGACGGCAATATTGGGTTCATCCATTTTAACAACCAGATAAGTCTGGCTTCAGTAAGCTGAAAGCCACTTTATAACTTAATATCCTTAACTTAGGCTACATGAAACTAAACTCAGTTAAGGCTTAGTAAAATTTCACACATGTAACTATGACAAATTAGAAGTCAATCTAAAATACTCAGTATTTTTCGTAATCAATCAGTCGAAAATGTATGTAAAATGTATGTTTCTATTGAAACTTCGGAATAAAAAAATAAAGGTTGGAAGACAATTTATTAAACACTTTCCGAGATTTGCGGCAAGTATCATACGGAAGCTGAATTTTTATATGTACATACAGAAAATCATTAAATACGCATGCACTTGACGAGATTTGCGACCATAAACATACGGAAGCCAAATAAAAGCTTTGTATATGTACATATAGATTGATTTTTTCATCTATATATTAGTGAGTTTTGAATATTTAAAATGTGAAATTGTGATATGAAATAAAAATAAAAGTTAGTAGTGCTTTTGGCAACTCTTGTTATATTTTTATTTTAATAAACTGCATAAAATTAAGTGTCACCGAAATCATGCTTTGTGAAAAATGGTATACGAACTTTTATTTAAATGGCTGAATCCTTTTATTACAATCACTTGTCGCCGCTTTGAAAACGCGCGCTCATGTGAACGCATGTACAGAAAACCAATGATCTCAAAGCGAGGGTCGCCGCCACGGAGCCTTTGTATCTGCTCCGTGGTCGCCGCCATGGGCGGTGCCGCCGCGTCAAACAAGCGTCGGATCAAAACGCGCGGCGGCATGTGAACGACTTGAACAAAATACGTGTTCATGTTGACGCGCGTTAACGCGCGGTAGCAAAACGCGCGCCCGACGCCCGTCATGTGAACGTGGCCTAACCGCCCGTTTCCAAATCGTTGAGCCTTGTGAGAAGAAATCGGGCCAACAAACTCACGGCCATTCTTTTTAAATTTTAGAAGGTTCTTACGGATCGAAATATTAAGAAAATTGAGCCTAAATCAGTTCGAAGTCGCAAGTCTTGTATAATATATTATGTATTGTGTTCACGGACGACCAGTGTCATACTCGAATTCAGGGAATCAAATAGTGTTGGAATTCACGATTTAAACTTTCCCAGAGACTTATTTATTGCTCACTTGAAAATATTCATGCCTAAACGGAACCCTAAAATCCAAACTGCATACAACTTCAGTTTTTAATAAAACCGTTCGGAAACATAATAGAACAAAAAATATATCGTAGCTTTCAATCTGCTCTACAACTTTTTTCTGAGAGAATTTCTAAAGCCTTTATCTGCTTCTAAAATTGAGGTGACACTGCTTTTGTGCAGCTTTGTAGAGCATTTAGGGCAGTTTTAGCTTTTAGGACGTAAGGAATAATCTAGTATTCCTTTAACATCCGATAGCAACGTATTCATTAATGACATATGGTAACGGTGATAAATTTATGGAAACAAAGATAAATTAACATACTTTTATGACAAACGTAGCTTTTATTGCTATCGCCAAGAGGCAAGGTTTTTTTTGTTACTTTTAATTATAAATATATTATTATTATTATATATATATATTATAAATATATAATTAAATATTAGATTAAAAGGGGAAAAAAAAGAGAGGGGAAAGGACAGGGGCACCGCTGGCACCGTCCTGCGGGTGGCGCAACGACGGCGATTTAGGGTCGCCACGGGGAATTGCGCCGCGTACGTTACGTGGCGCTGCGACGATGATTTGTCGTCGCGGCGCCAGTTACCCTCGCGGGGACAAATCGTGGTCGCAGCGCGCGCCTGTATTGGCGCCGTGACGATGAAGTGTGGTCGAGAGGGTTACTTTGCCCCGCGATGATGTATTGGCGGCGCGACAGACAACTGGCGCCGCGTAGTTTAATGGGCGTATTGTATTCGCGAGTATGGTATGGATGGATTTGGTACCGCGACTACTACGGTACTGGCTTCTCGACGATGATTTGGCACCGCGACGGTGAACTGACGAAGCGACGCTGATTTGGCAACGCGACGACGAACTGGCGCCGCAGCGGCGATATGGCATCGCGACGTTGACCTGGAACCGCGACGACGAACTGGCGCCGCGACTGTGGTTTAGCATCGCAACGGTTACTGGGCGACAATTATTTAACGCCGATTTAAAAAGGTCGATTTAACATAAACTTATCCTGGAATATTAAATCATTTGAAACTTGGTTGGTATTAAAAAGTCTATAAACTTAAGAATTGGGCTTTCAAGTGATCCTTCAAGTTCCTTATTTTAAAGTTTATTTAAATCCATGCGATGTTTTTGGTGAATTGGCATTTCCATTGAAATTGATAATTTCTTCATCCTATTTTTTTTAATAATAGGTACAAGCTGTTCTTGTTTCACAAGTATTTGCAATAAACCATCGCATTTGATTAATTATGGTGACAAATATAATCCTCCTTCGATGATTAATTGCGGTGTCAAAATGGTTAGGGAAATTTATTGGTTCAAATTTGACAATAAATTTAACTTCAGTTATGAATTTTCGTATTCTTGAAAGTTCTACGTTCAGCTTTAGAAAGTTTCGTTAAAGCAAACTAGTCTAGTATAAGTATTCATGGTATGTATTCAATTATTAATGGATGGTAGACACCTTGATGTCGATAGGGTGGCTTCAAGCGCTAAAAGGTCTGCGCGAAAAGGGTAATAGGACTGCCCATAACTTATTTGGAACTATTGTATTGTGTGATGGAGTGGAGCGAATGCACGTGTAAGATCCATCAAACAAAAATAGAAAATAACCCAGCCGATACAGGATCGGTCTTATGGAGGAGTGAAGAAGATTACTACTGAGTTGACGAGGCACACCCCTTGCGAGGGAGTGAAGTGTGCTGATCAAGAGTCATCTTCACTAGTCGAAATTTTGTGAGCGTTTTACAGCGATACCGAATACTAAAAAGTTAGAAGTCGAGAATTTGATTGAATGTAGATATTTTACACAAGCGGGGTATTTAAAGAATCAAATAAACTTTCTCCTTGACAAATTGCGGGGAGGTGCGGAAACTTGTACACCAGTAAAGTTCGCAGACAAAACCTTTTTGTTTTTTTTAATTATTTAATAAATTGGTATTCAATGGTTTTGAAATACATAGTTAAATTGCAATACGAACACGAAACATCTGATGAGGCGATACATTAGATGATATGTGTTTACAATGTGATGTGCCGAATGTTAATTATACCAATTAAAGTTATGCTATTGCCTAAATCCGAGGCCTGGGCGAGAACCATAATATTTTTATTCCGAGGAAAGTATAATAAACTCTAGATTGGATGAATTATCTAAACACACGTACTAGGTACTATTTTCAAAATATATCTGTCGTAAAAAAAATCAAGCGGTTTTAATTACAATTTTAAAAGGCTGCCGCTGTACTGATACTTAAAATAATAAATAAATAATAATAACGTGACACATCTCACACACGGCCGTCTAATACTAAACTAGGCAGAGACTGGACTATGTTTTGGGATCAGACGGCCGTATGTGAGATGTGTCAAGTTTTTTTTTCTCTTCATTTATTATTAGGGACTTTTATACAATTGTACATGATAGTCCCATCGTACCTAAATATAATTTAATTAAAACGTAACGTAATGTATGTGATGGAACGTACCGACATCATACGTATTTACATGTAATTCGCTTAAAAGATATTCTCTTGCAGATCGAAATTTGACACATTCCGTCAATAAGCGTATCACATCCTCTAAAGACCCACAAACGTCACAGTTCGGTGAATTAAGATTTTCATTAGAAATCGAAATTATTGAGCGGTATGTGTTCAAACCATTAAGGTCTGTGGGCGATTACAATAAGTTTTCTACTAAACCCAGTGTAAGTGTACAGTGTAGTGAACTGTGCACTACTGTTAGTTTGTGAGTGTGCTTGGGAGAGAAAACTCTTCTCGTAGTATCGCAAAGTTTATTCTCTAGCTTCGTAAACACAGTATAATATAAAGCGATTCTTGCATAGGTACTTCAGTCACTGAGTTAAAGTGCACACTGAGTCAAAATAATTATTACTACGGACAAGAATCGATCGATTTGCGTAATCAGCTAAAAAATATTATACCTAAGTGTACGTAAACCGTACAGTAAGAAAACAATGGTACGTGAGGAGGTTCCGATACTAGTCTTAATACTAGTCCTATCCATCTTTTATAGCATATTTCTTACTAAAACTAACTAAAATACAATAAAATTGAATAAAAAAATGGAATAGAATTCGATGTCCTATGAATATGTATACATAGTTGAGTACATTAACCACGTTTCATAGACAAAAAGAGCGGTTTTGAAATCTACACAGAATTGCACTTAGGTTGTTAGCTCAGTCTCGGTTATATCGTTTTAATTAATTATTATAATGCATAAATTGTTATTTGTATGTATAGTATATAAGTTTCTTTTTTTTCTTTTCTTATATTTTCCTTAATGCTGCTCTTCTTCTTCGTCTAAAGCAATGGATATCATTGCCACTTTCGTATTATTGAATAGAGCCATAGCAACAATCTACATCACACACGTTTTGCCTGAAGATCCGTAGAGAAATGAGCACTGACATATGTGAATTGAAGCATTGACGCATCACTGTAGCATTGATACGGAACTGTGCCGGTAGGTACTGTGCCGGAATTGTGACTGCACTGATATGTGTGAATCGGCCTTATAACTCGTAAACGGTTTGTTTTTTTTTTCAAAAATTCTTATTGTAACTGCATGCTAGAGACATGCCCTTTCAGTGATTTAAGTAAGTGTTCCTTTTTCAAATGCACCCTGTATATAAAAATGAATCCCTATTTCCCTTGGTCACGCTCACGTCATGTTTTCTAATACTTTGTAGAAGGTTCTTACGGAACGAAAAAATAATTAATATGGATAGATTTCACCAGAAATTCCACGCGAACGAAGTCGCATGCAACAGCTGGTTATTAATAAAGGTTTTATTGTAAAACTAGATAAATTAATCCAGTTCATATTTACAAAATAACAGACAACACTTAAATTTGGATATTAAAAATTACACTTGCAAAAGTGTAGTAATAGAAATCAACGCCAAGATACAATAATTTTTTTTTTCTTAGTAATGAATATTAATTTATAATTTATCATATATTTTTTACTACAGAACAACATAATTAATTGAAAGGAATTGGTTGAGGTATAAATACTATGTACATGACGATGTACGAAGAAACAAGAACTTTGATGCACAAACTATTGACAATGTTAGCAAATTTAGTCCAATCTTCGTTAAATTTACTGTCATCAGGCACTTCCCACCGATTGTACACCAGAACCCTCACATAGCTCCCATACACAAACTTATTAATAAAAATAAAAATATTATGAGGGGCACTCTGCTTTCTACACATCGCAGATAAAATGAATGTAAGTAAAATAATGAACACAGTTATAACCAACGAACCCCGGTAATACAACAAAATCCTTGGTGGATCCTCACTTAGTTTTGGTAAATTTGCAACCAGCTCTCTCAGCCAATAACTATTGCAAAAGAAACAGAAAAATGCAAAAATTATACGCTCGTTTAACCTTGCATCTAAGAACAAACAAGCAATGCTAAGACTAGATACAATGAGAGCTGGATACACAATAATGGCAGCCAAACTTTCCGCTTCACGCTCTATCACCAAGGTTATATTTAAACGTATATTAGGAACTGTCTGGACCTGTTGTTTATAATCTGATATGAACCAACTAGAGCCATAATCTGCCCCCAGCATGCTCATGGCCCGAGAACCGAAGGTCACGTTGTAACTATTATTGGGGTCCAAAACACCATATATAAAACTGCATGTTTGGGCGTCATACGGAAAGTCAGATAGCTTGATGTCGCAATATAACATGTGTGTTGACCTTGGCACGCAGAACACGTCCCCCGTGTGTTTTATAGTGCAAGGAAGGAAGTCGCTTTTGTCTATGTCGTCGTACACGTCCGCACTATTGAATATCCTAAAGGTTGGCGTCCATATATCACCACTCTCTACATAAATTTCTTCCAAGTCTCCGTAATTAGCAGTATCCCACTTTAATCGATCGTCTCTCCAAGACATAAACGTCCATGTCTGCAAATTGAACACATCTTCAGTAGTGATTAAGGTAAAGTATTTCATGATAAACTTCACTGTTACTGTAGTTTGTTCGGAATGCGGTCCTTTTGGTGGATCGATGCTTTCATAGCCACATTTGAGCAGGTCCTCTTTTAACTTATTGTTTATCGTCAGCTCTTGATGAACGCCTCTTCCACACTCAAGTCCAAGAACGAGTCGCTGTAGCCCTAATATTAAAATGTAAGTTAACATTGCCATGGTTTCATTTAGACTGAAGTGATTAATGTTTTTTATCGTTGTTAGTAACATTAGCTGAAAACGCCCACATAGATAATTTCCATTGCATATCTATTGTTATTATTTCGATTTTGTCTATTTAGGACTGTTGCAAATAAATAATAGTTACACGGTGTATTATTATATGTCTTACATAGCGTTTCCAGTACGTTTTTTGTCATATGTGCTCAAAATGTCAAGTGTCATATGTGTACAAAATAAGACTGGTTCAAAGTCGCCAAGTGCTTTTCTTTAACAGGAAATGAAGTTCAAAGTTAAAAAGAGCGTTTTTTTTTTAACATTTCATGACTTTGAAAGGAACGTACGTAGACATCTCAAACTTTCTGAAATTGTAGCTTGTGATTATTTTAAAAAGTGCTAAAAATTTCAGCGAGATCGGTTTTAAACTTTTTAAATTATTAACGATAATTTAAATTTTTTAGCCGCCGTTTCTATTTTTTTTCTAAGTTATTAAAACAAGACGGAAAAGCTTAGAAAATTCAAAAAACCTTTTATGTTTATGAGCCCGTTGGAATTTTTAAGTTATATCGATTTTAACAGATTTTATAATAAAACAAAGGTATATAATATGTAAAATGAATATTAAAAAAGAATTTTATTTATCTCTCAATCAACTTTTTATAAAAATAAAATTCGTGAAATGGATGAAATCAAATGTCACCGAACTCAAAAAGGTAAAAAATGGAATAGAATTCGATGTGCTATGAATATGTGTTCAGCATGTGTTGAGTACATTGACCACGTTTCATAGACAAAAGAGGGTTTTGACATCTACACAGGATTGTACTTAAGTTGTTAGCTCAGTCTCGGTTATATTGTTTTAATTCATTATTATAATGCATAAATTGTTATTTGTAGACCTACTTTGAGTTTAGAGATAACACTTATATTATGTTATGGAGAGTGAAAGGTGCTTAGTTTTTTATATTGAACAATAATAGTTTCTTGAACTATTATTGTTCAATATAAAAAGAGAAGAATATTTTAGGGTATTACGTATTTTTAGGGTGGAACTTTATATAATGAAAAGTGATGAAAACACCTCATAACACGGCTTGCTGCCTTTATTTTTTGTATAACCCTACCTAATCCCTAATCTATATTAATATTATAAATGCGAAAGTAAGTCTGTCTGTCTGCCTGTTACAAGCGAGCACACAAACCACTGAACCATTTCTATTAATTGTTTCGTTGACGTTGCCAGGGGTACAGAAAAGACATAAAATATAACTTCCCCAGGATTGAAAAATAACTAACTAACTAAATAACGCCAAAAGCTAGTGTGTAAATGAATGATAAGTTTTGTGTCTATAAAACTAATGAACAGGGAGGGAACTTCGCGAGTATCAGGATAAAAATTTTCCGTGTTAACCAACTTTCTCTATACATTTTTTTTCGCAGTGCTTACTATTGGTCTTAACAAATATGGTTAAGGTCAAACAATAAATAACGCAACAGGAAACTTAACTTTCACCTGCTCTCTTCTTTCTCTCAGAAGAAAATAGTCCTTTCGTTCAAAATATAATTTGAGAATTGTAGAAAAGCACCTCCAAAATCGTGCCTACTGCTACCGTCGAAATTGCTGTGAACGAGAGCCAGCAATGTTGCCATCGATTGCATATCACAATTTTATGACAGGAAGTTGCGTCAATTTCCGGCGCATTTCCGGCGGCTGCAGTCGGGGAAGGCTTTTCAATTATTCTGTTATTCCAAGCTTGGTTTTCAGCTTATAAATTATATCTGGAACGGTCAGCAGTTTTTTTTTTAATTGAATTGAAAAATTACAATCATAAAAATACAATTATTTATATAATTTTACAAATTTAACAATTATTCCTTCAAGTCGTTTAATAAATTTTTGAAAAGGAGGACAGGAGAATCCTATACGCCGGAGTACTATATCGTGATGGCAAGAGGTGCGATGATCCTTCGACCAAGCCAGCGTTACCGGCCGCGGACCGATGATGGCGTCCTGAAGGTGTAAACATGTAGCATTGTAAAATATCCGAACGTATTGGTATTGTTTTTTTTAGTGCGTGTATCTGAGTTTAGTGTGACAGAGAGGGATGAAAGGAAAGAGCGAAAGGGGAGATAAGGCGATCTCTCATTCTTTTTAAGAAGGAGGACGGAACGAGTGTGTGTACGACGATAGATGTTAATTTGTTATTACAAACAATTTAAAGAAATAAACAGTTTTACAAGCCACAAATCTCAAGTATATCAGTTTCACCGTAGATATTTACGCAAGCCCACTTTTACTCAAGCTCAATTGTACGTGAAGCGATTGAAATTAAAAAACAGAAAACTTTTATTTGGGACGATGGCTTCAAATTATCTAGGACAGTGGAATTTAGGGATAAAAAATATGCCACCTCGCTTTTATACTCAGTCGGGTGATCACTAGAATAGGAACACATCGGTTTGCTGACAAAATAGGGACACTGTTAGTACAGGATGTGACGGTGCTTGGCGAAACAAAACTATCAAAAATATCGAAAATGTGCGAGTGGATGAAAAACTTTCTACCTCACGATCTCGACCACGGAGGGCGTGAACCGCTGAGCCAGTCAGCCTGTGACCACGGCCAGTGCAACCTGATCGAAACGTCTGGCAATTCAGAGCTATGCAATACCTTTTCGTGATCGCGTTAATTCCCGTGTGAATACATTTGATTTTGTTCTGAATAGTTGCCAACGCATGACGGAACGGACGGAATTCGAATTGAAGACGTCAATATATCTAAATAAACAGGAATTTCTACGTCAATAATACCTGTAATTTGTTTCTTATATTATACTTTATTTACATCCTTTTTGTGGTTTAAAGGTAAAGGAAATTTATTCATCATTAACTCATCCACTCCTTATACAAACTTTAAAGTTCATCGATTCATGATAATTTAATTATGTTGACGGGAATTAACGCGATCACGTATTTAATAGGTATTACTTGCCTTTGACTTGCCTGACGACGTTTGGACCAGGTTGCATGGTTAAGGGATTTTGGGCAAATAAGCAGATGGGTCACGTGATGATAAGTGACTACCGCCGCCCATGGACACCTTCAACACAAGAGTCACAAGTGCGTTGCCGGCCCTTACAGTGGGTTTTGGGGAAGTCAGGGAAGAGGGGAAGAGGGTAGGGTTAAGGCCTCCGGTAACCTCACTCACTCGACGAAATACAACTTAAGCATTGCTTCACGGGCGGTTTCCTGTGAGGCCGTGGAGTAGTATCACTCTTGTCGAGCCGGCCTATACGAGTCGAAGCTCCCATACCTTATGTATATATGCGCTATATATTTTTTGATACTTAATTAAATCGTTTACAAGGTTTTACAGAAAGGTTATATTTAAGAGCTTAGCCTTAGCTAGCTGAGAGTACCCGAAACATAATATAATCGAGTGAACCTAAGAAAAAGGATTTATAAATAATACAAATTTAATGAACTTAAAACAACACGCAACACGCTATTTTATGCTAATTTATATATTTTTTTGGACTTTCTTTGTATTAAATACAGAGACTTTCAAATATGAAAGCCCTCGTTATGTAACACCTTGTATATAAAGGTAAGTACATCCGAGGACTCGGTAGCATAAACACGACGTAGTTTTAAGAGATACCACCAGGTGGCTCTTCACATGGTCGAGTAAAGTGAGGTATAACAAATGTTATTTTTTTCCTTGTGCAGGTCGTTTATCAGTCTGCGGTAGGGACGACAGGTACAGATAGGACGAGAAATTTCTGCCCAGAAAATATAGTAATTTCAAATATTCTTGGTTATCTTGGATAACAAATGTATTAAGTATGGCACAATGTATTTTTCTTTGAGTTTTTACTAACAACAAGTAATTTTTGCCTACATTTTTCAAAAAGTAGGTGAAATGTGTAAAGTAGAAGACTTCAAATCGTACATTTTTTTTTTATTTTGGAACTATTCACTCGGTTATTGAGAAAATCCATAAAACAATGGCGTAGCTAGGTAACCAAAGGCCCTGGGGCAAAAAATAAACAAGGGCCCCAACTAAACTATTTAAAATCGTTTGTTCCGTATTCGTTGTGTTCCGAATTCGACGTACTCTAGATTTGTCGTACTCCATATTCAAGTTATCAAGTCCGCAATTTAATATAAATAGTGGTTTAGTCACAACTCTAGTACAAACCTTCTTCTGGTTCTAAAAAATCTGGTTTATTTATATTTCGAATGTGGGCGAAATTTTCACTGGTTCAATTTATAGTTTGTAAGTCAGAGTCCGAGGGGCCCCCTGAGCTTGGGGGCCCCGGGGCACTGCCCTGTCTCGCCCTCCGGTAGCTACGCCACTGCCATAAAAACTAACATTTAAAACATTTTGAAGTTAGTTTTTATGGATTTGTTAGTTACGGAATGAAAAATGGAAATTCAAACGGTTATTAACTCGTAAACGTTTTGTTGTTTTTCAAATTTTTTTATTGTAACTGCATGCTAGAGACATGCCCTTTCAGTGATTTAAGTAAGTGTTCCTTTTTCAAATGCACCCTGTATATAAAAATGAATCCCTATTTCCCTTGGTCACGCTCACGTCATGTTTTCTAATACTTTGTAGAAGGTTCTTATGGCACGAAAAAATAATTAATATGGATAGATTTCACGAAAAATTCCATGCGAACGAAGTCGCAGGCAACAGCTGGTTATTAATAAAGGTTTTATTGTAAAACTAGATAAGTTAATATAGTTCATATTTACAAAATAACAGATAACACTCAAATTTGGATATTAAAAATTACACTTGCAAAAGTGTAATCATAGAAATCAACGCCAAGATACATTTTTTTTTTTTGATAATGAATATAAATATGCGTTATTTATAATTTATCGTGTATTTGTTACTACAGAACAACATAATTAATTAAAAGGAATTGGTTGAGGTATAAATGCTATGTACATGACAATGTACGAAGAAACAATAACTTTGATGCACAAACTATTGACAATGTTCGCAAATTTAGTCCAATCTTCGTTGAATTTACTGTCATCAGGTACTTCCCACCGAGGGTACACCAGAACCCTCACATAGCTCCCATACACAAACTTATTAATAAGAATAAAAATATTATGAGGGGCACTCTGCTTCCTACACATCGCAGATAAAATGAATGTAAGTAAAATAATGAACACAGTTATAACCAACGAACCACGGTAATACAACAAAATCCTTGGTGGATCCTCACTTAGTTTTGGCAAATTTGCAACCAGCTCTCTCAGCCAAAAACAATTGCAAAAGAGACTGAAAAATGCAAAAATTATTCGCTCGTTTAACCTTGCATCTAAGAACAAACAAGCAATACTAAGACTAGATATAATGAGAGCTGGATACACAATAACGGCAGCCAAACTTTCCGCTTCACGCTCTATCACCAAGGTTATATTTAAACGTATATTAGGAACTGTCTGGACCTGTTGTTTATAATCTGATATGAACCAACTAGAGCCGTACTCTGCCCCCAGCATGCTCATGGCCCGAGAACCGAAGCTCACGTTGTAACTATTATTGGGGTCCAAAACACCATATATAAAACTGCATGTTTGGGCGTCATACGGAAAGTCAGATAGCTTGATGTCGCAATATAACGTGTATGTTGACCTTGGCACGCAGAACACGTCCCCCGTGTGTTTTATAGTGCAAGGAAGGTAGTCGATTCTGTCTATGTCGTCGTATACGTTTGCACTATTAAATATCCTAAAGGTTGGCGTCCATATATCACCACTCTCTACATTAATTTCTTCCAAGTCTCCGTAATTAGCAGTATCCCACTTTAATCGATCGTCTCTCCAAGACATAAACGTCCATGTCTGCAAATTGAACACATCTTCAGTAGTGATTAAGGTAAAGTATTTCATGATAAACTTCACCGTTACTGTAGTTTGTTCGGAATGCGGTCCTTTTGGTGGATCGATGCTTTCATAGCCACATTTGAGCAGGTCCTCTTTTAACTTATTGTTTATCGTCAGCTCTTGATGAACGCCTCTTCCACACTCAAGTCCAAGAACGAGTCGCTGAAGCCCTAATATTAAAATATAAGTTAACATTGCCATGGTTTCATTCAGACTGAAGTGATTAATGTTTTTTATCGTTGTTAGTAATATTAGCTGAAAACGCCCACATAGATAAATTTTGTTTTTGCATTTTGCAATTGCATATTTATTGCTATTATTTCGATTTTGTCCATTTAGGATTGTTGCAAATAAATAATATTCACACGGTGTATTATTTGTATTACATAGCTTAGACTATTTCTATGGCCCATCATTTGTGTCCTTTCATTGGATTTGTTCTATCTTAGTCCTATTAAATTTGAAAAGGAAAAAAATGATCGTACTTGTAGTAATGACCTTGAATTACTTGATGCTTACTTGTATTAACTACTTTTCTTCCAGGGTATAAAAGTAGCATATATAGCATTAGTATTTTATACTAGAAAGAGTAACAAACATCCATACATCCTCACAAACATTCACGTTTATAATATTAGTAGGATTAAAGTCCATTGGACAACTATAGGTCCACTAAAAAAATTTGGAAACCTTATTAATACACAAGTCGATTGTATAAAGTTCTTATATCAAATAACTTACTATGATCCTATCTGTAAAAGTTAGACAATATAAAATTATTCGAGGTACTAGTATCAGGCCCTGTGGCACCCCGTTTCTAACCTATACCTATAAAACATTCCAACATCTTTTCCCCTATCCAATATATATTTATCTCGTGTACAAATGCCAACCAACAATAATAATCAATAGCATTTTCCTGTGCAATGATTTTTTTTAAATAACTGATTCACAGTATACCTATTAGCGTATTAGACAAACAGTATCCTTAACGCCTAGTCACCAAAACAGAAAAGTTTGTATGTAGTTGAATAAAGTGTGCGAGTTTTAGAGACATGTGACTTAGTGACTATAGTGTTAGAACATTAACGTCACCGTAATATCGAAGTCACAAAATGGGCAATACTAACACCCGTATTCACAAACAATACTTTGGGTAGCATGGAAGCAACGCTAAGCTAAATAAGGAATTGCTCACAGCGTTCGTTGTGGCCAGCCTAGTCATTCGCAAACAAAACTCAAGATACCATTTAGCTACTTTCCTTCCAGTATTAGTATTTATACTACACTAGCTGTGCCCCGCGGTTTCACCCGCGTAAATCCCGATGCCGTGGGACAGTCGGAATGAAAAGTATCCTATGTGTTAATCTAGGTCTCCTGCTATCGAAGTACCAAGTTTCATCGCAATCGGCTGAATGGTTTTTGTGTGAAAGAGTAACAAACATCCATACATCCTCACAAACTTTCACGTTTATAATATTAGTAGGATTAAAGTCCATTGGACAACTATAAGTACACTAAAAAAAAAATTATATTATCGTTATTACTACCAGAGATGTAACAAAGATAATAGTTTCATTAAAAAATAAGAATAGTGTCGGGTATGATAGCATAGCTACAAAAATATTAAAGGAAGTACAACATATTATGGCGCCTGTTCTAACTTATCTATTAAATCAATGCATTAACCTAAGTATCTTCCCTGATAGTTTAAAAATGTCTATTCTAAAATCCTTGTTGAAAAAAGGTGACAAAGAAAATGTACAATGTTACAGACCAAATGCGCTTCTCAGCGTATTTTCAAAATTTACTAACCGAACGCTCTGCATCGAATACTGATCTGTGTTTGGTCCATTTTCGTTACTAAGGGCTCTGCGGTATTTGATTACCAGATGTGTGTATGACATAAATACAATAAATAGTAGGAGAGCCCGTGACCAACATTTTTGGTCATCGATTTACGGCCAAAACAGTATAAAATCTATAGATTTGGTTGTTCTGATTTCAAAATACCTAATTTCAGAAATTCCGACCTGACCGCATTTTCAAATATATTTAAAAACTGTTACCGAATTGTTTCATTGCATCTGTCTGATGGACATGTATGGTCTTGGTGGTGGGCTCTCGGACTATAATCGTGTGGTGATTTTTGTGTGCTAAAAAAGAACGCTTACTGATACAGTGGAATTTGTATAGATAACATCTTGTACAATGTAAGGAGCTGCAAAGGTATGGTTGTTGAGCTAGCCCTCTCTGACCACGTGACTCAAATTGTAAAATGCCCAGTAAAATTCTCTTAAAGACAACTATCCAAAAGATGATGTCCCGAACATCACAGAAGAAGGTAAAATAATAGCCGATTCTAAAGATATAGTCTCCGGATTCAATATCTTTTTTATAAAGATCAAATGAAAACAATAAATTACTCTACTAAATGCACACTCATTAAAAGTAATTGTAAGTCCACGTTTTTTAATCCTGCCACTACCAGAGAGATGTAATGAAGATAGCTTCATTAAAAAATAAGAATAGTGTCGGGTATGATAGCATAGCTAAAAAAATATTAAAGCAAGTACAATATATCATAGCGGCTGTTCTAACTTATCTATTAAATCAACGCATTGAAAAAAAGTATCTTCACTGATAGTTTAAAAATGTATATTATAAAACCCTTGTTGAAGACGAAATTGAACCTTGAAACCGTTGTTTGTGCCCTTTACAAAGAAAACGTACAGTGTTACATACCAAATGCGCTTCTCTTCGTATTTTCAAAATTTTTTGAGAAATATATTCATCATAATTCGTACAATTTTTTCGAGTTTCATAACTTATTTGCTAAGCAACAAATGGGATTTAGAACAGGTAGAACTATACGTGGCTATCTTTGATTTTTTGGACAAAGTTATGATGTCTATGGACAAAAGAACACCAGTAATAGCAACATTTATGGATATTTCCAAAGCTTTTGACTGTGTTAAACTATTAAACAGGCTGAATGCATATGGGGTGAGAGGAAATGTCAATAACTTAATAGAATCCTACTTAAAAAATCCTCTTGATAAAGCCTGGCGAGTATAAACATGCCCTTGCATGCATGCCACAATACGTAGTCCAGAGCCACACTTCAGATACCCATTTTAATTTAAACTAATCAGTATGACAACAGAGTTCTAGCTTCAAGCTGTTCTCTAATTATATTGGGGTTAAGCAGAATACTTTGACGTTCTTCTATAAAAATATTCACTAGAAATAGTACACATCAGCACAGAATACATAATAGTACCACTAACATCAGTTGAAATAGAAATGCATAAAAAAACACAATATTCGTATGACATTTTGTGGTTTACGTAACTGTGGCCAAATTATAGTTGGCCTGCCTACGTGCAGGCGTGACTGTATGTATGGTATGTACGTATGTTCGTTTTTCATGTCACGAAAATTATGTCAATAGGTAATATGTTTTCCTCTCATTTGACCGCAACAAATACTGGAATTTATAAAGCGACCGATTATTCATAAAATTATTATTATTTTAAAGGTGCGGGAGGTGTAAGTGTGATTCGAATTATGGGCCATAGTGGACGTACCATAGACAATCATGCGTAACAACACGCACGGAGTGAATACATCACTGTGCAACGTGAACATCCCTTTACCTATCCATACGTACATCGATATTTTTCTCTTCGTATTCTCCGTATTTACTTTCATCGTTGGTGTTATAGCATGGATCTTCATCAGAAAGTGCAGGTGGTTCAAGAATTACATCCTCCTCAGTATTATCTTGAACAACGCAATAAACGCAGCGATAAGAAATATCAATGTGCAGTGCTTTTTCGCAACCAGGACCGCAACAAATTTAAAAACTGTGTTCATCGTGTACTATATTTTGTATATATACTTTAAAGCTACTTTGAACTACTGGTTATTGATATTGTGTTATGTGTTTTACTTAGACCTAGCTAAAGTTTATAATAACCATATCTCAAAAAGGTACCTAAAAGCTAATGTGTTTGGATGGGTTCTGCCTTTGGGACTCACGATATTTAATTTCATTGTTGTGAATTACATTACAAGAAAACCTCTGAAATACGCCTTGCCGATTCAAATTACAATCATGTTTATACCTTTGTTGATGAACGCGATAATTTATTCTATAATCGTATTTGCACTGATCAAGAAAAAACCCTTTGATCACAATAATGTCTCGCGATGCCGATGTTTTCTATTACTAACTGTTATATTATTTTTAAGTGGAATATTTATGTTGACAATACCTTTACATCAACTTTGGGAAGTTGGAAAATATGTTGAATTGGTGTTTTTGATACTATCTCGGTTACAAGACTTGATTTCAATTGTATATTTTTTCACTGTAAGCTACAACTGGTCGGCGTGGAAAAATTACTGTAGTAGACGTAGTAAAATGAGGAACGATATTGCAAATTTAGGAAGCCTTAATACATCTTTGTCTTGATCCTGTTTATGTAAGTAGTGTCTATCATTACCTTGTGTAGTCATAAATCTTAGGATGGTTATGTATAGCCGGCAAATAGTTGTGCTCGTCTATAAAAAAAATAAAAAAAAAATTTTGAAAAAAAAAATTGGTCAGATTATTTATTTTCTCGTGTAGGTGATTTGTAAACATCGTGTTATCATATTTCATGCCTGATTTTGTTTTTTAAATAACATTTCCTCATAAAATTAGCATTTTTTATCAAAAAGGATTTTTTTTATCAAAATCCTCATTTTTATTTATTTCCTTAAGTTTTATATACATACCTACGTCTTCTTTCGAAATAGGTATTCGCTTTATCAATAAATTATCAAATTTATATCGTCAGTTTCAACTATAGAAAATTCAGCAATCTTTCCTAAAATTTTTAGAGCTTACCATAAACAAGACTAAAACTTTCTGTAAAACCTTGAATAATTTTAAAGGGTCGGCAACGCGCATGCGAGTCATCTGGAATTGCAGGCGTTCATAAGCTACGGTAACCGCTTACCATTGGGTGGGCCGTATGCTTGTTTGCCACCGACGTACTATAAATCAAAATATGTGCTATCTTAGTTTCAAAGTTTTTTTTTTTTATGGTAGGTATATGGGGCAAACCTTTCAAAGTTCAATCTTTCACAACATGACTAAATTTTGCACTTTAAATTAGTTCACGTAACCTAATTCGATTTTCATATTATTGTTAATTTTTACATTTGTTATTCGTGCAAACTATTATTTTAATTGCAAACAATTTTTTTATAAATTTTGTAAAACAAACATTAACATACAAGGCTTGCTCTTTAAATATCGCCAAAAATAAGTCTCCAACTTGTTTATTTCTCGTGTTTTTTGGTGTTAAATGTTTTTTTTTTATAAAAGAATTAACTTTAATGTCATCTCTAGGAGGTAATCCTGTATGTTTTTTTAAGTTGAATATTAGATAGCGTTCTCCTTCTTCTCTTATAGGTATGTTATTTACGGTTTTAATATTTTACTTTTGATAAAGACCTATTGTTGCGGTGACAATATGTGTTGATATACCTATACTTAATTTTTTAAATTACTTAAAAAAAAGACGATTTCAACAAATATTGAGTATTGACATTGACCGTAGTGTTAAAAAGGATATCGTTTTTCCTAGTGAAGTTTATTCAAACCAATTCCATCTTTTTCTTTTTCTTAGATAAGATAAGATATAACAGATATATGTTTAATTATAAATAAACATTTTTCATATATTTTAAGAGACTTATGATTTTATTCCTTTTCATTATTCTTGGCAATGTATCAGTATACATTATCCACCAAATTGGACTATCCTTGTTTACCCGAATGGCTCAGTAGCCATTCGGGTAAACAAGGATATTCCAATTTAATACAATGACAACAAACCAGTGGCAATTAGCTAGGTATAATGTTTAATGTTAACAAAATATAAACTATTTTAAGGTGGGTACTGACCGGCGTTAGCGTTTGTAACATGTTACAAATCGAGCATCCGTTTGTTGCTCGCTCCAGTACTCCACCCTGCTGTCGTTTTTATGGCAAATCGTTTGAATGTAAAGCGATTCTGTCAGTACGCCGCGGCAAGTCTTCACGGATACGGACGGACCGTTTTGTATGATTATATTAAGATATATAAAGATGGATTGGGACAAAGAAAAATCTCTTTATATCATAGACAAAAATAGGTAGAGAAGAATTTTTTTTATGCACAACAAAATATAGAGAAAAAACGCTTGGGTTAGATTGGCTACATCGTCCGACATCGAGTCCTGACTACGAGTGGCCACGAATCTGGCGCACGGGCGAGCAACGAGCATGTTACACGGTTTTTTAGCACAGGGCGTAACGTAACATGCTCGTTGCGAACGTTACATTACGTCGCGTAACACCGGTCAGTACCCACCTTTAGAGTACCTATACGTGCAGTTATCGCTGAAGGCCATTGTAGAGAATAATACAATTTTATGTTGTGGTGGGTTAAGTGTATATAAGTACAAATACGTGTGTATGTATATCGAGGTAACACTTCGGAAAGGCTCCTTCGAAACCAGGACCAATTCAGTGACTTAAGCAATATTACTCTCAATCTGTGTCGAGGTAACTAATTTTTCACAGTAAATGTTACTCTCGATAGGTGTCAACTTTTTCGGGATAAGAGCAGTGTCATTCAGAAGTAAGTTTTGTAGTTCTGAATCGTCTTCCTAATAGCGTGGAAGGGCTTCGTAATCAACAGAGTTGATAATTTCATCTATTCGAGAAAGAGCATATTTTCGTTCCCCGAAATGTGAATATCAATAGTAAACTGCAGTGGCGTAACAATAGCCTTTTTTTTTGTACGTGTAGAAACCCCCTCGGGCCGTCACCCCACCGGGGTTTTCGGCGGGGCGGTGTGTCGGAATCGAACCGACTAAAACCACACGGTGTGCCGTACTGCGCCTTAAGTAGGAGGGATCCGGGAACAGCTTTTATTAAGACATCCGGAACCCTCCTAGCGCCTGCCCGCAAAGCGCGGGCACCACCTTCGGGTAAAAAACCTCTCAATTAGGCGAAGTCCAGGCACACGCGGACGCCGCCTCCTCGCAGGGGGCCACTATAGCGGGTGGAGGGGAAAACCCGTCCCTTCCACCCGCGGCCTCACCGCCGACCGGTTCGCCGGCGGCGAATTAGGTCCGAGTGGAGATCGTCCGACTCGGCTCAGCACACGCTGGCAGTTTGCTCCGCCTGGGAGACGCAGCGTCGGGCCCTCACTGCAGTCATCGGAGGGGATCTCTCGCTACCGGTCGTCATACGCTCCATGGCGGGTAGCGACAGGAATTTGACCGCGGTCGCGACCTTCTGTGAGGACGTCATCTCGCAGAAGGAGGCGGCGGAACGGGTCCGGGAGGACGATCTCCGCTCAAAAAATAATGATTGCAATCGGACTACGTGTTAATGAATTACAACTAAGTTCACATTTTGACTTTCATCCCCCCTCTCAGCGAAACCGTCCTGAAATTCGGGATAAAAAGTATCCTCTTACCTCGTAGTATGTATTCAAATCATGCCAAGTTTCATTTGAATCCGTTCAGTAGTTTCAGCGTGATCAGACAGACAGAAAGACATAAAAATTAAAATAATTAAAGTTTTAGCTTCACAACCGATTATAGAGTGCCCCCAAAATCTAAATATCTTCAATGTACAGAATTAGACCTGTACAGTTTTATTATAAGTATAGATTGGTTTCCATTGCAAAAATCTGTAGAATAGACTCATAGACTTCAGTCCAAAAATACTGTGTCTATGAAGCTAGCGTAGCCAAGTCATAGGGCCGTAATAAAACTTACACTATATTTTTTTGCTAATTATTTGCTATTTTTTTGCCAAA
Source organism: Euplagia quadripunctaria (assembly GCA_963859945.1). Lineage (NCBI taxonomy): Eukaryota > Metazoa > Arthropoda > Insecta > Lepidoptera > Erebidae > Euplagia > Euplagia quadripunctaria. The sequence continues at coordinate 4,109,123 of OY982584.1, forward strand.
GAATAATTTTTTTTGCCATAGCCATTTCCGAAAAACAATGGTCGTGCTAACTTGATACTTAAGCCAGCGTAGCCAACCCTATATCTCCATATCTCTTATACTTATCAAAACAGGCTTTAGTGCATATTTTTTTGCTAATTATTTGCTATTTTTTTACCATAGAATATTTTTTTGCCATATCCATTGCCAAGAAAAAATGGTCCTTCTGACATGTAACTCAAGCCAGCGTAGCCAACGCTATATCTCCGGATCTCTTACACCTATCAAAACTGGCTTTGTGGCATATTTTATTGCTAATTATTTGCTATTTTTTTTTGCCAAAGAATTTTTTTTTTTGCCGTTGCCATGTCCGAAAAACAATAGTCCTGCTGACTTGAAATTGAAACTTAAGCTTGCGTAGCCAACCTTATATCTCCGGATCTCTTACACTTGTCAAAACAGGCTTCGTGGCATATTTTATTGCTAATTATTTGCTATTTTTTTGCCAAAGAATTTATTTTTTGCCGTAGCCATGTCCGAAAAACAATGATCTTGCTGACTTGAGACTTAAGTCAGCGTAGCCAACCTAATATCTACATATACATATAATTAATAAGATCACTTTCATCACCCGTCAATGCTATACTATGCATACATACAACGAACACACAAAACTCTAAAGCAGTGGTTCTTAGCCGGTGGTCCGCGGACCACTGGTGGTCCCTGGAAGCATCCAAAGTGGTCCGCGAAGCCATCCTAATGCCAACCGCACATTATAGGAATTTTTGCACATTGAAAAAACCTTTTTTTTTTCAATGGACTTTAGGCCTCAGTGCGTATTATGCACAACTGTTTTCGATAATAACGCTTTAAATCCGGTAAATTTGGAACGTTATTTGAAGAACGTGCATCCGAATTATATTAACCGTTCACCGACAAACTAGCTAACAAACTAGCAAATCTCAAATAAATTAAACTTGGACCCAGTGGAACAAGTTAACAACATCGGAAAAAACATTATCTGCACCGTTTGATGTTTCAAAATTGATTGCTAAAACGAAAAAAAGCACATACAATCGGTAAATCTCCGATGAAGCCTTATATGCTCAAAGTTGCAGAAGTGCTTTAAGGCCAGAAAGCTCAAAAGAAAATTCGTGAAATACCACTTTCTAACGACACAGTGAAGTCGCGTTTTCAAACAAAATTCAACTGATATTGAAGAACAAGCTATTGACAAGATAAAATTTAGCCCTTATTTTGCAATACAATGTGATGAATCTACCGATGTTTTGCAATGTTGTCTTCATTAGATTTTTGGATGACAATAAAACCTTTAAAAAAGAGTTACTATTTTCTCAAGGACTTGAAACGACGTCGCAAGGTGCAGATGTTATGCATGTAATAAGTCAATATATGGAGAAACATGGACTTAGGTGGGAAACGCTTGTGAGGTTTTGTATGGATGGTGCCCCTGCTATTCTTGGTTCCCGCTCTGGTGTTGCAGCGTTGATAAAAACCAAAAATTCATCTGCAATTACGAAACACTGAGTTATTCATCGTCAAGCATTGCCTACCAAAACGCTTCCAGAATGCTTTGCTTTGGCGATGACAATAGCCATAAAAGTAATAAAGTTCATTAAAAAGAGTGCACTCAATACTGACGAGTATTCTTCAAGCAATTGTGTTCTGATATGAACTCTGAACACAGAACTCTGCTTTTCCTCACGGAAATGCGTTGGCTATGCAAAGGAAACATGCTGTCGAGGTTGTACGAACTAAGAGAGGAAGTAAAAATATTCTTAAGTAATAAACAAAGAAAACAAGGAGTTGCTTGATCAGTTCTGTGAGTCCGAATTTCAAATACGTATTGATTATTTGGTCGATTTTTTCGCGCAACTAAATAAATTGAACTTTCAACTGCAAGGGTCAGGAAGTTTGAAGTTGCAAGGCATGAGCAATATATTTGCGTATAAAGATAAAATCAGGGCGTTTATCACTAAAATCGGATCAACGAGGTCGAAAGAAATAACTTTTCTGAGTTTAATACGCTCAATCAAGTTATTGACGGTCAGGTTGCTGAGATTAAAGGAGAAATACAGAAGAATATTATACTCCATTTGCAAAACTTGATAAGTAGATTCAATCGCTATTTACCTGATTGAGAGGATAAAAGTATTCAGAAACTGATCCGAATCCTTTCAATGTCAACGTTACTGAGGTGCCTGATGAAATTCAAAAAGAAGTGGTTGAAATGCAACACGACAGTAACGTAAAAAATACATTCGAATCAGAGACATCCAAGAATACAGAAATTGGTAAAGAGTATGTAATCACAAAAATCCTATTAAATCTAGAAGTAACGGTAATGTGAATTTATCGTAAAAAAATAAAATACTGTGGGCTTTGAATATTTTTATGCGTGTTTTAGTTATGGATAGATGGAACAACGTTTTATTTATTTACATTTCGGTACTCTATACTACCTGGGTAATAAACCAACTGGGTGGTCCATGGCAACACAGAAATTTTGTCAAATGGTCCCTCATGACTAAAAGGTTAAGAACCACTGCTCTAAAGTCTAAAGGTGAAAAACTAATTTTATTAATTTCACTTAACTTAATTTCATTAAACTGCAGATTTTTTTTCAAAATAAATTACATAGTTTTAAGTATTATTATATTTTATTTATTATATTATTATTGCCATGGAGGCCTCAGGTCTATGAATCGTATCACCACATATTATAAAACAAAGTCACCCGCCGCGTCTCTCTGTCTGTCTGTCTGTTCTGTTCTTACTAAATAGCTTACAGAGGCTCTTCTGAGCAGTCTTAAACATAAATAAACTAACAGTAATACATACGAATCAGTTTTACGATATTTTGGTGATTGGTTGACATGTATGGCGTAAGGTGTGCTATACCTACTTTTCCCTCAAACAAGCGTGCGTGCGTATAAAAAATAATTCTTTGACAAACAATAGCAAATAATTAGCAATAAAATATACCACAAAGCATGTTTTGATAGGTGTAAGAGATCCGGCGATATAGTGTTGGCTACGCTGGCTTGAGTTACATGTCAGCAGGACCATTTTTTCTTGGCAATGGATATGGCAAAAAAAATAATTCTATGGTAAAAAAATAGCAAATAATTTACAAAAAAATATACCACAAAGCCTGTTTTGATAAGTGTAAGAGATCCGGAGATATAGGGTTGGCTACGCTAGCTTAAGTATCAAGTTAGCAGGACTATTATTTTTCGGAAATGGCTATGACAAAAAAATTTATTCTTTGGCAAAAAAATAGCAAATAATTAGCAAAAAAACATAGTGTAAGTTTTAGCCCTATGACATGACACAAAAATACTGATCTTTTAAACGCCTCCTATTTCATTTGAAGTGTTTGCAAGTTTATCTTGAAGAACCCCACAAAAGTATCGATATGAATTAACAGATTTAAAAAGCGGAGCAAATAAAAATGAAAATTTCCTGGCATTTCCTGAAACTCTTCAGAGTTCAAAGATAAATGTAATTTTGATGAGATTTGCGAGGATTAACGTTTCCAAGATATCGCAAGAGTTTATAAAATGAACGAATGTATTCTATCGTGAAATCGACATTAATGAACTGATATCGCGTTTCCTTACTTGTCTTGCAACCTGTCACTTTAATTAGTTATTTATAAAAATAAACCTTATTACATTTAAAATTACCTGCTTTCACTGAATTCTTATTTTTATGAAGTAATTTTCAGATAAATCCGGACACAACATCAACATCCTTGGTATTCAATTTCTATAGTTCAATTGATATCAGCCCTCTCCCTAGCTTTACCGGTTAAGTTTAAAGTTTAGCTTATTGTTTCAAAATCATATTTAAAATATCCCGAAGTTGTTTAGCTATTTACGTCATTCACGGGGTTTAGTATACGACAGAAAATTATGACCATACCTCTCAAAAGCTAGTATAATAGGCACATGCTATACAAAAAGTGGGACATAAGTAAATGAAAAACAAATATACACCAGGAACCAGATTCATATTATGAGAACTGCAGTAGTCCGCGAGGTTCTTCACAAAAGCGTTTCAATACTTCAGTTTTAATTTTCTCCTTATTATCTTGTACTATATTTCGGTGAACGCTAAGCATACACAAGCCGTTTAAACGATTCTCTGCCATCATTAATCTTAGCCACTTTTTAACGGCGCAGTATGGAGAAGGACCTCTGTATGTTAGTAGTCGTGCAAGGAAGTGCCAAAAAATAAGGATTACTAAAAAACTATCCGCCCCCTTTAACACTTCCCTAAGGTCTAGTTTTTCAAGATCTTCTCTTGCCATTACGTTGTCATTCCACAGCTTATACCATAATTCTGCTTCATGATCATAAAGATGTAATTTTTGTTTAAATTCAACCAGTGACATATTTAACATAGTACTGGGATGCAGCGACATCAAGCCGAAAGCAGGCAAATTTTCCTAGGACGGATTTTGGAGAATCTAAACAAGGAATGATTATCGAGCTTTTCCAAAAATCGTATAGTCTCAGCGGGGTAATTGGACTGATATTACCTCAGACTTCATATTCATAGTATATGTATATATATATGGGTGTGTGTATATGTGTATGTGTATATATATGAATGTATGTATATGTATTAGTATATTATGTATTCATGTAATGTGTATATGGTAAAGAAAGTTATTTAGGTGATATCAAGAAAAAGTTTGTTTACTGAACTCATGTACTAGCGCTGTTTCTTGTATGTACTTGTATAGGTATCCATGTCGTATTCTTCCTAAAAACTATGGAAGAAAAAGATATCACTAAATTACTTACATCACCAATCTACCTTCCCTATTGTAAGAACTTATAAATTCGTACCTTTGGAATTTTATTTCTCTCTCTTTCTCTTTTCCCTCTTTACCATATCTTTGCACCTATCATGGCGGATAAGTCAGTTCGAATGGCAGGCGGATAAATCAGTTCGAATGGCAGCTGCCGTTCTAATTGATCAGTCTAAAATATTTTGTTTTTCTCTGTCTGCGTTGCTGTGATCATCTTTTACTACAGAAATTCATGCATGTGTACATTTCAATAGTTTTAGATTGTTGACACGCTTGGCAATAGGTTCCAGTTCGCCTGAGTTTTGGCTATCAGTTCCACGCTTATAATGAATACTTCTTTTGTTACACTGCAATGTAACTGATAAGCTCCTTTTCTTGATACGGTATTCCCTTATCCCGTCCGTTTACAATTTCCCCCAAATGTTCATTTAAAATGGCAACACTTCTGTATTTCAGGGACTACAAAGCTGGAATATTTTGCACGTCCTTTCTCCGTAAAACAGATTCTCCAAAAAAGTGTATTTTATGGTGCCGCTTGTGTTCGTTCAAAATATGCCAGCAAGAAATTGCCTTGACCGATAACAGCACCTTTATTCATATCCAGTTAATGTATTCCTAGTAAGCAATATTTTTTGAAGTGAAATCTTGTTTATGCATGTTGAGCACTTTTGGTATGGGAAAAGAGCACTGAACTCGCGTGACCGTCACGCTCAGATGTGACACACATATTTATGTCATGATGACATATGTTGCCATGACGACATAAAGATGTGTGTGTATATCTGTTTTCACTTCTGACGTCTGGCCCAAACTGACAGTTCATTTTTTTTATACTTTCGTGATTTCCATACACATTAGATGTGAAAACCGTTACTTAATCGCGATAATATTTATATGGTACGATACCTGTGAAATTTTTAAGCAATAGACGTCACTGGGTGGGTTTTATGGTTTGAAATTAAGTATTTAATATTTTTTTTAGTAAAAGAAAGAAAATCAAAAAGACCGGCAGCTTTGCTTACCATAGCCATCAACTAAGTTACAAATACGGTAGCTGTAAATCCACGCTACGAGGGCTACACTGAAAATTTCGGGAATCAAGGAAGCGACACAACATTACTATTTAAAAATGTATTCATTGCTTTTCGAAGTATTCTCCGCGAAATTTGACACATTTTCCATACGATGGAACCAATCATTGAAGCAACCATTCCATTCGGAAGTTGGGGTCTCCAAAATGGCTGTTTTGAAGGCGTCCACAGCTCCTTCAGGTGATGAAAATCTCTGACCACGCAATTTATTCTTTTATAATAGTGGAAATATTCCATTCCCGATACTTTTAGTGCAGCCTATGTACGCCCTACAGGTTGCCTAAATCTCAGACTTCTGTAGAGACTATATAGAGCTAGCCTGAGCTCGCTCCTTCTGCGTCCTTTACTATTAGCGTTAAACCTCATTTTGAGACTACAAGACGTAATGAACATAAAATACTGCAATCTACAATCAGTTAACAATAAATAACCAAAATGACCTTTGGAGTTATAATTACATACAATTACTCAAACTAGCATGGGCTATATCTTTCATAACATATAAGCACGAGATCATTTTTTATTGAATATAAGCAGTTTGTGGCATATACGCAATATACAAACTGATATAGGCAACAACAATAGCTATGATACATACACTGTTGACAACATTTACAAGTTTCATCCAATCTTCATTGAAACCACCGTCAGCAGACACCTCCCACCGAGAAAATACCAGAAACTTTAAATAGCTGTCGTACACAAACTTATTACCAAAAATAATAATGTTATGTGGAGTACTCTTAATTTTACATATCACACTCAAAATAAACATAGTAAGAAAAATAAAGCCAGTCAAAGCCAATGAACCACGATAATATAACAAAATCCTTGGTGTATCAATACTGAGTGTCGGTATATTTTCCACAACCCCGGTCAGCCAATGATAGTGACAGAAGATACTAAAGCACGTAAACATTAGGCGCACATTTAGCCTGAAGTCCAGAAATAAACAGGCCATACTGAGTGTAGATACGATAAGAGCTGGATAAACCACAACGGCTGCCAAACCGCGCGCTTCACGCTTGAACACTAATGTGATATATTGCTGTTTTTTGTCGTCTAGTAATTGCTCTCTATAATTCAATATCTTCCAACTGTAGTCATAATTTGCTTCCATTATAGTGATGGTCTGATCAAAGCTCACATTAAAACTGTTAGTATCATCTACAGGGCCAATTAAAAAACTGCATTCTTGGACGTCGTACGGAAAATTGAAGAGTTTGACATTGCAATGCGCATGGAGTTTTATCCTCGGTACGCATATCACGTCTCCAGTTTTTTTTATAGTGCATCGAGGTTCGTAAACTGTATCCAACTCGCTAGGATCCGCACTATTATATACACTAAGGGGCGGTCTCCATATATGCCACCTTCTCAGGTAAATATCTTCTACCCCTCTGTATTTACTTGGGTCCCATTTTAGACGATCATCTTTCCATGTGAGAAACATCCAGGTATGTAAATGCAAAACGCCCTTATTTGTATTTAGATTGAAGTATTCGACAAAGAACTTGATTGTTACTGTAGGTGGTTCGTGGTATGGAGCTTTTGGTGGTTGATCGATATCGTAGCCACATTTAAGGTCCTTCCTTAGCTGTTTTATCACAGTCAGCTCTGGTGCTACATTGTTATGTTCACAATGACGTCCTAGAACAAGGTGATGGAGCCCTAATGCAAAAATATAACTAATCAAGGCCATGGTTTGCGACATACTAAAACCACAGATATTGATTGTTTTGGTTGTAACATTATGCGAAAACGCCCACAAAGATAAGTGGAATAATTTTGATTGATGATTAATTTTATCTCATTTACATTCTTGTATGCAAACTTATTTTTTGTGCGTTGTGGAAACCCCCTCGGGCCGTCACCCCCCCGGGGTTTTCGGTGGGGTGGTGTGTCGGAATCGAACCGATTAAAACCAAACAGTGTGCCGTACTGCGTCTAAAATAGGAGGGATCCGGGAACATCTTTTATTAAGACATCTGGACCCCCCCCCCCCCCTAGCGCTTGCCCGCAAAATGCGCAGGCACCACCACCGACTCCTCGCGGGGGGCCACTCGTGGCCACACTCGGGCGGCATGAGGCGCTGGTAACCGCGCCCCGACGCCCGGTTCGCCGGCGGCGAATTAGGTCCGAGTGGAGATCGTCCTCCTTCTGCGCGATCCGGGAACAGCTCTTAACATAACCTAAGATTCACTTACAATTTGAAAAAGTCTCCCCTTTTACTAACTTTGTACCAAATTCCGTCATATAGAAACAATATCATAGAGAGAAATGTACAATAAAAATAATATTTTGTGAGTAGGTACTCGTTACAAAATATCAAGAAGAATTTTCAGAGATCTGAATCCACCGCTTTGCAGTGAAGTAGTCAACAAAGTCGCGAAGTTAGATCTCTCCAACTGTCAACTAACAAGAACGATCCGTCTACGGAGTCGGGAGGAAGAATACCTCTAATAATACTCCGCTAACCTGGTGGTGGCGCCCTTTTCGCTACCAGCACGCCGAAGATGGCCCACACGTGTCTTGCGTGCTCCTTGAGAAAGGAGGTTTGATATCGGGGGCACAGTGTCCGACCGTAGTCAGTGTCAATTTTGTCGCCAAACTTCGCCAGAAGTCGGCTTAAATATTATTTTAATACTTATTTGTGTAAAACATGCCGGTGTATAAAAAAATGTTAAAATATAGTCCATACGTAATATTCTGAACAAAATGTAATAATACTTAAATAATGCTATTCTTGTTAAACTTTCAAAATCAACATTTTGTTAAAACTTAATTGAGTATTTTAATTGTATTCACAATACTTTTCATATTAATTTATTATTACATAATCGCGCCTGCCTCCACTCTCAACTGGTGATCAGGAGACATGTATGTGTTTGTACTTTGTACTCACCAAATTCACGAACATTCGGTGCGACCGACTTTTCGGTTGATTTTTGGCCGAAACTGGCTGACAACGAATCTTCGGTCGATCACTATTAGATATAGCATATTTTGCCTCTTAAGGCGTGCAAAGAAGTTAGGGCTGTAATTAAAATCATCAAAATATAAAAATCACGATATTTAGGTACAGGCTTAAAGTTAAAACCTACTTTTTGTGTAATGAAATAGGCGTTTGTCTTCCAAATCACCTGATGGAAAATGATGACGAAGATGGTACACGCCTATCCAAGAGAAACCTATTCACTCTAGTCTTGAACGTTCCAAGATCATAATTGTCTGGAAAAATAGACGCAGGCAGTCCATTCCAGAACTTGGCCACTCAAACCAAAATCGCATGTTTTTAAGTTTATATCTTATCAATGAGGATAATTTACGTAAGCATCAATTTAACTCGAGAATTCGAGCTACCGCTGCCACGCTGGTGAGAGTGGTACTTGTCGCGACACTTCAAATGCAGAACAAAATCGAAAATTATTCAAAGCAACAACCATATCCTTGAATCATATTCTAAAATTGGACTATAATATTACTCTCAGCGATACCCACTAACATAAGTGAGATAAATAAGTGTAGGTAATTAATATTAAAGAAAATTCTAAATCCTGCAGGTTAAGTAAAGCTACTCGCTGATAAAGATAATTTGTAATAAGCGCCTGTGGAAAATATTATAGCAAAAACAATCTTGAATGTTGCTATTCTACCTTTATGCGGCCTTTCTAGGCCTTGAGGTCATATTTCTTATATTAGAAAAAGCCTAAATGATTCTTTGTAAAATTCGATCGAAATTATTGTTTTTATGTCTATCAAATTTATTTCAAAATAATAAAATTAAAAAGGTAAACGAGCAGATGGGTCACCTGATGGTAAGTGACTACTGACGCCCATGGGCACCTGCAACTCAAGAGTCACAAGTGCGTTGCCGACCCTTAAGGTGAGAGTAAGGGGCTGAAGAGGGGGAGAGGGGAGAACGGGAGAGGAGGGAAGGGTTAGGGCCTCCGGTAACCTCACTCACTTGCACACGGTAACACAAGCATTGTTTTCGTGTTTCCGGTTTTCTGTGAGGCCGTGGTATCACACCGGTGGAGCCGGCCCATGCGTACCGAAGCATGGCTCTCCGCTCTCTACCGAAGTTGTTATTGTCGAGTTTACAATACAAAAAGTTACCAATAATTTAATTAATTACCTTCTATTAAATTTCGACCTCTGGCGTTCACTACTCGTTATTCTTAGTTACACGTTTTATTGATCTATTCACATTCTTTCTACGAATATAGTAATTTCCTTTTTATCAAAGTTATTTAACACCAGGGAATTCAGTAGACAAACTATCTTACGAATGTTAAATAAAATATGATAAGTCCGCCACATGTACACTACATGCCAGACGAGCGAGATTCAATTTGGTCGGTCGTTGGAGAACTCAATTGTGCAGCCAGGCGTACACCTACTGCATTTTTCTACAACCTTAATTTTTCGCTCGATGTGTGAATTTAAATTGACTGGCTTTAATTATTTAACTAATGCTAAGGGAATTAGAGTGCTGGCAAGTTACTCAAAACTGCATCCGTAAATTATTTAATGTGTAAAAATTTAATACCTACCCAAAAGGTGCCAACGGAACGCTATTACTAAGCCTCCATCTGTCAGCAAGCTGTAATCTCATGCAGCGTACTAGGTAAATATGGGAAATTTCGCAAAGTGTGAATTTCTATAACCGCTTAAACAACAAGGAATAAAATTGAAGTTACATAATAATACAAGAAACGTGATTTTTTCGGCGGTTTTGTTAATCTTGTACGATGGTGAATGGTGTACGGTGGTGCGGAACCTTTTATTATTGTTTCTTTATTAAAATTTTACACATCACGGTGAGATGCTTCGACATGTGATTGTCTTGGCACTGCCAAGACAATCACATTGTTTCGTTGCCTAACTGATTTCTTAACTGCCGACAAAAAAAGAGGGTCCTCAACTACTTGAGTCATTAATTGTTCAGTCTGCGTAACAGGTACTTATTAGAATTCCGCCGTATGGGGCATGACTATCTTTTTCGATTTTCATAAATAATTTACTTTACCATTACTTTCTTAATTCTTTGACATATATTAGTTTAAAAATCTAATTTCTTAGGAAGTAAAGAAACTATTATTGGGAAGCGGCCTGAACCGGGGGCGGCGGCATGGCCACACCACCAGACAACGACTATACTAGTACAGTTTTTCCGCAACATCTTTAATAGAAATCATTCATTTGAACCATTCTAAGTATTTATTATTTCATAACGTTGAATATCCAAAGCCTAATTCGTTTCAGAGATTAACCACTGATTACCAGACTAAAAAAAATGTTCAAGAAGCCAGTGTCAATTGTAACGTTGAAAATCGTGTGCTTTCAACCGTCCAATACCTCCTGCTGACATGGGATGCTCGTGAACGAGAATTTTAAAATTAAGAATAGTTTTAAACTTTGATCCAGTGCTACTTTCATGAGTAATGGTAAAAAAACATAATAATAAGTAGTTCGGGCAATCGCAAAATGTTAGTTTCAGTTCATAAATTTAGGAATTAAATTTTATAATTAATTTCAAAGGTTTTAGTTCTTTTTTATCTGTTCTACAAATATGCGAAATGTAAGCCGCCATGACATTACGTCAATACGTCAGTAAAAAACTAATTTAACTAAATTGTAAATTTTCGAATATTTTATTCCGCTCATGAATTTTCTTAAATATTGCCATGGACAACGGTTTTTGCATTTGCAGATAAGTAGTACAAAACTGGATAATTTGTAGGCAATTGTTTTGCAATAAATTTTGATTTTTGTTCTTCAAATTATGAAATGTTTAAACGTCTAATGAAGGAATTATGTGGGATGTATTGTTATATCGCCCTCGCCAATCATAAGGATAGTAACTCATTTTAAATTTGGCAAAATTTCAGTACCTAATTTACGCTTTAACTGCCGACATGACATCATGACGAATGAGCAAAATGGCGGCTGACGTTTGCATCAATTTAGGAAATTATATGTACCATATGTAAATATACAAGAATTGCACGTTTAAAGTAAATAAACTTGATTAGCCATATTAGTCGTTTTTAAAACTTAACCATACGTGTTAGTCAAATGATACCAGTTCACGAAGCATAACCGTAACTAAAGTATTTACAGCGGTAAGTAATACCTCCGAGTAACTGTTTTAACTAAAGTTTTTTTTTACTTTATCGACAGTACCCGAAGTAAAACCTTTCCAGGTATACTTATATCCTGAACAGATATCCTGTGTCCACCACACATCTATTAAAATATAAAACAAATCGTCTGGCGAAACTGGAAAAAGCCCCGACGTCGCAAAAGTTTCCTAACTATATATAAACGTATTCAAAATGCTCTGTCGGAGAGCGAACGAGTTGGTAAAAAATTCAGAGTTTCAGACCGCCTGCCGCGTTTCAATTAGACGGTTTATGAACGTGTGCCGTTTGATAAATACGTTATGTTGCATTTGTCTGACTGATTTTAGTGTTAAAGGCGTTATTGCTGTTTTCTGTATTGTTAGGAGTTACTGCACTGCCTTTCCCGCACCCCTGCCGCGTCGCAGGCAAGGCCTGTGCTATGCGGGTCTATACTGTAGCGTCGGACCTCCTTCGGCGCAGAGCGGACCTGCCTGATAGCGCAAAGTTCGTATAATGTCGAACATTTGATTTTATTTATATAGATTAAAAGTAGAACAGAAGACTGCCGCAGCCAGCACACAGAGTGGACATCTGTCAAGCGACTCTACTTCGATGAACCGAATATAAAGTAAGTATATGAATGTATTGTAAAGCCTTCAATTTTTTAAATACAAAGTATTAAAGTTTTGTGATTGACTCTTCATTCTTCTTCCCCACACTTCGACACCAGGAGCCCATTTTCCTCTCTGCAGAGCAAGGACCTTACAATACATACCCTATCCTTTATTCTATGGAATTTTAATAGGTATATCTGTGTACCTACTGCATATAGTCTTAATATTCTTCTAAACCTTGCTATTCTTTAGTACCGGCTGATATGCCACCCTTTAGAAATATAAATAAGTATACAATGTAAATGTACATATAATTATGTAATTGCAAGCCTCTATAGTCTACGGTTACCGCTTACCATCAGGCGGGCCGCGTGACCGTCATACTCAGACCTATAAAATATTGATGTTAATTTCCTCCCATCATCATATTTTGAAATCTAAATTCATCAAATATTGAAAATCGTTTAAATTACGAACGAAAACATTGTGATAAAATCACTTTGGACATAACAGGATATTTCATTTCCTTCAACACAAATGTGTTGCTTTCGTGAGTTTCGCGAGTTCCGTGTTTTGGGCGGAAATAGAAAATTTATTTTTTATTGACAACCTGGATTAAAAAAATAATCGCATAGATCTGAATCAGAACAACTGTTCAAATTATGAAAACTTGATAAATATTTATGATTTTTAGCCGTCACTAATTGATAAGGGTGTTGATTCCAATTTGGAGTTAATAATAATTGCGTTTTTACATTATTTATTTGTGTAGTCACACGAATAATGTTAAATCGTTGCTCTGGCCACAACATTTGGTTAAAACCTGCGTAATTCTTGTAATTATTAATTATTAACATCAATGCGATTAAATTCGATTTTTTTTCGTATCCTCTACGTTCATTTGCACAATCCCTGTAATGAGTGTTACTAAAGTTCGTTACTAGGAAGAACTTAAAGATGCTCTTAACTCTATATTAAGACATTAATTTTGTTTTTTCAAATAAAAAATATATACAGTGCCTACGCACGGTTTATAAATTTAGAAAACTTTTGAAAATTAAAATTTAAGCTAAAAGTCTATTTTTAAAGATTCAAATCGTGAAAACATTTAGTTTTAACTCATTTCAGATATTTAAAAGAGGATAATGTTTATACCACTCCCAAGGGCCCAAATATATTTTGTTATATGATTTACTATCTTGGAGTCTCGTACTCATACAACTATTATTCTTTTATAACAATTAGGAATCACATTATGAACTGGCAACACCAATACATGATGAAGAAAAAATTGAAAGAAAACGATCGAGCGATCGTAATAATAAACTACCGCATGTAACGTGAAATATATATAATATTTACTACTAAATTGTTAAAAAATATAATATACACACATTTACATATTTAGAAGAACGCAAAAAAAGGTTAAATTACCAGAAAAAAAGCTTTGTTAATGTTTATTATGCTTTTATTAAAGTAGATTTAGTACAATTATCTTTTTTACATAAAGACACTTAAAATTCACTGAAAAAAAACTAAATTACTGACAGTTATCTCTTATTGACTAATTAGCCGTTTCCTCGCAGGAAACGGAAAATTTTTAACTTATCTTATAGAATACCAAAACTTTATGAAATGGCTGTTTTCTTCTGTAATGAAATGTAACGTAAACACAAATAGGCACATTCAGTACTTATTGTTACTTCCTCTCACTGTCAAAACTGCTTCCATCCGTCTGGGCTCCTGAACAAAAAACAATTAAAGAATATCGGTTGACAAATATTTGAAAATGGTACACAACTGTTTTATCTTTTGGACTTGGACTGGCCTGTTGGTCTAGTGGTTAGTGACCCTGACCGCTATGCTTATAGGCCGTGGGTTCGATTCCCACCTGAGTCTGGGTGTTCTTTGTGTCCGTTGTTTGTATGTTTGTAAAGTCCCCCGCAATACAGGAGTAATTCCTAATGCGGGAGTTGTTTTTTAGAAAAAAATAAAAATAAATAAAAAATAATCTTTGTTAGATGTGTAAATTGGGACTTAATCGCGATAATAAATACAAGGTACAATACCTTTTTTGGTAACCCGACGTTTCGAACGAATTATCCCTATCTTGGGTCACGGGGCGACGGGTAAATGATGAAATAAAGTCTTCGTGGTATTGGAAATATTACCTAGATACTTTGATTATTTGACAAGTAGGTAAATAATCAAAGAATACATACAACTGCACCAGTTTGAATTAAGTTCATACTAGGTTAAAATAGTAAGATCCTAATAAGTAAGTAGGCACGTACTCCAAAATATTACCCACTAAATTACTACGTTATTCTTGAATAAATACTGTGAAAATTAACGCCCAGTCACCTAATGGCCTCGTTAAAAGTAATCTCTTGTTTTATCCACCGACCCTTCCAAAAATTCATCATTTCACCCATGCCAAGCAAAAAATTACGAGGAAAAGGTACCTAAATGTGATAAATAATCAAGATTTTTACGTAGAGAATATCAATCAAAATGTTTAAAAGGAAAGTCATTTACATAACATCACGCTTGTTAAGCACAGAAAGTTTAGGCAGGGTGGTCTTTTCTATATGTTATGTCAGGATTTTTTATACTACTAACGACCAGCCTCATGGTAAGCGGTATCTGTGACTCAAGGAGGCTATTAATTCCAAGGAAGTCTCGCGCATTTCAACGTTACAAATGGTGGTTCTAACGCTTTTCAGAAAATTCACTTTATAAGAAGTATCAACGACTTCAGTCACGATAGATTGTAATAAACTGTATTCTTTATCCCTTTCTTTTTGCCCTATTTTCTTAAAATTTAAATCGGACCAATCTTGAGTACAACGAATTCAATTTAAAAAATATTTTTTGAAATCGTTTCACAAATGGTGAAAAACAAAAAGATATCGTGAAAAAAAATTCAGTAATCAATCGAATTGAGAACCTCGTCCTTTCTGAAGTCGGTTAAAAATTATAAGAACACCAGAGAGAAAATCATGGTTGGCACCCCATTCTACAATTTTAGCGTACATTGGGACTGTATCAGTTTTACGGTATAAGGATAAACTTCCTGCGTGGTGAAAAGTAGGCATTCTCGTCATGTCGGACAGTTAATTGGACAATGGATAGAGCACACATAAGGAACCAAAATCTTTCCCGAATCTAGTCTTGTAAGCCTGGGATCGTTGACAATCTTTGAGGATCGTCTTAAGTTAAATCTAGGTAACATTCTGGATCGCCACCCAGCCGTCACAATAGTAGGTAGGTACTTACTCCATATCGAGCTTACAAATGAAAAGAATTACGTAAGCATAGTTAAAAACTGTTTATATGTTTGTGCGAACGCGCTCTAATCTGTTTCTTAAAGACCTTTTTAAAAAATAAGTTTGCGTTAGATATTTTATTATTGAGGAAATCGAAGCTTTCTGCCATGTGAGCACAGAACTAAAATAATTATTTAAAAAAAAACGACTTCACCAAAAAAAACTATTCCATAAAAGACTTATATAATTATGGTTTTCTCATGGATGCCATTGTCAGAACTGGACCAAATTGAAATGGGACCACACGGGAAGCACCAGCTTCCAAATAAAAAAAGAATCATCAAAATCGGTTCAACCAGTCGAAAGTTCTGAGGTAACAAACATAAAAAAAAACCATAGTTGAATTGAGAACCTCTTCCTTTTTTGAAGTCGGTTAAAAAAACAGATTTAACGACTGTGGCTTAATATAGCTAGTACCTATTCGGTTTATAAACGAACGTTTAAAAACGAAAACGAATTCAATATTAAAATCACAAAATCACCAATAATCCAAGAAAGTGACTAGCAAATCTTGAACAAAATGACTTGGCGAGGAATTCGTTTACAAAAGTACTGCCTTCGAAATAACTTGGCAATAACTTTGAGCTCAGGTCATTAGGAGTTGTTGGAAACGGTTTTGTTAAAAGTTTGGTTATTATTGGTGCTGTATTCCGTTTATTGGAAATCATATCTGCAATATTCTGATCGTAATCAAATAACAATAGGTATATCAATGATGATGATGATCAACTTGCGAGATAAGTGTCTATCAGAAATACGAACTTCAATAAACACAATTTTTGACCAATGAGATATATATAATTATATACCTATATAGTTACCGCCGAATTGAGAACCTCCTTCTTTTTTTCGTCGGTCAAAAGGATAACCGACTTCAACCAAATTAATTTTAAAAAGTGCGCTAAATAGTAGAAAAATAATTCTGCATTTTTGTTTCTTTAATTTACAATTAATCTTTTGTTTAATCAATGTACCGATTCCATACGAACTATTATATGCGCTAACCACATAGGTAAGTACTTACCCACTCAAACTGTACCTACAACTGACTCAACACACATCTATGACCAACAAATAAATATCAAAATATTTGTATATAGTCACAAAATATTTACGTGGGAGAGCCATGCTTCGGCACGTATGCTCGACTCCGTTCGATACCACGGCCTCAGAGAAAACCGGCAGTGAAGCAATGCATTTCGCCGCGTGAGTGAGGTTACCGGGGGCCCTAACTCTTCCATCTCCCCTATTCCCGTCCTTCCCCTTTCCCCACTCTCGCCTCTTCCTACTTTTCGCCCCCTCCTCCTCTTCTCCTACTCCCACCTTAAAGGGCCTCAACGCACTCGTGACTCTCGAGTTGCAGGTGCCTATGGGCGGCGGTAGTCATTCACCATCAGGTTACCCGTCTGCTCGTTTGCCCCCTATACCATAAAAAAAAACTTAAACAAAAAATTTAAAATAAATATTTAAGGACGCTTAAAAGACAGTACAATTATAAGGACAATATAATGTATTATTATTGTTATTCTTGGAGTCTGTGTCAGCCGAGGGAATAGGCAAAACCTATACATATATAGCAATACCCAATTAAACCAATTTACACACTTCAATGCGACAACCGCGTACCTGACTGAGCGAGCATCCTCGCGAGGCAGCCTCGGACGTTTGCTGCGCGATGCAGTCTCTGTCTGTAGATTTTTGATACAGCTGTTTTACACCTCTTTCTCGCCGCTGCAGCTCCTCCCCGCAGCGCTGCGAGAACTACGCTAACTGATGACCCAACGGTCACCTGCTAAGTCCTTGCCTATAAAGCCAAAGGTTCGGGCTGACGAAGATGGTTTTGTGACTGTGCATAAGAAGTAGTGCCGATCACAAAGAATTGAGAACTGCTTTGGCAAGGTCCCTGTAACCCCAATGCAAAGGTGCGGGTCCTGCGCCGAACTCCTACATCACTGAGGCACAAGCAAAATACAAGACATCGTCAAGTGCATGTGCCAGAAGGTAAATTAAGTGCCGAGAGTGCAGCTTGAGTCGTCAACGTCAACTTCAAGGCGTTCGTGGTGCGAGTCCCCAACTGTTATCTGCATCAGGTGTCAGATGAAAGATGTTGACGCAAGGTGTGGTGCTCCGTCGCTTCCGCGGATAAGTACCAATAGACCGCACAAAGACTTAGTGCAAGTGATGTGTTACTAACTTAAGTTTAAGTTATATTTACTAACACATAATGTTATCTTATTTATTAATACGTATCTTAGATTAAGTTTATGGGCCTATGCAGCCTGAAGTAAATGGTTAATTATTTTTATTTACACTTGTCTTAGTAATATAATGATCTTCACCTCTCTTAACTATATCTATATCTACATAGATTTCTTTATCGAGTATTAATCCAGGATACAGTGTATCCGTAAGGTGAATTTAATCCGAAACCATTAAACGGCTAGGTCAGTGACAAACTGAATTCGAAATCACGACGTCCGAAAAAATATTTAACCCACGGCGGACCTTGCAACACTGTAGTCCTACACAATTTAGTTGGTTTTCCCAATAACGCGGTATTCCCTTGGGTTTAACACTTCGGAACTGGTTTCAAAGTCCATTTTAGTTTTAATGCTATTTTCCAATTGCAATACTAGTGAGCGGTAACTTTTGATATTGCTTTTAGTAGTTTGTCGAGTTATCAAACCATTTTTATACTACGGCGTAAATTTAGTATTTTCTTTAAAAAACCGGAGAAGGGCGAATCTGACTCGCGCACCGAGGGTTCCGTAAGCAAACAAACTTATAAATAGGTAGTACGCGCCCATCTCGGGAACCAATCTCAAAGATTTTTGCCCGTCTTTTCCGAAAGACAAACTTAACTTTGCGGTTCTAAAAATACTCTCCTATATATCGATACAATAAAGTCAATTTTCTAACCGCAATATAAGTTTGTAATAACAAAAACTATTTTTTATGTGATATACTAACGAATTTCGGATGTTATCCTTTTCTCGTGCTGTCAGACCTGGCTTCTCACCACACTTACCCTATCGGTTTTGATGTATCTACGAATTGTTCAAATTTGGCTCTTAATCAAAATCTTAAGGCTTAATAGCCATATCTTTTGATTGCGTTGACTTAGAAGCTTGATTTTTTTAGCTTCAAGGGACCGCAGACATAAAAAAGAGAAGAGAAAAAGGGTCTTGATAGACAGACATACAGACGGACAATAAAGTGATCCTATAAGGGTTCCTTTTTTTCCTTTTGAGACATGGAACCTTAAAAATATATATATATATGAAAGTTGAGTCAGAGTTTTGAGTTAGTAAACGGCAGAATCGAATACGGACTGCGAGAACTACTGATAGATGGCAGTCATTGTAAAAAGTGCTTTCGCCCGTGCGTCGTCAAACATTATTTATCTGATTCTGATTGCCTGCGTTGTTATAGTACAAGATCCGTCTGCAAGATTACTATGTTGATCGAGTATATTATCGAAATCAAATTTTAAATTTATAAATAGCAGAATATATTCTTGCCAATCAAAATTTGGCCGTTATACATAAATACATTTTGTTTGGCACCCCGGTAAAAAATTATTCCCCTATTTATACATTTATGTTAAAAGTAACTAACCCGCGCAACATTGTTCGCGTTTGTAATTTTTTTTTTCATTGATGCTCCGCTACTATTGGTTGTAGCGTGATGTTATATAGCCTATAGCCTTCCTCGATAAATGGGCTATCCAATACAAATAATTTTTCATTTCGAACCAGTAGTTCCTTTAGCGCATTCAACCAAACAAACAAACAAACTCTTTAGTTTTATAATATTAGTACATACTCGATAAACGTAGTAATCATACAGCCAGATCTCGTACTATTAGGTAAGTTTATCCGGTACGGCTCGATCAATATTGAACTTTATTCATATGTAGCAAAGAGGAGGTTATTTAATATTTATTAAAGTCTTGTTAAAGTAAGCCATCTGTTGTACTATTGGCTAATCTTATAATCTATGCCACCGGTCAAAATAAGCGGCCTTGCAATATTCTTGTACTAACAAGGGCCTTGCTCCATTCAGCTCAACGGAACGGAATAAACGCGGAACACGCCGTGCCACCGTCTCAGGCCTCCTACTGTTACGGCTACGCTAATAAAGAACGTGGGTCATTATACGCACTCCAACAGAGTGACCGCCTTCAGCGAAGATAGCATAGTGGTACCTATAATTAAAAACCTAAATGATTGATTCACAATTCTTGACGATTGAATTTTAAAATGTGAAGGCCCAGGGGAGAGCCCAACGAAAGGACATGTTTAGTATAACCACAGATACTACAAAAGTACTGGAGTTCCGACCGATATCCCTCCGACAACATGTACAGGTAGACTGAATGATTTTGTAGCTGTTAGCTAGAAACTCATTCGATCTACCTATCAATAATGTTTTAATAACATTTTGAAATTCTTTGGAGACAATTTCCGGGTTTCCCCGGATTTGTCCTAGTTTAGAGGGCGTCCGGGGAGCGTCCGGGCGGGGTTTTCAAAAAGTGTCCGGGTAAAACCCGGAGACTCTTTGGCAGGGACAACTTATAATTATTAGATGAACAATCTGTTTGGAAAAAAAATGGAATCGGCGTTTTTTTTAAGGTGTCTGGGAAAGAATCTCAATTTCACACATATGTCCGGGATTTTTGAAGAGCCTGTCCGGCAGTGTCCGGCGACTATAAAATAGTCTATACGAATATTATAAAGAGGTAGAGTTTGGATGTTCGGGGTAATCTGAATGTTGAAAATTCTTTGTGTTGGGTAGCCCATTAATCGAGGAAGGCTATAGGCTATATAATATCACGCTACGACCAATAGGAGCGGAGAATCAATGAAAAATGTTGCAAAAACGGGAAAAATTTACAAACGCAGACGAAGTTGCGCGAGTCAGCTAGTATCATAATAATGACAATTAGGTACCTACTTGATGTTTTTGTAACATCTTCAATCAATCATCTATTATTATCTTTATCAAATCTCACACTCCACCATGGTCTTTGTACGGGAATATTAAGTTTTCTGTTTATTATATATTAGAATGTGAATTCTTAACCCAGTATAGTATAGTACTTGCCTACTTTTATAAGCTTTTATTTCCATATTTAAGTTGTAAAAAAGTTTTATAATTATAGAAAGTACAGAGGTAAATATTACCCCACAGTACTCTGAAAGTTAAATAGATACATATATACTCGAGCCTGTATCCCGGAAGGGGTAGGCTATTTTGCCAATTATAATTTGGTCCCACTCACATAGTAGAGGCAAGTCTATTGCCGACAACCAGGCACTTTGGGAAATAAAGTTGGGATTGGGAGGGTCGGGAAGGGAAAGCAATGGAAAGACAGGGATATTGCTTACTAGGATGGACTGCCACCTACCTGTAACTTAAGCTGGCTGTTGGCAGAAAGTCCGAGCCTTCTTAGGAATAAATAATTAAATACATATATTAGAACTTCATTTATACACCTAGGTTTAATGAAACTAATATGATCCCAAAATATATAACATTCACAGACAGGACAAAAGACAAGCTTTTTTTTGGCACACAGTAACGAAATGGAGTAGTAGCTTATTTTAGTAAAGATCCTTATACTTAAAATAGGCTGCTCTGCAGCAACAACTCTGCAGTAGCATGTATAGTATCTATCCATTATTAGATAGTAAAGAAAATGTCCAGTTTTTTGAAAAATTGGTATCTATAGCAATATCTATAAATAAGGCATAGACAAATCCAAGGCGGGCAGGGGAGGGCACCAGCCTCCCCCTGGCTATGCTTATGTAGAATTAAGTAAAGTAATGTTTAAGTCAAATTTCTGACTTCCCATCACCTGGGCCAACAAAAACATATTTTGGCTCCTCTGGGTCAAAAACTGTGTGTGCCTATTGACACAGGTCATAGACTGGTCTCCGTCAGGCAGATTGTGTGCCTCTTTGCCATCTTGGTTTCATAAAATTTAAAAAAGTGTCATAATATATTAAAATATTGAGTTCTTTTTTTTCCTCCAAAGGCCAAACCAAACATGTATTGCACGATTACAGTAGTAGACTGATCAATGAGATTTTATTAGGTAGTAGTAGTATCATATCTATTATGTTATGATCCTAAAAATTACATTCTTTTTTCAAACCAGTATTCCCCAGCATAACACGACCAAGAATAGAATTTGATTTTATAAAATTGTTGATATTTACCGACTTTTCTAAGTACTAGGTACTAAGATGAAAATTACTGCCAGTATAATAGCAACAGAAACAAATGATTTTCGCATTTTATTTAAACTTTTAAATAGGTACTTCTAAGTTAAAGTTGGCAAAAGACTTGGCGCACCTTGGATTTCACTTGCTACAAACATATTAAAAAAAAAGATAACCCTATAAATCAAGGATCATCGTTTCACCTCTTAGTTAATTGCTTTTTCCGTAAAACTATAAAAAATCAAAACAAACAAATCAGTGTTTTGGAGCATAATTTGACTTTGTCAAATTGTCAATGTCAGAGATGATCAGTGTTACCATGTCTAAAATCCAAAACTTACTATGAATAATACAGAAAAAATAGGTCTAATGCCTAATGGTACCTTTAGCCTTATTTAATAACTAGTAATTTTGGTAGCTACGCCAGTGACGCCCAAAATCGATAGGTAGAAGAATCTGTCATTGAAAACGCTGAGCATTACTATTAGTAAAAAATATGGTTAAAGAATGATTTATTCCAGAACAACGTTTACCATATATTTTGTTTTTGTAACATTTAGAGTTTCTGATGTGAAACATCTAATGCAGCGGGTCAGCCCAAGCTTCGCCACGCTATATGATAGTGTAAAATAAAAAATCATCTTTTACTTTACAAAATCTGAATATTTTAGTTTTGGTTATACTATATTATTTTCTTTCATAAACTATCCTTTTATGCATATTATCCGTACAAAATAATTTCAATGTTTCACATCTGCCGGGCATCCCGCTGCGGCTCAATTTTTTTAAAATTATTTTTGATATGAAGTCACCGGATTGAATTAAGCTAGATATACAATTTCAGTTTTGGTCGAGTGTTAATAAACTAAGGATGTCATTTTACTTAAAACATGTCCTTTTATGCCTATGCAACACACACGGGACCTATTTTATAACTTAATGTACTTATCTGTTTAATTTATACTATGGTTGCTGTGGTGAACTGGACTTATATTTACCTATAAATAAATAACTTGACACTTGAAACTATAAACTATATAAGTTAATGTAAATAAATTACATGATATTATATGTATAATTATATACTCCCCGAAAAGACAGGCAGTCCTATACTGTATAGTAAAGCAAACTTAACGTAAAAGGGCTAAGAGCTTCAAATGTTTACTTAAGTTAATTAAGCTGGTATCTGTAACATAAACTAATATGAAAAATCAAATATCGCACTAACCACCAACAGCAATGTTGGTGATTGTTGTTATCTTATTTTATGTCCTTAGGACATTCTTATCATCCTTAGACCTTAGGTGATTTCACCGAACCATGTAATGTAAATTAAAAAATAAACTACCATTCCATATTCAAAATCACTTTTTAAATTAAGTAGCAGTTTATTGTACCCCCGATTTTATAATGAGTTCGAAATATATATTTTTAGAATATTAATTATGTAGTAATTGCATAGCATATCTTAACTTTTTGTTGTTCCCTTCCTCCTTTTCTTATTTCTGTCTCAAAATTTCCAATTCCATTTTCCCCTTGAGTTTAATGTGAAATTAGATTGAAAGGAACTGGTATTAACATCACTTTAAAGCGAAATGTTATTAAAAAACCAAATACTACCACACAAAGCATGGTAATTTTTAAAGTCAAAGTTGCCAGAAAATGTTTGAAATGGTTTGTACATTGTTCTTTAACAAAAAGCAAAAAAAAACACAAACACCATGTAACCTTACCATAAAATATGAAATATTCAAATTTTGATAATGAGTAAACAATGATCTAGAATATGACATGACAGTTAATATTGTTTTGGACGAAGTTCTTAACTCATAAAGCTCCCTCTAGTGAAAATAACCTCAAACTTTGCGTTGGCGGAAGATGGCCGTCGCGTGCCGAGTGTAGCTCTGAATGTTTACGACAATTTTTAAAGTTTTTACGTAGTAATTCGCCATAACTGACTATAGATTAAGTGAAAAGTTGAAAAGTTAACTGTAAAAGAGTAAATTTATGTGTTTTTGCTGGGTTCAAAAATAAATTTCTGTCAAAAAGTGCGGCATCAGTAGTGTGAGTGAAGCAACTAGTTTTGAAGCTGTGTTTTTAGGAATGTTGTGAATCCAAGTGGATTGTGTTTACAATATTGGAGTTTGGACGTGGTGCAACCGCATCGAACCCCAAAGGTGGGAATTACTTACTTTGAATAACTTTTCGAAACTTTAGTTTGTTTACATCCGAAAGCGCTACCGCGCATGATCATTTCGTTCCTTCATGGTAAAGTTTCTTCAAAATAGTCTTGCTATTAAGAAAACTTTTCTATAGTTGATAAGTATAATAATATTCTAAAGCCAATATATTTGAAAACTTAGCAATTAGCTACATGATCTCTATTTTGAATTCAGAAGTAAGTAATTTGGTTATTATTTTTGTTAATTGGGTAGGTATTCTAATAAGTTACAAACTATTATTGTCAATCTTAAATAGTGAACTATAATTATAATATTCACTTCAGTTCGTTACCTACCTACTTCCTATTCAACCTTCATTACATACAACTTTTTTTTCGTGGTCATTGAACTAAGGTTCGAGATGCCGACTTATAGAGCCTCCACGGTTGTAGTTAGTTTCTATTTGGAATAATTTCTGAACGACTAACTTATATTTTGATCTTTCGTACACTAAGACGGAATTGAAACAAAAAAATCGATGCCTAGGTCATATAATATGTAATAAAATGGCATGTTCCATTGATATGACATAATTGTTCGAATATCTGTGAAAACATTGCGTAAGATCATTTGCATATGTACGTATTTATCTGAAGACTGCGCTTGTTGAATTTTTCATACAAACGTTGGGGTTTTTTTTTTGTATATATTATAGGGGGCAAACGAGCAGTCGGGTCACCTGATGGTAAGTGACTACCGTCGCCCATGGACACCTGCAACTCAAAAGTCACAAGTGCGTTGCCGGCCTTTGAGATAGGAGTACGCTCTTACAGTTACTTCTTTCAGAATGCAAATAAAAATTTAAGCCCGATATCGACTGAACATAAAATATCTATTTAAAAAAATGAATATATGAATGATGAATAAATATCTATTTATGTTGAAAACCAGATCAGCAAACTAAAAATGTGTTTGAAAGATAAGGGAAGAAATTTATGAATTGGTTCAATATTCCCTGAAAAGCCTCCCAAACGTAGTTTGATTTACGCTTTCGTTTTGCTTCAATAATATTATACACAAGCGCGTATAATTATAGTATCTAATATCACAGCATATTAGCACTTCTAAGTAACGAAATTTGACTAGCGTGCCCTTAACATACCCACACAGAATGAAATATTTAGATAAGTAAGTTCTTCATGCGTTAGTTACTTGTGAAATAAGGTCTTAATTATAGTTACTTCGTATAATGAGGTAGGAGTAGCTGTTTAGTTGGAATTTAAATGGAATTATGAGATAAACTCCATACGATCGTTTTTCCTATCGTAAATTTCTTAAAACAGGGCATGAAATGTTTTTGGGTGTGCTTGCAACGCCGGAGTAATATCCCTATGGAATGCAACTTACGAAATCGTCTACACGTCATGAAAATCGCTTTACTGCCTGTTCGAAGCAAATTGTCGTTTCTCACTTTAGTAAATTCCTGACCTAGGAAAGAGGCAAACCAAGTCATTTAGAGATGTATAAGTAGTTACGAAACCATTGCAGCCTTTTGCGAAATTAGATTTTACATGTTTTCGGCGTACGGTAAAGTATAAAAAAACATAATTATACTTATAAATTAACCAGTGTCAGTATCAATACAAATAAATAAAATTGAAGTGTCTGTTTGTAATGTCAAAATAATAGTTTTTTTTTTAAGTTCATACAGTTATTTGCACGATACCTATACCTAAAAATCAGTTTTTAAAAATTTCGTCTCTGTCTATTCCTTCTGTCTGCTGTTCCTTCCTTCCGCCTAATCTCCGGAACGGGTTCACCTATTTCCACGGGACTTTCCCTGGTAGAAAGCTGGTGTTACAAGGAGTAACTTAGGCTACTTATTTTTAGAATAAGAATTAGGGTTCTGCGCAAAAAATATAAATATGTACACGCGAGCGAAGCCAACTGCTAGTCTTCTATAAATCTGAATACAGTAAAATTCTGTTCTGAAAGTGAAGTGCGGCAGTTCCCACTTAGGGACCAAGATCGCTTTAATTTCGCATACTCTTTCACTTCTTTACACAAACATTTATTAGTTTTGTCTTGGAACCTTTAGCACCTCACTAAAGTATAAGAAACTATATTGAAGAACATCCTTCATTTTTATATACCCATATGAATCTAGTACCTATTAAACATATTATTACTAGAAATGTGTAATCATTTAAAAACAAACCACTAAGTACACAACTGCACGTAATTACAGTAGCTTGTAGTTCTGGCTACCTGATTATTTCGGCAAAGAATTCGAATCACTTCCCGTTGATGTCGTAATATAATTATTTTGATGATAGGTCAATAGATGAGCTTCTTGAAAATGTTTTCGGTGATACGTTTTCGTGAATTGATTGTAGTATAATTAAATATCAAAATCAGCGTTGTTTCAGCACCTTCCGGTTTAAAAAGTATTTCAGTGTGTAAAATCAACCGCACTAATCTATTGCGGTTTGGCTAACTTCACAAACGTTCATTTTCACCTTCGTTAACACTGTATATAACTCTTGTAACTATGTAGGTCACTCCTAAGTACATAATAGGAGTGCATTGGCATTTCTGCGCGAGGTCCTAAGTACAAGTGCTTAAGAAATATTCCCACTAAATTTCAAGTCTCGAAGTGTACTGGTCTAGGCTGTGAGTCCACTGTCAGTCATAATACTATGTTATGGCGTAGTGACGTAATTGCATAATGGTTCGAACACATCCAGTAGTAATCAAAGATGCCCCAATTCCGTTCAACTATTACGTACTTAGCCGTGCGTGTTGCCGAGACATGGTACTTTGGTGTACTCTCTAATAAAAAAATCTTTAAACCAATCGTTTATTGATTGGCCTTAATGATCGTTGTAGGGAAGAAATCAGTGAGCAATACACTATTATAATTAAGAATTTATATGTAGTAGTGTGACTGCCCTGACCTCGAGAGTACTATTATGTATTCTGTGGTAATAGTTTAGTTAGTGAAAGACCAGTTAAATGGTTCTGTTTGTAAGTAAATGGTTTCTACAACCAAACGAAGATAATATTATTTTATTAACCGGCTTAAAAAAAAGGAGGACGTGCGACCCACGTTGCTATTCTTTAAAAAAAATCGTCGGCGTCCTATTTTTATCTATGTTCCCTGATTAATCAAAGACGCCTGGACCGATTTGGAAAAATTTTATTTTGTTGGAAAGGGTATACTTCCCCGGTGTTCCCATGGTCATCAGGTCAGGATCTGGTGATGGTATTCTGAAGAAATCGAGGAACTCTTCAAATTTTATAGGCACACTTGAAGCGATTTGGGTATGTTTTTATAGTGAGTCGTGCATTTTTTTATTGAATAAGTTTTACTCAAGGTTGGTCTTATTTAAATTCAAAGAAAATATTACACTTCTACGGATACAAAATTAAACGATAAAACATACAGCTTATTACAATTTATCATAATTTAGGCACATTGAAGTCAGTCAAAAGAAAATTTTTCAAACAATTAATATCTGAAGAATTTAAGTACGAATCTTGAAATTCAATGCTTCTTCGTTGATATCTTCTCAATTATTTTAGGCTAGGCCAATATGTGTTTTGTCTTCTGATTGTCAGCCTGTTCTCTCACCCTTACTTACCCTTACAGGCGACATGGCCATGTCGCCTATCACATAGTCCAGCCATCTTTTCTAACGCCTTCTTAATTTATTGTTTCTTATGTTTGTCGAATGACTTGGACTTTCCGAGTATTAAGCTAAACATGAATTGTATAATTAAACATGGTAATGGTCAAAGGCGACCCTTTTTAACCAAAAAAAAATCATTTACCGTTTATAGTTGAAATGGTGGACAATTAGTGAATAAAACAAAAAAGTTACGCTTAATTAGTTTGTGTTTGCTACAAAAGCCTCGCTTAAAATGGGCGATATTTTACCAATGTTTAATTTAAGCAGCAGTCGTGTTCATTACACTATTTACGGTCCAACAAATCTTCATTTACAAAATTATTTCGAAAAGACTGTGTAGCCATTGAAATGTATTTATTATACATATAAAAATGGCACATTGATGACGGTCCTACATAATTAATAAAACCATATTCCTCTCGTTGGTTGATTCCATTGTTCTTCGTTAACTGTGTCGAAATCATTGATGAATATTACTGTTTTAACTGCACATTTTGTTACTGGGAAGTGGTAGAGTTCGAAAGTATTCAGCTAAAATTATTTAAGTTACCCTAAACATTATTAAGTATACTAAATCCTCATAATCATTAAAAGTACTTGAAATCCTGGTCTGTCACAGGAATCAAAATGGCTTACGTGAAGTTTTTAAATTAAGCTTTTTTAGTCAGCTAGTCAAAGTGCTATTTCGTAACGTACCGGCCGGTTAGAAACCATGATACGCTTTGCTGTCGTGTAGTAGATGCGGTACTGTGGACGCACTTATGAGAGCAAATGGCACAGAGCGATATTTGAAAGCTCTGTATAGCCGCAACGCTTATGTAGAGTGTAGAGTATGGTTGGCGTCAGAATATTTTGAGCTGGAAATCACAAGTTATCGCGGGAATACATAGTCCGGACCATAGCTAGGTAGAATCTAGCTTAATCTGTCTCGATGCCAAAGTACTCTGATCCGGATTCGGAAATCGGATTTTATATCGATATTGGGGCAGATTACAATATAACTAAATATACGAAAGCTAATTTAATTAGCTTTTACCGTAGCCTATGGATCTTCGTAACACTAGGTATATGCCTGGTCGAGACTTCTACTAACGGATAAAGTTGCCATTTGAAGATTGCTGTGTATCGTGCATCTGAAGATTTGACGAGTGCCGTGTTTCGACAAATAATCTATACCAGATTATTTGTCGAAACCCGTGGCACTCTGGTCTCCGACCGATCTTTTCTTGCCCATGTTACTACCGTTTGAAGCTGCTGCTTGCTCTTACTATTAGTCTGACATACAAGTTATTTTAGTACTCATATTGCTTCCTTCAAACCTTCAAGAAAAGAGTGTACTCCCCCTCAAAGGTGGGCAACGCACTTATGACCCTTGTGTTGCAGGTATCCATGGGTGCCTGTAGTATTACCATCAGGTGACCCGTCTGCTCGTTTGCCCCCTATACTATTAAAAAGAAAACCTCAATGCCCGAAGTAAGCACTTCTCACGACTTTGATGTCACTGATACATGGGTACACTATTTATAAAGCCATTAGCAAGTACGTTTATTCCTCATCTGCGTCAAGACTGGAAAAGGTTAAATCATTCAATAGGTTATAGATCACAATTTGTAAAATAAAATGGGTAAGTATTAAAACTAAACTAATTTCACCGTTACCAGTAAATTTGGGGTGAAACTAAAATCAAACTATTATTTAAAAAAAAAATTATACTAAAATTATCAACAAAATATAGTCACGTTCTGGTTTTGGTATTTTATTTTTTTCGTTGTGTTATGGAATAGGCGTTTGTTTTCCAACTCATCTGAGGGAAAGATTTAGGTACAGAGTGCTAACGTGTATACATGGTTGTCTAAATAAACCAGCTACGATCATCAGTGTTCATCACTTGGGGTTTGCCCTAAAATTTTAGGGCAAACATGTGGTGCCGGGGTTTGAGTCATGAGATGACCATAATTACTAAAAATGTCTCTCCTATATTTCCATTGCTAAAAATATCAGCCCCAATTAATGCCTAAAGTAACACCTAACCTAAGTATACACCTACCTATGTATATCACAGTTATAAAATCGCAAACAAAATTAAAGCCACCTGTCTGGACCTAATTAATTAAAAGTAGATTTCACGTACAGGAAATTTCTTTGGTCCTTTATGATTATTTAGTCTGTCGGAGAGATAAAATAAATTAATTTCGTTTTTAACTTCATTCTCGATACTGTTAGTACACAAAAGACTCGAATATCTTATTACAAATTACTTTTGCGTGAAAACATGAATCGTCTAAGCGGCTAAGACTCATTCATTACATCTAACTAATTGTTTAATTGGCGCCTAATCACGATTAGTAACGCGGGCCGTGATTGCTTTGTTCACAAAAACGGTCGAACAAGCATGAAGCCACATGCCCCTAATCACCGTGTAATGACCTCTAGGAGTTAACAAATATTTGGTTTTGTTCACGGAGTTACCTGAGCGTAAGATAAATAGTTGTTGGTTGTAACATAGCTTCAAAGAGGTAATGAAAGAAATGATACACGATCGTTCCGAACAAATATACATTCAGTAGTATGATCTACTCGTAGGGGGTCGTACTGATGATACATTAACTGTTAACTATGGTGTATAAATTATAAATTAAACTTTTTATACGAAAATTTTGCTGCTTACATTCTACAATACAAGAAAGTAGTAAGAGTAAGCCTTAAGATCTACGTAATAACTCATTGTATCATGACTTTTCTGTGGAGACTTGCCCATAGAGTGAATTCAACTGATCCCTGGTCGTGTAATGAAAGTTCTCGTGGTGATTAGATATTTAGATATACTTTATTGTACACCATATATCACAGAAGCAGTCAGTGGAATACTATGTCTGTTACTCTACAGACAACCTTCAAGGGGCTATACTGTAAAAGTAATAGGCAAATTGTGTTGCACGACTACAAGGAGGTTATGGATATTTTACTGCTAAACAACCACATTATTTACTAACTTATATAGGACAAAAAATACAGTTTATTATTTGAAAAATGCATCTATACACATGTAGAACATCCCACTTCATCCCAACGTCAATCGTGGCGGCATGTTATTTAGGATTACCTAGCCGGGTCTCAAGATCCTACCTTTGTGTTCAATGGACTGGCGTCTACCGGAACCGTACCTCTTCATGTGCTTAGAATTACATTGTCAGTGCAGTCATAGTTTCAATAAAACAAAACTGTCGGCCGCTGTGGCCTCCGCTACTATACGTATAAAGGTTATCATTTGGCAAAAGCCCTTTTCGTTTCATTATCGTAACAAAATCATAGCGCGACCTTTTATTTTGAAAGGAAGGTCAAAGCTCATAAAGATCAAGGTTATGCCCAAAGACACGTGTAAACTTTTCAATGGTATATAATATATGTATATTTCTTTCCTTGTAAAGTAACAGCTATCCATTTAAAGGAATATTATTATATTACTTTTATTCTTAGATTTTTTATTACGTTGGGGTTTTTGTATCAAATGTGATTTGGGAAACTGCAAGTTTATAATGTAACACCCTGGTGTGCCTCTACTGACTTGAACAGAAAGTTAGTTATTACAGCTCATAGGTTTAGATCAGGACACATTCCATGTAATAAGTTTTACTTCATGATGAGAAAGACTGCTACACCTAATTGTGAGGATTGCGGTGTATATGAGGACATATATCATCTCTTGATGGAGTGTGTTCGATTTAAGTCACATATGAGTGTCTATGGCTTGAACAGGTTTGACGTTGGTAGCTTTAACAGTATTCTAGCTCAACCTAACTCTGAGGCAGCTGAAAGCTTGTTTAGGCTAATGGCACTCAAATAAGCTTAATTTTAATTTTATTCATACATAATTTAAGTACAAATATGTAATTAGGATATGACGGGACAGATGTGCACAAAGTGTAAAAGTCCCTTAAAAAAAAAAAAAGTTTATAATGCACACATACACACATCAGGCATGAAAGGGTCTTATTATACAAGAAGGTATCGAACTACCACACCCTTCGCTTTTTTACAAACAAATTAATTATTTTGTTTTATAAAAGGAAAAAAAGGAACCCTTATAGGATCACTTTCTTGTCCGTCTGTATGTCTGTCGTCTGTTAAGACTCTTCTTTTCAGACCCTCTTTTCTTCTTTCTCAGGAACCCGGGATTCATCAAGTTGAAATTAATACCAAATACTTATGTCTGCAGTCCCTTGAAGCTGTAGAAAAGTCAATCTTTTAAGTCAACGCAATCAAAAGATATGTTACATACAAGTTTGTTTGTTTGTTTGTTACATACAAGACTCGCACTTGTCCGGTTATTTTTTTAATTTTTTGTTTAAAATAGTTGGATTGTTGATTGTTGGTTACTATCATTATTTAAAAACTTAAAGAAATTCGAAATTCAATTCACATAACTATGATACCGGCACCATCTGGTCGACATGATACGAATACATATTACATAGAATATATCCTTCGTGATAAAACTAAACGTAACTTACAACACTTACTCTAAATAATTGGTCAATTTGCAGTCGCGAAACAAGTCAATTTGAATCGAAGAACGCGAATACTACTGAGTACCCTTGGCATCGAATTTCCATCTATAGTAATCATTTCCTTCAATTTACTCTTACGGCGCCAGTAATGCATGTTATGCGCGATTACTCTTTCCCATTGGAAATGTATCTTATAAATTAAATGAACCAAGGCGGCTACTGGCATTCTTGCGGCAGTAACAATCTAGAGCATTTGAATCGTGATAACTCTCAATTAGATGCTAAGTAGTGGTGTGTGTGTGTGCCAGAAAAAGAGGAGGAGCCTCAGACTCTCACATTTGTTTCTTTTTTTCGTGTGAATACCCTAATGGGTGATACCTCCCCGGGGCTATCGGTGAGGCCATAAGACGGACTTAAACCGACTAACACCCCACAGTGTGCCATATTGTATGTTCTCTTTCCTAGATCCCTAGATTAAATTTTCTCGCATGTGTTACGTGATCGTAGCAACTTCTCCTTGAATACTATATTTTCGAGGAAACTTGAATATTCTGATATTAATAACTTACAAATAGTGTTATTGTTTCAACACCTTCGCTTTTCAAGTGACTCCTGCTTTAGAATTACGATTTCATTGATCGCACTCCTGTCCATGCATAGTTATGAATATGTGCCAAGTCTACGTACTGATGTAAACAGGACGTGCACTCATGCGGTGCAGTTCCATTTCCATCAGTATTCACTGTACATTTCATAATAATTCACCATGCATGCATGCATCCATTGATTGGTTAATTTTTATGCGAAACTGCACCGTGACAATTGTCTTTGTTGTGTAAAAATGGTCGTCAGACAAGAATGGAATATTAATTTGCCTTTTTATTGAATTTAAAATGATTAATGGACGTAA
Source organism: Euplagia quadripunctaria (assembly GCA_963859945.1). NCBI lineage: Eukaryota > Metazoa > Arthropoda > Insecta > Lepidoptera > Erebidae > Euplagia > Euplagia quadripunctaria. The sequence continues at coordinate 4,142,606 of OY982584.1, forward strand.
CTTTTTACGTTTGCTATTTGTATTGTATTGTTTTTTAATAAGCAGCAATATTAAGGAACCTATATAACAAAATTATATTACAAAGAACCTCTTTTTAAGTATCTAATGAGTGTCGTTTATACATACTTATCGTAAAAAGACAACGACAAGTCTGAGAACATTTTTGAGGAAGTAAACTAATTGAGTAGGTACACTTTGTATTCCTTTATAAAGAATATCATTACACTTTTCTTTTAAGCATTATACTGGAATTTCCCTATAAAAAGCTAAAACGACAATAATGACGAGGAGAAACATTTATTCCCATCGTTCATGGCTTTATTGCCCACTTGATTGCGCCCTTATTTCGCGACATTTCACAAATAAAATAAGAATACTCTCAATTATTACAGAAATATATTTTAAAAGCGTTGAAGCATCCACTTTTTCATTTGTATTTTTTATTTGGTTAGCTTGTTTACCCACCTTGAGTGGTATTTGAATATGTTTACATTGTTTACAATATTTTCCATAAATCGAGGATGGTGCTGCCATGTTTGGTTTAGCTAAAGGACTTGGCTATGCAAATGTGTTTCTCCGTTTGTCCCTTCGACGTTTGAATATCTTTTGTATAAGAAGCCGAAGCTAAATTGTTGAAGAGTTGCTTTTTTTGTCCTTGGATCTGTACTTCATTTTTGACTATACTCTTCAATTAGTTACATTCTTACTTTCCATTAGGTTAATAGAAAAAACTTCATGCTTATGCTGTTCGGATGAGAAAATTAACCGGGGAAAAATATCAAGAAGAAATAATAGTTGGACGAACAATGTTAGAGAATGGACGACACTAGTGCGCGCCGGCTACATTTTGTATCTCATACGGGAACGAGAAACATTTTTATGGTTGGTATTCGACCTCGATTTTTTTTTAATATTCAAGGTATAAACTATATATACTTTACTGAAGCTCTCTGTATCATCTTAAACTGTGAAGATGGACTTTGCTTGCTTATTTACTAACAACCAGGTTTAAGTTTAGTGATAAGCGTAGACAGAGAATTGACTGTATGGTTTTTTATTTAAATCCAAACTTTTAATTGCATTACTCAGTGTTTCATATTTATTGCTTTTTAACAATATAGTTACAGGTAGGTAGGCTTAAAATTTTTATAGTTCTATAAAAAGACAAAGTTGTTGGGGAATAGCATTAATAACAGTCATATTAAAATACGATTGATTTAATATATCTTAAGTTTATGATATTATGCTTACTATGCCTATGCGTAATTTTATCAGAAAGCAAAAAAAAAAATAATTATTTATGATCCTAGTTATCAAAATAAGATATGTAGAAATACATAAAATACAACACTGCCCTATCCAACAATAAAAATAAGTAAATTTAGCCAGGCTAAATAAGAAAAAAAAAATTAAAACTAATAATATCAAGAAGTACCTAAGTACATACTCCTTAATGTTATTAGTTAATTATAATAAACATATACGTTCATGTAAAGTACAACATTCTTATGAAATTATATTAAATATTAAGATATTCTCCCACAAACATTTGTTCCTGCCTGTTCTATTTTCGCCGGAGAAATGCTGAGTTTTATCCTTAAATCACTTGAAGGTTGTTCTCGAAAAGCTAATACCATGTTATCTTACGATATTGGAATATGATCGGAATGATAATACTCGGGGAAGTAAAGGACAAATGTAATCAAAAATTCGTTACTTATGTCTTTGACGGATTTGGTGATTCTCCGCAAAGACGTTTCTAGCCCGTACTTCGTTGTCCGTTCATATTTATACTAGCAGCGCCCCACGGTTTCACCCGCGTAAGTCCCGATCCTGTGGAAATATCGGGATAAAAAGTAGCTTATATGTTAATCCAGGTCTCCAGCTATCTACATACCAAGTTTCATCGTAATCGGTTCAGTAGTTTTGGCGTAAAAGAGTAACAAACATCCATACACACATACATCCTCACAAACTTGCACGTTTGTAATATTAGTAGGATTCTTCCGATTAAAAAACTACTAAGGATTAGAAAAGTTAACGGTTTAATGATAAGTATGAAAGAGCCCATTGATTTTAAAGCTACTTTTCGAGATATCATCATATTTCTAGAATATGGTTGCAGGGGATTGTTGGAAACATATAATAAGTAATTATAAAAAATAAATGATGCCACAGAGGATCGACATTCCTTTAATTATACTGCTTTAAGTTCGAGCAAAGTATCTAATGATACCGTTATAACAACAACTGCACCAAACTGAATTATTTTTATGCTTGTTTTCTGAAATATTTTAAAATTTGACAGTTATAGTTTGAGAAAAGGTGATTTCGACAGCCGTTTATGTGTTTACAGAGAATCACCCAATTTATAATATCATAAGAAATGATAAGGAAGTTAACTATAAGTAATAAATATACCTAATTTAGGTAGATGAGATATTTGATATACCTACAAACGTAATGTATTTGCCATTCCGAATTGTTTACCTTATTATGTACCTGTTACCTTAAGCGTTACGTGGCACAATAATTTTTAAATTTTCACTTATTCGTGAACGAGAAAAATAAGTCAAATGTTATGTTCTGTAGAATGGTCACACATTACTAGTATTCTTGTTAACCCCTCCAGCTAAGCTAAATGCTTGTGTTAGGAGTGGGTTCACGTCGGTAGTGCATTGAGTGAGGTTCGAACCCGCAATCACTCGATCGAAGTCCGACGCCTTAGCCATTACGCTACCGCCACTTTTTTAATTTGTTCCAGTATGGTACATGAACGTCCAAAGGAAATCGGGAACTAGTTTACTTTGAGATGGACAGCTACGTCTTACATGTCTGTTACTGAGCTCGTAATGTTATTATGCAGTTTAGTTCCAATGAAACCATCTCATCTTGGGCTAATACGTGTTTCAACCAGAAATATACTTATAGGTCCTATTACTGCTTTTAGTAAAATACTTTTGGGTACGTTCACGGGAAAACAATTTGTAAATTGGCCGTCGAGGATCAACCGATTTGGTGTGATTTAGGGCTGACGCAAAGTTAAATTAGATTAAACTTGCTTTAAAATTGGAGTGTAATAACACTCAAATCTTAAAGCAAGTTTATCAAATGTCTCACACTTAAATAATTCAACTTATCAAATATCTCACACTTAAATTCGGTAAATAATAATTTACCGAATTTAAGTGTGAGAATAAATCTTAGATGGTATTATCTATTTTGTATTACTACTATTCTATTCTGACAGCCGCACCGGCAGTTACAAGTTGATAAACAAACTCTGTCTTATCGGTCTTCGTAGGCTATAGGTCTATAGTAATAAAAGCCACTGAGGAAATCACAACTCAGGTCAACATTGGAACAATGTTAACCGGATGTACGTTCTTCAATTACTATGGTATTGAGTCCGACGAGATTATGTACGTAGAACAGTGCCGCTAAGGTAATTAGATATTTAGAACAACGAGCTTCCGGACATGGTTTATGTTATTAAATCAATGGTGTGACTCATCCAAAATATTTGATACAAGCTTTTTTTTGCGTTTTGCTCCCATTAATGTAGTTTTCCCAATCAATTCCTGGGGAACAATACGTTTTTTAGGGATGAAAGATAGTCCATGTCCTTTTCTGCACACCAGAAAATTTGTATGCAAAATTCAGGATGATCAGTTAATGCCCGGTTCCTATATGCCCAGTTCCTATAATCAAGAAACGATTCGTTTTGCTTACGGATGGTAAAATTTCGTTGAATTTTCAACGAAAATAAGTAGTTAGGCATGAAAGCGTAGGAAACAAACTCACTTTCACATTTATAATATTAGTTAATATTGTAATTCTTCCTACTGCTGATAACACTGAAGAATTATTTCGTTTGAACGCGCTAACTTTAAATTGGATTTTTTTCGTCAGATAGCTCCTCTATACAGAAAATGTATATAATAGCATGCTACCGATATGAGCACAATAATAACCATAAAATTTTTTTCTTAAAAATATGTACTCCTTTAGCATTCTTTTTGTGAGGAAAATGTAATACAAATAGTTAAATCTTGAATCCACCCCAAATTGATTCCCCATTCCTAGTATAACCACCAGCGAGTTCCAGCAATTGATAAGTATAATATACAATTTATCATAGCTACATAGAAGTTTCATTAAAAGTTTGATAACTAATAAAACAACGCCGCACACTTGCATTCTCCATAAACTTTAAAGTATTTATGCAAAAAGACGGCTACCGTCGACTCTACATATCAAACTCATATTTGCACTTACAAAGTAGCTCCAACTATTCAAGCACCAAGTTTAAATAAAGCAGTGTAAAGATATGAACTGCATTGAGGCCGTGTTTGCGCGTTGTTTCAACGTTTGCTTCTCGGCCGTTTAGTACTGTTTGCATCGTCTATGTCATTAGACATACTCTTTATGTCTGACCAGTGTTTGAATGTTTGTTTGGACACTGATTTGGTAAACTATGGTTTTTGTTTGCTGTGGCTTTAGTGAAGCGTGTGGCTAAGTAGTTCCATTGGATGGACTAAATTTAGATTCGGTAGGATATATTTGTTACTTTGTTTTTATTGTTAAAGTGTCCAACACGACTTAATGACGCCAGGATCATCATTTGCGCTTTGTCGTTGATGAGTTTTTCAAAAAACAGTTATCTCTTTGTAATAATAATGTCCTTGTTCATATCTAAAGAGCTATAGTGCTGCGCACCTCCAAACAACACGCTTGATCACGACTGCTCTGTCGAGAGCATACGAATAAAAAAGGTCATATCTTAGGGAAGTAGGCCGAGTTCTACTTGAAACCGCCAGACTCGAGAGAAACCTCAATATAATAATTTAAAAAGTTAAATCTCATTATATAATTAGTGATATGTTAACTCGATTTTGTGCATAATTTTTTGCCATATGTACAGCATATGATTATCGACAATGACCATTTATCAGTGGAACTGTCATCACAAATGATGTTGTAAATGTATTGAGCCGGACAAGCCTACAGGCTTTATGATAATGTGATCTGTATAACTTTGCTCTGTTCTGACGTTATTTTATGTATGTATACCTTTGTTCAGATATCGGATTACCACCAAAGTTTAAATTTAATCAAGTGCAACATATAGAACTGAAGATGAATAGTGAATATAATATGTATCTAATATTTGACCCGAGTTTACGGGAATCGTAATGTAAACTAGAAGTTTAAAACAAAGTTGTACCTTAACTTAATTAGGTACAACTCTGTTTTAAACCCATATACATGTGTATGAGATCAAAATAAATTTGTTTCTTTCTATAACGTTACTCAATAAACAGGTAAGCCAGTACAAAAAGAGTTATTCAAAGGACATTGAGTTCTTAGAATCTGAGATTAGGTTAGAGTTCCTTGTTCAAAAATGCGGTTAAGGATTATGCGTCCATGATCATGTCATTTAATTAAATATAATCTTCAGAATATGGTTCTAAAACAAATTTCTTGCAAAGAATATTTAACCTCAAAACAAAAATAAAAAGGCGAACGACATTATAATCGAACTGCTGTCTGAAAGCAGCCACATCATGAAAAATCCAATACAGGAGTGAATCGTGACTGGACAGTGTAATGCCCTTGAATATATAAAAGTTATTCTTCTGGCGCCTTCGAGCTTTGGCTCCAACGACGATGTAACCAAGAAAAATAGACGATCACAAAATTAAGTGATGTTGGAATCTTTAGAAAATAGCTAGGTTAAAAAAAAGTATGAAGAATATTTGTAGAGATTTTCAACTGATAGTGTCCAACAAAAGACGTAAAATAAGATGACGGATTACTTAAATTAAAATAAATTTTCAGAAAAGGACAATATACGGGTATATTTCTGTTGATATAAATGGAACCATAATCATTATTTTATATGTGGATAATATCATAGAAATAATTAATAAATTAAATTGTATAATTATGCCATTAATTAAATCATTACGTGAAGTCAACCTTATTTTGTTTTATGCTTTCCTGCTGGTGAACGATTAGCATTTCCTATAAAATTTAGAGTTTTATTATGCACATTAGTGCCATCTTAATTACACTACATTTGTTGGAAGAATACCTACCTACGTTTCTTTGTACCTTCTAATTTCTATCGTGGGGTGTTAAAACAAGGAAAATCTGCTAATGGTAGTATGACAGTTATTTGAAGGCACTTACCTTACTTAAAATTTCTGTTCGAATTAACAACGCCCGACCGTTTCTTTACTTAACCTTTGAGAAGACCTTGGGTAGGTAGCACTATTGCCGTAAACAATTTTGTTATACTGGTGAAGAGAGCCACCAGAGCTGCATGAAATAGAGTAGAAAGGTTGTGCAGCGCGCAAGTGACAATATCGGGTTTTTAACCGACGAAAAAAAAGGAGGTTCTCAATTCGACCGTATATATATATATATTTTTTAATGTTTGTTCAGTCGTCTCTCCGCTATTTATGAACCGATTTTGATTCTTTTTGATTGATTTTTGTTAGATAGGGTATACCTCAAGGGTGGTCCCATGTTAAGGAAGTCAGGATCTGATGATGGGATCCTGATAAAATTGAGAGAAACCCTCGAAAATTGGAGGAACGAATAGTGTTTCTGTTTACTTTTCATTACTTTATCAGGTATTTGCGTTTAGAAATCATCATATCATGTAGCTGAGCTGATGGTGAAAAAAAATCATCAAATAAAAATATTTTTAACAAAAAATTAAACCGATGAAATAACTAAAAAGCAAAAAATAAATAAACCTAAAATAATAAAATGATTAATTACCTACGTATAGCCATGTCCATTTCTACGTAGGTACATATAAATTTTAGATAATTAATCAGTTTGTTGTTTGGCGCCGATTCAAAATAAGTTTATATAAAGCTTGATAGTTTATGTAAATAAGCTCAAGACTTAAGAGGTTTACTTATTTATTGCTTTTTAGTTATTTCGTCGGTTTAATTTTTTGTTAAAAAGATTTTTATTAGACTTCGGTAAGCGTTTACCATTAGGCGTTTGTCAACTTAGTTCTTTAAAAATAATGATAATTTTATTAATACCTACATGAAATCGGATTATATGAACAACAAAATCTGCGTCGAAGCAGTTCTTATTGAGTTTCAATTTAGCAATATCTTTAAATCGTGTTGCATTCTTGCTTGTCAATAACTTCGCCAGATCTCAGGAAGTGTAAAGTCAATAATGCACGAATGACAACTTAATGTTACAGAAGGTGTGGATATACTTCCGTTTAATATCAGATATTAGGAAACAAATTGCGGGATTTTAACCGCCTATTTCATGACGAAAATTTGCCTACTATTTTTCCAGAATCAAAGCTCCAATTCTTTACATCATTTCATTACGATCTTTTCAGAGGTTTAGCCGTGAAATGTAACGGACTAATAGACACACTAATTAATTAATTATATAATACTAGCGGACCCGATAGACGTTGTCCTGTCGGAACGTAAAAATATTTTTCCTGGAACCCTATCGCAGTGCCATCTACCGGGTCCAATTGTAAGTCTAAACCATTCTCGAATCCACCGTAAGACACACAAAATATTTCATTAAAATCGGTATAGCCGTTTAGGAGGAGTTCAGTGACACACACGCACAGAATAAATATTATATAAAAAAAGATTAGTTTTAATTATCCTTAAATCTTCATCTCTTATAAATTATTCTCTGCTCTTTTAAAAATATATTTTAGGGACACTTCAGAATATTGTAATATTCTGAAGTTTGTCTCTAAGATGAATTTCTATAAAAGAGAGAGCTTCCAAACTGTCCTCAGCTTCTGAGGCGAGTGTTAGTTATTACTCTGTTATATTTAGATACCTAAGCGAAATTAACTTCCTTAAATATGAATTATACCTAAGTAAACAGAAACCTTCCGTCGGCCCAAATTAAACTAAAACAGAATTACTGACAAAACTATGCGTTTAATCATCTCTACTCAAGTGCGGATGCCGGTTTGTATTATGAAATTGAAGCGTGATGTTAAATGACCGGGGATTTAAACCCATGACAATGTACCAATCCAATTTTTCGCCAACTAAGAAAAACTACAATAGATTCATATTTTAACACTAGCTGACAGGCACAAATTCGTCTGCGTTTGTAAATTTTCCCCGTTTCTGCAACATTTTTCATTGATGCTCCGCTCCTATGTGCCGTAGCGTGATGTTATATAGCCTATCCTTCCTCGATAAATGGACTATAAAATAAAAAGATTTTTTCAATTCAAACCAGTAGTTCCTGAGATTAGCGCGTTCAACCAAACAAACTCTTCGGCTTTATAATATAAGTAAAGATGCACCTTGAAACAAACATCTAGGCTAACCTAGAGGGCCAGGCTCGTACCCCAAGGTACCTATTGCTCGCAATATGACTCCTTGATGCATAGTTCTATTCGGTTCGACTCCTAGATGATATTCTACGAATTAGCTATTTTAGTCATATTGCTGTGTCGGTTATCCATTTCAATTTCTAGACGAAACACAAAGTTTTGGCATGGACGGCTAGAGAATTTGCTTCATCTTCAATAGCAATGATACATATATATGTATTAGTTCTTGTAACACCGAAAACTATGTGTAGGTATAAAATCGTAAATCACAGCTGTAGAGCGATTCTTAGTAAAATTTAATAAGAACTGTGATCCCTATACAAATGAAACGTGGAACTGTAACAAGAGAGATCAAGGTTATATAAACATGCACATATCTTGGTGATGTTATAAGCAGTGTCAATACGCATCTTATTATGGTAATCGATTTGAAACTTTATACCTCGATGAACGCCCGAATACGTGCCCAATAAAGCCGCAATATCTTACGAGTTATTGAATATCTCGTTGTTATGTAAACATGAATTCTTAAAAATACTTTTTTTTTTTTTAGAATAGATTACTAGTAACGTGGGTCACACATTACTAGTAATCTCGTTAACCCCTCCAGCTAAGCTTAACGCTTGTGTTAGGAGTGGGTTCACGACGGTAGTGGGGTGGGGTTTTCGAACCCGCAACCACTTGATCGCAAGTCCGACGCCTTAGCCATTACGCTACCGCCGCTTTTCGAAGAACACAGAGCTTAAACTGAATTTTTTGTATTGTATAAATGCGATTATCTATATAATGTTATATATATCAATGGATCGGCTAGTCACGAAAAAAGTACATTATGTTCGTCGATGGTTTGCATTTTTTACATTAAAAAATACTTTTATTATACGAGTTCATGCGATGCGCGGTCACAACAACGGACGTTATGTGTGTCTCTTATACATCGATTACTAATAAATCTGCAAAGCGAAGATTGTGTGCGTGTTTTCGAACACTTTGGCAGCTATCTTTAGGTATACCCGTATTTTAGCTACAATTGCTGATAATTACAATATTGGTAAAACCAACATGTATGGTTGTACCGACATTCCTACCTCCTACTACAGCTCCTCTCCATCTTATACCCTTTCCTCCCCCTCTTCCACCCTTCCCTCCACCCCTTTCCCCCCTTCCCCTACTCCCACCTTAAAGGCCAGTAACGCACTTGTGACTTGAGTTGCAGGTTGCAGGTGCCCATGGGCTGCCGTAGTCATTTACCATCAAGTGACCCGTTTGCTCGTTTGCCCCCTATACCATAAAAAAAAGAATTGTATCAATAAAAAAGATCCAACAACTAATACACCATCAGTAAAGTTACGCTTTCATCTATCTAGTAGATAATGGCTATAACATTAAATGGCATCATTTTGTTAAGTCCTTTATAAGGTTTTTTTTCTATCTCTGTACAAAAGGGGTCCGTGACACTTAAGTGTCATAATCATAAACCTCTGTAAAAAATCCATCAATAGTTTGCCTGAGCGTAAAGGTATCTTCTGGGCAAGATCTCTATCGTAGTCTGCAGATGACGCCATCATACGCAACTGTGTCCATTTGGGTCAATACTTTAAGAGGGTTTTCAAATTCACATAAACGAAGGTCAAAAAATGATTTATTTTAAGTAATATTGATAGTGTCTGACGAGTTCCAAGATAAGGATTTTAATATTAAGTAACACACGCTCAAACATTTTTCAGTTCCTCTCAAAACTTGCTGAAAAGTGCGGTTGGATATTCTTCTTATCTCGACATAAAATTGGATTATTAGCTACATTACGTGAACAAGCTTTCTTAACTGTAATTAAACATTATTCATGATGTTTTCGCTTACTTAATTACTCATGCCTTCTCGGGGAATACATTAGAATCTTCAAAATGGTAAATATTGCATGATTTATAACTTCAATTTGTATATACATACATCTAAAATTTTCATAATCTCCTACCCCGATGTTCGATGTAAGTGTGCAATAAATATTGTATGCAATGGGGCTACAACATGTTATTTGCTAACTCACAATCCCTTACTACTGTGCAGGGGTCGTTTCTATTCATAATACCGTCAGAAATTGCTAACAAATCATTCATACTAAAACAAACTTTACTACTTTGCTCTTTGAGCAGCAATTCGTTTTCACCATTTCTCAATGTTCACCGTCCTAGATTTATGTTGCTTATTACATTTTACACGCGTGAAATACACGTATCAAATGAAAAATGCAATTGCAACTTTATTTTTCTAGAAACACGATCCATTTATGAGTACATTTAAAGAGAATAGACCGTTTGTTAAATTTCTACCGAACCCTTCTGTCGTTAAGGCCGTAAATTATCTTAGGTTTATATTTGGGGATAAATTGTTCTTTATTTATTCAATAGTAAAAAAAGTTGTCAATGCTGTCTGCGATATTAAAAACCAGTCTGTAAACATCGTGAATGCCATGTTATTCATAGGTGCAACTACAATCAAAAACTCCTTTCAGTCAGATTCCGGTTGATTAGTTCGCAGTTTTAGTTTGTAGACCAAACTAAAATAACATTTTCGAACTGAAATACCGATGTTATCCATGAAGTTATTAGAACACGGAGCCCTTTATCTAAGCCATCGGATGTACTGAGTGCCGTTCTGAGTACTTACCTAATCTGTACCGCTGCTATCTTGGGTCATAGGCCAGCAGATACCGTAAGTCGTACTTCGAAAGCCTCTTGACGATATTGGCCCGTACATCTATAAAACTAAGGTCAATATTACATTGACGAAAACAGAAATCCACGTCAGAGTTTCTAATGAACCGCATTTTGTTGCAGAGTACATTTTAAAGAACTCTCTATGCGAGTTCGACCTATTTCCGAATGTGATTGATGATTTCAACCCCTCATTTTATCGAGATCGTTTGGTTACTTCAAAGTAACCTTGATCTGAAATCTTATCTTGTATTAGATACAGCTCAGAATAATGCAATTTATTTTAGGGATTATGAAATGCAGCAGCTGCGGAATTCGTGATGCGGTGTATTCGGAAGGAAATTAAATGTAGCAATGCATATTAAGACAAGAACTAGAGTATTCTCAAGAGATAAGTAAATTGCGACCTAGTTAGCGCAATTGCTGGAGTTTACCTCTAAAGCGTGGAGAGCCTGGACTGAATTGCAAAAGAGTAGGTATATTTTCGTGCACTTCTTATCTGGTTGAGCTTTTTACATCTTTTTTAATATAGAATAAATTACTTTCTTTTCACAAGGCTCATTATCTTGGAAACGGGCGGTTATAGATCGACACTGGCAGATAGCGATCTTATTTATTTATTTAAAAACTTTATGCATATTTGCACAAAGGCGGACTTAATACCTAGTGCATTCTCAACCAGTCAACCTTTGGGGTTATGTAGAACTGCTATAAGGTAGGTGCAAATCATTTGAAATTATTCATAATACAAACTAATATTTACGATACTTACATGTACGGATTTCTAAATATCATTACAACATAATTTTTAACACGTTATGTTTGCAACACGGGATTAATTATTTATTTTTGTATTACTTTTGACAAGCATTCTATTATTGCGATGACATTGTGTTGATCTATATTTTTTTATTTTTAGTTTTAAAAAAGACGTAAAATTCTTTAAAAATTGTTTGACAATTTTTAAACAATTTCATGAAATAAAGATATTTAACTTTAAAATAGCGCTATTTACTTTATAAACAGTTACAATATTTTGCCTGCCATTTATATTAGTAAGAATTTTTTCATTGTTAAAAAATATGATAAAAGCAACTTCATTTGATTGGATAAGCATTTTGAGAAATTCGTATCTGTAGACATAGTTGACATAGGATTTGTACTAATATTTGTATAATATAATTTGTGAACATAGTCAAATTGACACATCATGATCACATAATTTAACGAATGACCTATATGACAAATGATTAATTATTTTCACAAATTGTATTATGAGCAAGCAAGCTTTTGATATGTACTTAATTATTTTTAACAAGATAATATACGAAGTAACTAGTTGGGACCATGGCCAGTGGAATAGGCACGAAAAATAAAAAAGATTACCTACTTACCATGATCATATTAATACCCGTAAAAATAATAAAGTGAGATAAATATACTATATTTATGCATGCCTCTCTGGAGAGATAAGCCTGACTTATAATATTTATGCACCTTCACCATACAAAAGACCGCGTTGACCAACACTACTAGCATAATTATTTATTTCTGTTGTTGAGTAGTATCATCCGAGTTTCATGAAAAGGGAAGAGTGCTACGAGCCACCGGTCATGGCTTAACACCACGCAAGATGTGTGCTTTGTTTAAAAACTTAGTTGCATAACAGAAGAAACTTCTACCTAGACTAGAGACTAACCAGATATATATAGTTTTTATTTTCGATGGGTGACGACCATTTTTTTGATTCAGACAGCAAGTCATATTTGTAATAGCGAAATAGTCTATTAATAGTTATTTTAACAAAATAATAGCAAGAAAGCAACACTAGCTCGTCATGACTATGACCAGTGTGAAAACGGCTGTTTTTAAACTGATCTCAAAACGACATCGTTGCAAGTCACAGTACTTTCAGATTAAAACCATAATAATGATAAAAGATTAAACGATACTCGTAAAAGCATTTCTAAAGCTTCCGCCATTTTGTGGAGTATTTCCTTACATTTTTTCCGGCTGTCACATCCGTTCGTATGAACAATTAGCTTGTTCCCTTGTCGGCTTTTGTGCCTTCTTTGCATAATATCTACAAGAAAACGACTTAATTTCTTTAAGGGCAAATATTGTACTTTTTCTTGAACGAGAAATTAAAATAGGGTCCCTCATTGCTCTCGAATTTCAACGAATACAACACTGCTACATTTTACCGAGTTAAAAATGCTTCGAAATTAAAAATGAATTTGCTCTGAAACTCGTCTAAAAGCACAATAGACAAAGATAAAAGGAGGAAACTTTGTAACCCGACGGTTCATTATACGAGCCATTAAGTTCATTTTCAGTCGGCTAAGACAAGGAGTTAATCTTCATGATAGAAGTGTGTTTTTGGTTTTTTAGTCCACCATTTGACACATCCGTCTTGCATCGTTGAATAATGGCTTTGGCCCATTAAAATATCTACTTTGGACGCCCCTAAGCTTCTAAATATAACGTAACTGTGCCCCTTGACAGCTAAATGTTTATTTGTGGGAATTTTTTATCGGGGAATGACATTTTTTTGTGTGTAAAGCGTTATGATGTGGGATTTAACATGTTTGAATGGAGTCGAGTTGTGAGCTCTTGTAATAGATTTATTTTCTTGGTTTTTACATCGTGTTTATGGGATTTTGTACATGAAATAGACTTTGAGGATTTTGTTGGATGAAACGTATACATATCTCAAGAAGTTCATACAGGTCACAGCAAAGCAATAAGTTAAAACTTGTAATAACACAATATTGTACCGGTTTTTTTTGTTAAGATTTTCTTCTGAAATTACATACTAGCAATGTGCTTTGAAATATCAAGAAATCGTTTCGAAGTTACTTATTTATAAACCTAATACATATATTATAATTTTCGTGAAATATATAATAGGTATATTACGCAGAAATTATAGAAACATACGAATCCCTTAATAATAAGCGGTCAGAGTATTAAAATATCTTTGTGTGGTCTCTAAGGAAAACGATAGCTGATAAGTCATATAGCTTGAACGTCAACATCAAGGGGACAAGGCTGAAAATATTTCTTGATCGTATTCAGTGATGTGTTGTTGTTTTTCAGCTCTTGAGTTGGGTCATCAGAGCTCTAACCATAGTTCTTCTAACGCGCAAGAGAGTAGTGGTAATAGGCACTGGTAAAATAACACTCAAGACTCGTACAGACACATGAGTGACCAATTTTATGCCTTGCTCACATGATACCTTACAGATAGTTAATATAAGGATTTAGTATTTAGAATCAAATCATAATATAATATCTAAAGTACAACGTTTACATTTTCGGACGTCTAGGCTTGCCTCTATATCCAGAGTTATATGAATGTACATAAAAACTGACATAACCACTTATAAATGTATTTTGTTTGCAGGTGATATTAATAATATTGACATGTAATTAATTGACGAAGTCTGACGATGAAATAAATAGACATTTGATCAATCAATAATGCAATGGTTAAATTTGAATAAACTTAATGTAATCTTAATAAAACTTATTTTATACAATTTAATAACAAAAAGGAAAATATAAAGAGCATGTGTTATTTGTGATAATAAGGTTAAAATCTAAGAAACATATACTATAACATTTTTAGGAATAACTTTAGGTAAGCACACTGACTGGAAGGAACAAATTGGCGTCGCATGTAATAAGATTAATACATACATATGTATTGAGTAAATTAAGAACAACTTCTATATTGGCAACGACCTTGTTGGCTTACCATCGATATGTAAGCTCTATTTCGAGGTATGGTTTGATATTGTGCGGCAATTCTAGAGAATAAGCAGTCTTCATATTCCAAAAGCGCTGCATTAAAGCCATACATAAAAAAATGGTATATTAAGTAACTGACCTGCTTCAATGTACATTAACGAGATAGGTATGATTGTAAGAGAAAAATAATAGGGATTGTTTACCAAGGCAAAGGACGTGTCATAATACAAAAACACCTATTTCGAGAAGACACGCCTTTCATGCCTGTGAATTATTGAACAAAACAGCTCAGTGAAAGAGGGAATAAAGTTAAACGTGACGTAGTTGAAAGTAATAACGATGTTTTTATAGCTGACCAAATGCAACATTTGTTATTCATTGCTATAAAAATGTTAAACGTACCTAACGTGGGATATGACACTTTTTTTTGCCGGGAGGCGAAATATTGTCAAAAAACCAGAAACCCTCACAGACTAGACTTAGACTGTACGGGTAGCGTAATGGTTAAAGTGGTCGCCACGGCACTTTGCTGCGCCGTGTCATGTGGGTTCGATTCCCACAAGAGACAACAATTTGTGTGATCGTTATTACTAGCACGGGAGTTGTCTTAAAATAAAAAGACTATCATTTAACTCGACGCTTAGAACAACTATGTACCAAAAGAATTGTTACGATACAAACATACAATAACTTGCCAAATTGTTTTAAAAACCTTCCAATATTCAGTAAAAAAAAGCAACTTAAAATTGGATGTTTGAACAAACATATTATATGACAATGTAAAAGAATAACTACATATTATAAAATAAAGTCCCCCGCCGCGTCTGTCTGTCTGTTCGCGATAAACTCAAAAACGATTGAATGGATTTTCTTGCGGTTTTCACCAATAGACAGACCGATTCATGAGGAAGTTTTATGTTTATAATTTGTTAAGGTTTTGTGTAAATTGCTTGAAATACGATGATGGTTGTTGAAGGTGTCTCTGCAACCCATGCAATGCCTAAGCGGGTTGCTAGTTAATGTATAAAAATGAATCGCTATTTCCCTTGGTCATGCTATAACTTGCGAACGACTAAATCGATTTCATCATCTTTTTTTTACGTTTTTTAATATTTTGTAAGAGGTTCTTACGAAACGAAAAATTAAGAAAACTTTGCAAAAAACCTGTTCCCGTGGGATAAATATAAATTTCCACGCGAATGAAGTTTTGGCAACAGTTACTTAATTATGAAAACTCAAAGGGTTTATTGTATAATACAATTCTACCACGCTGTTAATTATATTGCCATGTCTACCTGCCAATTCCCTTAGGCCTAGTCTACGAACAGACTGATTTAAGTTCTAATTATCCTAAGACAACTACATCATCATATATTCAAATACTACATGTACCTATATGAACAACCTAAAATATAGAAGCAGTTTAGTGTTACAAATTTATTATTATTTTATGTAGTCCCAGCTAAAATGATAAATTATATTGTATTTACGGACGAGTGCAAGTTCTTATTATTCTTAAACTAGCTTTTTTTTTTTCGTGTGGATACCCTCTCGGGTCATCACCTCACCTGAGCTAATGGTGAAGTGGTATGTCGGAATCGAACCGACTAAAACCACACGGTGTTCCGTCACAAGTGGGCCTATTGCAGGGGACCCGGGAATACCCTAAGAAGGAAGCCTCCGGGAACTCCAGCTGCGCCCCGCGGTTTCACCCGCGTAAGTCCGTCGTTAAGTTTTTTTATATTTTCTAATTTTCCGCGCAACTTTCTTATTTTTTTTTTCATAAGAGCCTTCTCCTGACAATAACAAATACAAAAAAAAGAATTAGTGAATCGGTCCAGCCGTTCACGCGTGATTTTTATATATCCTATAAAAATCAATGCCACTTTTCCTTGTAATTTTGTAACTCAAGAACGGGCTCACCTATCCAAACCAAATGTTTAGGCTTTGTTCGGACTATTTAGTAGATGGTTTATGTGAAGATTGCACATAAAAGAAAACTTAACGAGGGACTTACGCGGGTGAAACCGCGGGGCGCAGCTAGTTTTATATAGATTACACGTGTGCGAGTAATTAATGATCAACTTTAACACTTGTATGGGGCAAGTATTATTAAATTAGAAAAAAACAATCGTGAGTGGTATTCATATTTATAATCGACCAGCTGTTGCCCGCAACTACTTTGGCGTGGAAATTTTGGTTAAATGTATCCCATAGGAAGCGTAATTTTTTCCTGGATAAAAATTTGCCTATGTGCTACTCCAGACTACAATCTATCTCTGTGCCAAATTTTATCTAGAACCGTTCAGGCGCTTTTGTATGAGCAAGTAACAAACATAAATTAATCCTCACAAACTATCACCTTTATCATATTGGTTTTTTTTTAATGGTATTTGGGGCAAACGAGCAGACGGATCACCTGATGGTAAATGACTACCGCCCATGAGCACCTGCAACTCAACAGTCCAAGTGCGTTGCCGGCCTTTCAGGTGGGAGTAGAGGAAGGGGGGAATAGGGGACGAGGAGAGGGAGAGACAAGGGTTAGGTTGCTTCACTGCGTGTGTGAGGCCGTGGTATCACTTTCCGCGTCGTCGGTGTCAGGCCACGTGTGTATTTATGCATTAACAGTTCCGTTCAATTAGATAATTGGCACTTTACCACTGTGCGGTTCTCCAGAAACTTTTTGCCTCGCACAACCAATCTGTGGAACAAATTGTCGCCTGCGGTATTTTCGGAAAAATAAGACGTTTCACACCTTCAAGAAAAGAGCGTAATCAAACGTCAAAAGGCTGGCAACGCACTTGTGACTCTTGAGTTGCCGGTTGGTGTCCGACCAAGAGCGAGTCGGACTCGCGCGTGAAGGGTTCCGCACCATCGTACAAGATTTAGTACTATAAGCCAAAAAAAAAAATACGTCTCTAGTAGATCCTGAGATACAGCCTGGTGGCAGACGGAGAGACAGACGGACGGACAGCGGAGTCTTAGTAATAGGGTTCCGTTTTTACCCTTTGGGTACGGAACCCTTAAAAAAAGGCCGTTGTTGTTTTTGTAATGACTTTGGTCAATGTTTAAATGTCTCACTTGGATCAATTATTAATAACAATATTTTTTTTTTAAAGGAGTGTATCGTTTTTAGTCATTTAAGAAATGTTTGCAAACATTTATTATTCCCCAATTTAATTACATGATAAAGTACAGTAATAGTATGCAAATATTTTGCCCGTTTCACAAAAAAATCAATGGTGACATGGCACTTTAACATCTAGTATGATCGGCATTGTCTATACGACTACCGGTTTCTTCCATACTTATTCCTTATGGCTTTCTATAAACTTATCTACCTGGCTGGTAGCTCACACACTCATCAGACATGTATGCAAGACGAATCGGTTTTAAGACGCCATATAATTAATGACTAATGTAATTTTTGCTGTAGTATAATGCTAAAGTATCCTTTGTTCTCTGTTTTAACATACACTGCACATAAATAATGTGAGTATATTATTATACAACCATCTATTTTAAATAGCCGAAAGTGTTGCCACATGTAAGCTACAGTTTCCCTAGTTTTTTTATGAAAAACTGAGGGAAACTTAACATTTATCGAGTATATATTCCTAAGAAGTTAGGTTTCAATTTTAAATTGTATTCAATTGAAATTTATTTAAAACAATACAAATACAGACAAACATTGAATTATCCCAATACTCAATTGATTCCTGTCAACTATTATTTCTATCCTATTCCTGTATAATTAATGTTAAATTAAACTCGTAAACAAATAATATAAATAAATGAAGCATAAAATTACCCCACATTTGGGGAAAAGTATCTAGCATAGCCTACACAGTTTATTACATATGACACTCAAACAAAGAGTTACAAGAATCAATACCCTCTTGTATTAGTCATAAGTTTTATTGATATTTGGAATGTCTGGTGTGGTATTTTTATCTTTACCAACATTATCTTTTATTTACTTGAGGAATTCTACCATTCTGCGGTGAATGGGGCTCTATTCTTTGTTGTGTTAACTGCCACTTCCTTTTAATATTCATGCATTAAGTCTTATTTTTCCAGGCTTGAATATTCCTTTAAGGTATTTATTTTTAAGATTTAACGTGAAATTTATTTTAATACTAGCTGCTGCCCGCGACTTCATCCGCGTGTAAATTTTGGTGAAATCTATTCCACGGGAACCGTACATTGTTCCGAGATAAAAAGTAGCCTATATGTTGTCCCGCCCTCTTGTTAATATTCATGCAAGATTTGAATTAAATATATTCAGTAGTTTTTTCATTTTTTCCGGACATACATACAGACAAACAGACACAAATTCTATAAACTACTTTTTCG
The DNA here is from genome assembly GCA_963859945.1 of Euplagia quadripunctaria. Classification (NCBI taxonomy): domain Eukaryota; kingdom Metazoa; phylum Arthropoda; class Insecta; order Lepidoptera; family Erebidae; genus Euplagia; species Euplagia quadripunctaria. The sequence goes on from OY982584.1 coordinate 4,161,791, forward strand.
GCTTCGGTATTGTTTGTAGAACAGACAGCAAGTATTCTTTTAAAAATACATTCAATGTAAAGTTTTTACTTTGTTACGATTTTAATATATGTATAGATTTATACAAATAAATTATTATGTTGAACAATCATCGGTAACGTAATAAAGTTTTCGCATGATAATAATAACCTCACACATCTCACACACGGCCGTCTGATCCCAAACTAGGCACGGCCTGTACTATGGTAACCAGACTGCTGATAAACATATATTTTTAAATACATACATATTATAGATAAATTACACCCAGACACAGAACAAACAATCATATTCATCACATAATTGTAATTTGCCCTGGGTGGGAATCGAACCCACGACTTCTGGCTCAGCAGTCAGGATCACTAACTACCAGACCAACAGGCCAGTCACAACACAAATGTGCAAAAAGAACCGCAATTGCCATGGCACGGGCATACGCCGGTGAGCGTTTTCAAGTTTGAGGCCACCGCGGCCCGTAAGCAGGATGATCAGAGAGACTCAGGCTAATTTCTGGTATCTTCAGCGTATGTGGGTACTGGTATCCACTCACCATGATGCTGGCTGTTAAGCAATGTAACAAATAACTTTGTAAAAAAAACATGTTAGAAAAGAGTGTCCTTGGAGTTTCTTGCCTGTTCTTCTAAACAGGATCTACGTTTTGGAACAGGCAACTAGCTTCACGACCTACTTATACTGACTTCAAAAATACCTACAATGGGTTTACTTGAAATAAATAAATTTGATTTTGATTTTGTTAGTCTGTATGTTTTAAAATGTAAAACGAAAGTGTTATTGACTGACCTTACTTTATATAACTAATATTTTGTATTTTTTTTACAGGTAACGGATACTGAAGTTACTTCAAGGTTGCAATATGCTCCGGCTTCGAGTACAGCGGTCGACATGTTATAACAACGAAGAAATATTTACCGTCGCAAAAAAATCTGCAGACTGCATGTAGTGCAATTAGGGAATGAAGAGACCCTTGATATCACAGCTCTAATCTATGCCAATAGCACTGGTAGGGTACCGTTATAAAACTTTGTGGTTGGTATTTCTTGGTAAGTAGAATATCCAAAATGCCTTAGGGCTAAGAACTGCATCTCGATAGAAATTTTCTTGAACTATTTCAGCACCAACTGGTAAAGTTTCCAAAAATTTTACGGGTCAAGTAAATTTGCTGCGACTAAAAGCTAGTGAATTTAAACGCTAAGTAATTTATTCTTATTAGAAAGTTAATTTCTCATTAGAAATTGATCAATAAAAAATCTTGAGCTACCTAATCTTAAAGGAACAGCATATCCGATAGCTTTAACGTGTGTTATCGGACTTTTTATCGCACTTCATGGTTTTCTTAAAAACAGTTCCATTTGTGATGCCTATACATAGTTTTATCACTGTTTATTGAATTTAGATCCACGTAATACCTTGTGTATATCGTACTTACAACATTTCTTTAAAAGCTTTCGAAGATAACTTGAAGTAAGCGTTATATTACCAGTTTCAGAGTAAAAGAATTACAGTTTTATTTTCGAAACGATACGAGTCGTAGCTGTTTCATGTTCGATAACTTATCACAGTATCTCTCATCAGTGTCCCCAAAGCTCTATCTATAATGTAACCAAAATCTTCCACTAAATATTATCTTAGACAACAACACCTTTTTAATCGTATGTTATCGTCGTGCCTTAGTCACTATATTATCTTAAATTTATTGTAGTGGTTGTCGGTTTCGGGGCCCGACCCTCTAATGGATTTGTTGGCAAACTTGTTTGACAGCTGTCGAAGAATGTCAAGCACTTCCCCATCATATAAACATTTGTTTTCACATTTGGACTTGGATTTTACTTATCTTTATAAAGTTTTGTTTCTATTAGTTGAAGTTGATACTTTAAACTAAAAGTTTTGAGTGGAATAGGGCGTGATTCATTTGGATAAATGAATACGGATGTGTTGGTTATCATGGAAACTGTGTAGACATTGAACAAAGTATGAATGCTCTGTTTGAAATATTTGATTAGAAAAATGGGTTACAGATTATTTTGGAGGAGATAAGGTTTGTTAATTAAAAACTCACGATGTCTCTGAAAACAGGACTAAAGGCACGACACTCCCGGCAATAGTCCAGACAAACCCTTATCAAAAATTCATGCTGCACATCACGCCAAGTCAGTTGATCTCTAACAAATTAATGTTGGTCTGTGTGAGTCTGTGTCTGACTCGGACTTTAAGAGGTTAATAAGTATCGAACAATTAGCCTATCGTTCACTGGACCTCCCATAATTTTCACTATTTCAAGTACCTACTCGTATTTGAATTAAATAAATGAAAAACAGACAAGTGTTTTTCCTGCAAAAATTTGAACCCTTTTAATTTCTTCCTGGGTATAACCCGACTATGCAGTTTATCACTTACCACAAACTAGGTATAAAATACCGCACTAATCTGGACACCACCACCAGTGGCTACTAATGGAAATCTTCCCTGTCGATCCAATCTTCAACACTAAATCGTAAAACTGTAGGTATAATAAATACCAAGAAAGTGCGGTCATAAAATTTCACACTTCGACGTTAATACTTCCTTCTCACGCAATTGAGAGTCGATCGTTTGGTACGTAGTTATTGAAACTAAGCGCCTCACGAGAACTTGGAACTTTCAATTAGTACAGAAAAGAAATACAATATATGCATATTTCTTCTGTAAATCTTACTAGGTAATAGTCGTATAAGAATCTTTTGTAACTTAGGTATTATTAAAACCACAGAACTGAGAATATGTATTTAGAAATGCTATCAGCTGTATTCTCTTCGTAATCATGTGTCGCCACTTGCATACTCTTAGACGATAATCATTATTTTACACACATATAGAACTCTAAGCTAATTTGTCAGAGATGATTTATTAAATATAAATCCTAAACGAGTCAGTCAATCAGTATAAGGTAGCGTTTCCAATACATACTTGCCAGCCGTTAGGTCCGAGAAGGCGGTACGAGACGAGAGCTAACGAGTGTTGTATCTGCAGCAATATTCATGTAAGCAATGTAGTTCATTGCGTGCTCTCGTAGTTCTAATATATTAAGTACTCACACATGATACGCAATGTATAACTGTTTTTAGTAGATAAGACCATAATAGTTTTTCTCTTTAAATTACATAATAATTTGTGAATTTTTGTCAATATTAATTTAAAATAAAGTTTTTGGACTTAACGAAATGATATCCTGAATTTGGACACACTACAGTCCTAACTTCTTTTTCGACACGCAATTATCGCATAACTCGGCATAATGACATTTTTAAGCAGCTACGTTCCCGGCAAAAATATATACGTGAGTACGAAAATGTGAAAATAAAAAGCGACAGTTGAATTAGTAATAACAATAATATTGTATCTTTAGTCAAATAATCGCAATCGCCAATCGCCACGGCTGCGGCTCCTCGTTTTATATAGATACTCGAACTCAATAAAATACCATAGTCAACATGTTGATGAAGTAAATACTATTAATATTTCAGTCAATATATTTCAGCTTGAGTTCAATTCAAACAGTTTACACCAAAACGTTTTCAACATCCGTCTTCAATACTGAAATTTTAGCTTCAGGAAGCAATAACTAAATAATGAGAAGTACATTTCCGTAGAAATTTTAGTCAGAAAATGTTGTGTCCGATAGTGACTTGCCTTTGTGCTTGTTAGCAAATAACGCCCGAAATAACACAGACCTTTGCTTAGGTAGCTTTGATACAGAATTTCAGTATTATAAATGAACGGTGAAACAATTTTGGTTTGTTTGTTTTCTACATAGATATTTTAGTATTTATATCTTACTAGCCACCCGCCCTAGCTTCGCACGGGTGTAATGTAGATACTAATGCGGTAAACAATTATCGTCATATGATTATACAAATTAACACAAAACAATATTAAATTATACGTATAAACCTACCTCTTGAATCGCTCTATCTATTGGTGTAAACCGAATTAAAATCCCTTGCGTAGTTTAAAAGATCTAAGCGCACAAACGTCGGAAGCTACTTTGTTTTATACTATGAAAAGATGATTGTTAAATAGAAACTGTTAAAAAACGTACATCTAGTAATTATCTTTGTAAAAAAACTTATTCAGCTAAACATGTTTCAAGTTTCAAGTTAAGGTAACTGTTCGAATAGGTAGGGTTTAAGAATAAAAAATACCACAACCACCACGAATTTGTTTTTTTCTTAAATTAAAAACAGGAAGTTCTATTTTCTATAACAGTGTAAAACATTTTTACTCACGCCATCACCGCCAACTGATATCGGTTAAAGCCAAATAGGATTACACGCATACGGTAACCGATTTTCTCGTGGCATTCGAGTATTTTTTAAATATGGCTTTTTATTGATAAACAAGCGGCGGTAGCGTAATGGCTAAGGCATCGGACTTGCGATCAAGTGGTTGCGGGTTCGAACCCCACCCAGTGCACTACCGACGTGAACCCACTCCTTTTTTTTTTTGTGCGTGTGGAAACCCCCTCGGGCCGTCACCCCACCGGGGTTTTCGGTGAGGCGGTGTGTCGGAATCGAACCGACTAAATCCACACGGTGTGCCGTACTGCGCCTTAAGTAGGAGGGATCCGGGAACAGCTTTATTAAGACATCCGGACCCCCCCTAGCGCCTGCCCGCTAAGCGCGGGCACCACCTCCGGGTAACAACCTCTCAATTAGGCAACGTCCAGGCACACGCGGACGCCACCTCCTCGCGGGGGGCCACTACAGCGGGTGAAGGGGAAAACCCGTCCCATCCACCCGCGGCCACACTCAGGGCGGCATGAGGCGCTACGTGAACCCACTCCTAACACAAGCACTTAGTTGGAGGGGTTAACAAGAATACTAGTAATGTGTGACCCACGTTACTAGTATCCTTTAAAAAAAAAAACAGCGCCATCATTTTAACAGTTAGGATAGCCTTCATTTGTGGCATACTTATGTATTCTTTCATGCTGCCTTTTTATGAAGATTTCGATCCGGTTGAGCAACAAAATCGTCATTTTGGTAACTAATTAGCAACAAATTAGCTAAAAATGTTCATAATTGTATTTTCAATTTTGCCAATTTTCCATTGCTACCTTGATAGAGCTTATTCTTAAACTATTTTTCCTAATGAATTAACTTAAAAAATACAATTGGCAGCGGAATGTACGTAAATTGTAGGTATAAACTACGAGACCGAATTCACAAACAACATATAGTTTTTAATAAAGTAAATGGTGATCTGTCTGTTTGTTAACATAGAAACTTGGGAACAACTTGATCGATTTAAGTCATATTTTGGAGATGGTTCAAAGTAACGAGAGAGTAAGTTTATCACGCGAAGGCAAGGGATAGGTATGTTTAGAGCTATTTTTTTAAAATAATTTTGTATAATAATATTCTTTTTTTTATATTTTGCCTTGCATAAGACTTACGGGGCAACATTTAAGTATGACGTACTTAGGTACTTCGTGCTAGAAGCGCTATGCCAAGTAAATAAATAGTGTGCAGTACCTTGGAGAGCTAGCTTTTTGTACAATCGACTTTATTTTTAATGTAAAATTTGCGTTTTTGCAGGAAATACAACTATGCAGTTGAACTTAAAATGCAAAACTCTATTTGTATACAAAATTTCATAAAAATTGTTAGAGCCGTTTCCGAGATACCCGAAATATAAATACATACTTAAATAAATACATACATACAAGAATTGTTCGTTTAAAGTAATAACATTTTGCATCATTAAATGTAAGTATACACAACTCATCAAATCTCTCTCAAAATAACCAGATTCATGAAGAATAGTACAGACTATGTAACATCACGCTACGATCCATAGGAGTTTAGCAGTGAACATGAAGGCGGGTGAAACTGCGAGCAACGGCTAGTTTTTAGCAAATCTAAATAGTCCTTTAAATAATATGAGTAATTATAGATGATACACATAAACACATAATAATAGCCATTGATAAAATCAATAGTGACCTGGAGTTTATAAAATGCTGGTCGACGAGGTTTGGTTTATCCGTAAACCCTACCAAGTGTCAGGCGATCGTCGTAGGCAGCAAACGGATTATGAGCAGGATTGATACTACTTCCATCTCACCTGTAGTTTTCAATGGTTCAGTCATACCCCTGAGCACAGTGGTTAAAGACCTGGGCTTACATATTGACTCAACCCTTGATTGGCGTGCCCAGGTCGGAATACTTTAAACTCTATACCGATTAAAAAACTTCCTTCCTATTAAAATCAAAACTTTCCTTATGCAGTCCCTGATCATTCCTCTAATCGACTATGGTGATGTGTGTTATTTCGACCTGAATGCAGACCTTCTCAATAAACTGGACCGCATTCTCAATAACTGCATTCGATTTATTTTCAATCTTCGCAAGTATGACCACGTGTCTGCTTTACGTTCCGAATTAAAATGGCTCTTTTCTCTTTTTTTAACTCTCCATCCCCACCATCTTATTTAGCTCCCTTGTAGTAATTCATATTAATTATTTGACTAAAGACATTTAAATAATTTCTTCCACATCTGTAGAAAATAACATCATACCTCTATGAAAAATCACTTCATGACTTTTACGTTTTTTTTCAGTAGTTTTTTGTGGGCGGGGTTTTGGGGATCTAAATTTATTAACAATATATACCACGTTTAATTCGATTTTAAAATTAATTTTAAGACTTGTTCTAATAGTTCGTTTGAATAATTAACTTACAGAGAACCTAGAACCGAGAACACCACTGTTTATTAGACTAACCTCCAGAATATTGTGTGATTTTTGGACCGTAACGGCACAAGTGCTCATATAACAACCGGAACTGAAGGTTTAACGTGCTCCTTTGGGCGTGTAAAGATGCCTTTATGGGGTGCTTAAACTCTTACATCGATCATTCTTCGCAAAAACAATTCGCGAAAAAGCTTTCCAATCCCGGATATTATACAAGTAAATGTCTATCAGTTGCTTTATTCTACGGTACTAGACATGTATTGCGCTTTTGTTGGTGGTGAAATAAAATGTACTTGTACGTGTCACGTTGTCAGGGATAATTTAGGTATTTGTGTTATCGTCTTTTGTCAGTTTGTTCAAATAAAATATTAACAATAGGTAGTAAGGATCTTACAATTTACGTCTTTGATTTGTGTTATCAGAAACGGTCGCAGACTAATGCAAGTAGGTCCACGAGCGTCAAAGTATACGGATTTTCTTAAACATTTAGATGTAAATGTCATCTTTATTAAGTAAGCAGCAGTTAGTGGTAACACGGGTAAAAAAAACTACCCGTGTTAGTACTGGTAGTAAGACGGGTAACGAAGGATTGATTTACTTATCAAAGAGTAATATTAGTTTCGAACTTCTGAGCTTTGTGCCAAATATGCACTATATTTGGTGTTATTCATCACTCTTCTCCACTTCTTCAGTACGCTGTTAAGGCTATGCTATGCTAATATTTTCAGAGGATTAATAAATAAAGAGCCTGGAAAAAAATTTGCCCTGTAATTTTTTTTTTTTATGAACTTGGGGCCACTTTCTTTTTTTAATGTTTTTTTTTCTTTTACAAGCTAGTCATGAGATTTTCGAAGCTTGTGGTTTAGTGCGATTATGTAATTAGAAAAGGGTGTAGCCAGAACACGGCCACATATGTATGTAAGTACAATACAGTGCAGGATATTCGCCATCGGCATCGGACTTGCGATCAAGTGGTTGCGGGTTCGAATATCACCCAGTGCACTACCGACGTGAACCCACTCCTAACACAAGCATTTAGCTTAGCTGGAGGGGTTAACGAGAATACTAGTAATGTGTGACGCGTGTTACTAGTATTCTTTTTAAATATATATATATATATAGCTAATCACAATGATCTTATCGGTACCAATCTTATTGGGGTTACTACGAAACTAGACTAAAAATCACTAAGATTTCGTTTGGTTTTGACATAGGACTTTTCGTGTTCTGAGAACGAAAGGTTAAATTTATTTGAGTTTGACGAAACTAACATTTGTTAAGTTACTCAATTTAGTCCATAATTATTTTATTATGTTCTGTTGTACGATTCGAAATCTGAAATCTTCTAATATAAGAACTGTCAATTTAAAATTAGACTTTATCTCAGTAACGACACAGTTTCAGCAAACCATAGTAATGTCTAATGTCAAAATGTAATTGGGTTTTTGAAAAATAAAATTGTAATAAATGGAAAGATCGTTTAGAAATATTATAGAAAAACTGTTTTTAGATATTTTTTTAGCTATAGCATGGGGTCCCATCTGTAACAAAAGAAAAATGGTTCAAACAAATATCAATAGATGGCGTTACGGGTGTCGATTTGTTATTGAAGTTTATGGAAAATCAATATTAGGTCCTGATAAAAGTATTTTCTAATTTCATAAAATACCCTAAACACGGCAAAATTGAATAAAAGCTTCTTAAATGCAGTTTTCTTATTTTGACAAAATTCAATATTGTCCTCTCGGTCCTCTGGCGGCAATTTCTGGTACTACGTTGAAGTAACACTTTAACAAAACCGTACCTATCGGTTTTGTTATTGAGTTTGTAGGTATTGACTATTGATAGTTGGCCAAATTTTAATGAAACTGTATTGTTGCGTTATGTTTTTGCATTTTCTATTGTAGGTAAATTATTAATTCGAATTTCAAAGATACTATAAAAAATTCGGGCGGGGTTTCCAAAAAGTGTTCGGGTAAAACCCGGACACTCTGTGCCAAGGAACAATTACAATTGTTAGATGAATCTTTAACAAGATAAAAATTTAAATGGAATCGGCGGTTTTTTTAAGGTGTCAGGAAAAGAATCTCGATTTCACCCATGTGTCCGGATTTTTTTAAGTTTTTGTCCGGCGTCGGCAATTTAAGTAATGGCAGGCCTAAGTATGCTGTTTGTTTAGTAGATGCATTGTATAATCGGATACAATGTCATTACTGATATTATTGTGTAATATTTACGAACATACACATAGAGATACCTAAAACAAATCATGTCTGTGATAACCTGTTAAGTAATTATACGTTAAGAGCTATAACACATAATTGCATTTTACAAAATTAGGTATTTACGCACGACATCGACTAGGTTGCACTCGCGAGTTCCTGACACTGTGTTACCGCAGCGACTAAGCAATCATGATCCTTTTTCTACTATTAAATTATTTGTTTTACTTCCTGTCTTAAAATATTATTAATAATGCGTAATGTTCCAGCCACTAGCTATGCGCCTGCCGCTTTGCTCGTATAGATTATGATAGTATAAAGTTTCTTATTTTTAAAAACATTAAGTAGGTATTTTAAATAAAATTATTTCCATAATAAAAATGTGATTTAAATTAATAAAAAACTATATAAATATTTCAATTTAAAAATACCTATTGGTAATTAATCCAATAAGTATTTTTGAATTGTCAACGTTTTGAGTCAGTCAGAATAAGTCAGTCGTGAAGATAGTCTGTTCCAGTACGCAGATCCTATGGAGGAGAACAGGCAAGAAACTCCAAAGACACTCTCTTTCAATATGTTTAACATTCTTCGTCAGCACCCCACAGCATTTTAACAGGTATTGAACTATCAAATCTCATTCACATAGACTATGAATCTTCATTTCTTAGCCGCGCCTTGCAACTCTTCGGCAGTTATTGCTTGTCAAAAAATTTATTTAAAAAGAAATCAAGAGAGAAAGAGAAAAAAGAGATTCTTTCTTACGAGACTGTTTTCGGGTTCCCTATGTCGTCGTATCGTGAAACATTCCTATAAACTTCTAAGTACGAAAATTAATATATTGTTTTTTGAAGTGAAAACTTCTTTAGCGGCGTTGTGCACTTTTTGGGATGGTTAAAAATTTTAAACTCACGTCAGGACACGTGACCTGATCGAAAATTCGTAAGACGGAGCCGAGTTTCTTATATTTAAAAAAAATAACATTCGAAATTCAAATATTTATGAGCGGCCAGGAGCACAGAACTTCCAGTGTACCCTGTGTATACGATATGTTATTACCTACTTTTTATTTTTAACCTAATTATATATATACAGATGTGTATGTATAAGCAAATACATTGTGAAGTTGTTTTCACTTCTGACATACAGTCCTACTACTGACTGTTTTTTTTTATAATCATATTTCGTTTCCTTTATTATACTCGTATATCGATTGCTACAAAATAACATAAGATAATGATATTATAATTTTATTTAAGGCAGGTGTACCTTGCTTCATTTGCTTTTATTAACGTAGATGTTTGTAATGTCTTTCTAAAACATTTGTACACGGAGCGTTTTCGACTCATGCCAGATACAAATCAGAGTCATCATTATTAAAAAACTAGCAACCCGCCCCGGCTTCGCACAGGTACAAACTATACACCTAAACCTTCCTCATGAATCACTCTGTCTATAAGTGAAAGCCGCATGAAAATCCGTTCAGTAGTTTTTCAGTTTATCGCGAACAGACAGACAGACGCGGCGGGGGACTTTTTTTTATAATAAGTAGTGATATGTAGTGAAGATTCTTATAATATGATTTTTTTTTTCATCATTAGCTCAGCTACATGATATGATGATTATTCTAAACGCAAAAACCTTATAAAGTAATGAAAAGTAAACAGAAACACTATTCGTTCCTACAATTTTCGAGGGTTTCTCTCAATTTTATCAGGATCCCATCAACAGATCCTGACTTCCTTGACATGGGACCACCCTTGAGGTACCCTATCTAACGAAAAAGAATAATCAAAAACAGTTCAGCCCGCCAGCCGCTCTGCCCCCGCTTTTTAAATCTCTGATATCTTCTAAGATATTAATTTTTATTGTATGCTGGAAAGGGCAATTTTGATGTACATGAAATGCAGAACGTACCTTATGTATTTAATTGGATAAGGAATAATACGGTATTGTTTAAAATGGTTGATAAATAACCCATATTTTTTTTGTAATATGTAAAAGATAAAAATGGTTACTGTGGGCTATCCTTAGGAGATACACATATACCATCGCGGACTTTTTTATTGATCTTTTTAAGATATACAATTCCGTAGTACATTAATTTGATCTATCTCGTAAGGTTTAGCCAGCGTTTGCAATGTAAGCGCACAAAAATATGTTTGTTACGACATGACATTACAAATCTTTGAATTTCTCGACCTTTCTCTATAATAATATGCATGTATACTACATATAAACCTTCCTCTTGAATCACTCTATCCATTGGTTAAAACCGCATGAAAATCCGTTCAGTAGTTTTTCTGTTTATCGCGAACAGACAGACAGACAGACAGACAGTCGCGGCGGGGGACTTTGTTTCATAATATGTAGTGATAGAGAAATCTATATATCACACATATCAACATCAAGTTAACTAAACACACTTGGACGCACAGCGTGCCAAACAAATATGTTTGCATACTATACATACTACATACAATTGAAACTCTTTCGTACTTACCCATAAGATACATACATCGTTACAAACATACAGACATAATTATTTATACATAACTTAAATTTGCATTTGTTTTCAAATGTATGGCGAGATTGATGTGATGCTTAATATATTTTTTTTTATATATTTATTTATTTCAAAAACTTAACTATGTTACAGATAATAGTTTGGCAGCTTGGCTATTATCTGTAACATAGTACTAAGTTTTTAAAATAAATAAATAAATTTAAAAAAAATATGCTGCTACTATTTAACTGTATTAAGATGTTGTAATTCGAACTGTCATTATAATAATAGTCTATACTATTCATACACTCGAAATACATAACCTAAATTGAGTCAAGATAAGCTCTACATCCTACAAAATAATTGTTCAATATATAGAAAATAACCAAAACATACTTCCGTGATCAAAAATAGGCAGACGTAGTATACGGTTCACGTTCTGTTGTTTGGCGTTAAAAAATCGGCACAGGTCTTACCTCTACAAGCGCTGAGTTCTGGGCAGTTAAAGGTTTTTAATTAGTTATTTAAAAAAATACAAATACCTAATTACTTATGAACTAACGTTTATTCTGGTATAAATTGTTTGTAAAAATAATATAGTAGTAAAGAGAAATTTACAGCTATTACGGATGCTATTACGGTTTTAAGTACCTAGGTTTATGCTTTTGATTGTGTTCCATACTACACGTATCAAATTTTGAGGCCGCTATGAACTATATTACTATTTCAGATCAGATACATTATTATACTTTTTTCATTTTATTTGCTTAGTCGCTCAAAAAAGTGTCGTCGTGCAAATTATGTAAAACTTGCTTCGGCATTTTGACTTTGTCTATAAAATTAAGACAAAATTAAGATCTAAGCTAATAACTGTTGGTGTGGTGGTGTCGGTGTTTTCAATAAGTTTAAGTGCACGGTACGTGTTCGGTACGCGTGACGTGATTGAGTGACGTAACATCGTACATTGTACAACACTGATTTTGTGTATAATAGTACGAGATGTTGAATTGATTAATTTGATATTTGAAAATAAGTTGTCCTTACTGGCAGCCCGGCTTGCTCGTGATCGTCGCGTGTCGCAGCGTCAATGCTGCAATGGTAGGTAGGTAGATTATCTACTTACTGCTAAGAGTGTTCGCAACGATGTCAAACGAGTTATCCGCATTGATTTTCTTCAAACAATATTCTAATCTAAGGTTTAAGACAAACAAATATATTAGTTTGACGAAAATATTATCAAATCTGTGGTTTGACTATTATTTTTACTAATATTTTTGTACATTGATGGGAATATAGTTGTTATGAGGTTGTACTAGAGCATAATTTGGCATGGGATACAAATATTACACAACGATGATCGAAGTGAAATTGACCTTGAATGGTGAGATGTTGCACGTACTTAGATCTGGTCGTATGTAATAATAAATATATTCGCGCAATATAAATAATGCTTACCGGATGTAATAAATAATAGGCCGTTTGATTATTTATAAGTAATAAGTTATTTTATCGGTTATCTAATATAACGAACAGTCCTACCTGCTGATTACATACTAATTATCGCCATCTATTGGTTGCGTGTTTATTGGTAAGTAAATATTTTTTTCCATTCATCGCTAGGTGGCTCTAGCTATCTATCGCGCTGCTAGCGGCATCCAGCGCCTTTGTAGGCTAAAAAATAGTAGCCCGCGGAATTGCCCGAGTTAGGAGGGTCGCATTTTGTTGTATGGGATGAGGTATCTGTACTAGTATAGTATTATGTTATCTGTGGCTATAGTTAAAAAGTTATATCAAGTTAAAAATAAATTTTTGAACCCAGTACCGAAAACACAACAACACAGTTCCCGAGTAAACCCGAGCGCGTGTGACCTCATCGTAGCACACAGCTGATACAGTGTAGAAGACGTTGACACTGTACTATCGTGACATTCTTTAACATTATGAAGTCGCGACTTATCGTGGCTCGTTTGTAGTCACGTCATTTTTTTTTAATATTTTTAAATGGTTTCTAATTAATTTAAGAAAATAATAATTAAGTTTCTTGAATCGACTATTAATATAATTTGTGATAAAGTTTTAAAATACATAAAATAAAATAGATTTTTTTTTTCAACAATCCTATTCAGTGCTGACTTAATTACGTCAAAACTTAACTCGGTGGCATAACATAACAATAAACTTAATATATCTCAAGTAATATAAGTCATTTTTAAATATGTAATTAATTATAGTGAGCAACAGCATCGGCGGGCGCCTCTATCAAGTAAAATAAAACAATGAATATTTACAATACTAATACTAAGCTCAACAAACAGACGGCACGGCTGATGATAAGCATTTAATGGTACATACAAACTCATGCCTCAGTAAAGATGTCATCCGAGCGTTCCCGATGTTATCCCACATTTCTACAACTAACTTGCTCATACAACAAACAGGAAATACCGTTATACCTTACGTTCTGGTTTTAAATTATTTATTTATTTATTATTCTTAAGGGCCCTTCTTACCTCGTGCTTATTTATTTATTATTCTTAAGGAGGGTCCTTAAGAATAATCCTTAAGGACCTTGTTCTTAGGTTAACTTTGTACGTTTCTTCGCCATTTTAGCAGACTTTTGTTGTAACATGGTTTCCTATTAAAATGTTACTTTTTCATGTTCCTAAATATTTTTAACTCGGTGAGAGCTTTCGTTCCGAAGATATTTTCTATTGATTTTATTTGTTGTTAAGAGGTTAAGAGGGTACAATACAAGGACTTTCCAAAAAAATAATTTAATACCTATATTAAATGGTATTCAATTTATTTTAGCTATATTGACAATATCTTATTACCGGAAAATTGAGACGCACGCAAAACCTACCAAAACCATAATTTTCGCGTTGCCGAAGCTTCAGTGACTTTCAAATAACCTATTTCAACTCTTCTCGAGGAGGCACACAATGGTCCCCAACTCGAGGTTGAGACATATAATATATGCAACGGGACTTATATATGTAAAACAGGGAGGATGTGTGCTAATCCATATGATATCATTGTTACAAGGGGTTTAAGCCTCTTAGCAAGTTTCCCAGAAAGTATGCCCACTGGCTGCATCTCTGGCGGATTTGTGGACGCTCTTGGGAAATTGTCTCCTGAGTCACACCTTCCAGGGATAACTGTTTTGGATTATTATTGTAAGCCACCTCTTTTTAGTGTTTAAATACGTGATTTGCGAGAGTTTATAGGCAGTAGGCACCAATAATTTCCCTAATCAGTCAGTCAGCCATCCCTTTCAGACTCAGAGGACTTTATTTCAGTTGACACCAACGCAGATAGGAAACTTCATTATGTTGTCATAAGTAGGGTTGCCGCCTTTTTTTAATATAGTAAGAGTATTTAAAAAAATATTTGTAAAAAATATAATTTATGCCCTTTTCTCTACCCCTGGACAGTGTGTATGCAAAATTTCATCGGTTAAGTAGTTATGCGTGAAAACCTCAAACAAATCAAGCCTTTTTTTAATTAGAAAGGGGCAATTCGGGTGCGTTCCAGTGACAGTTAATGTAAAAAAGGGCAACTGTTGAATAAGCGATGAAAATGTAGTATTTTATGTACTATTTTATTGTTCTATAATAAATAATACAATTGATTAAAATATAGTACGATACTATATATTATGGTACGGGTGACAACCCTAGTCATAAGCGTTACGCGTAATACAACTCAGGTCTAAGATTTTTATACTCATCATGGATAATAAATACAAATATTAATAGGTATTTGATATTGAAGTCTTTTTTTATAATTTTTCAAGACAATTTTTCCTATCAAATTAAATATGCAAAAGAAAAAACGAATACAAATGAATGCTAAATCCCAAACAGTCCCAAACAACAATTTGGCAGAAAGATAATTTAGAAATTTGCGTTAAAGTTTAGTGACGGCGTATCTATATAAAGTTGAAATTTTTAAAACAACACCTTTAACTGTACCATAACCTAAATAATTAAATTAAGAAGACTACAAAAGATCCCAATAAAGGTATGTATTTCATGAATTACTCAAAAAAAATACATGGATACGATTATAAAACATAAAAGGCCTATGTGTCAGGTGGCTCAACTCCCCGCCTCTCAAATTATAAAGAAACATGTGTTCCGAAACCTTGTAATTTCATGCCTGACGTCTTTAGTTAGTCCATTATATGCTTTTGTAGATGACGTGTTTTGATACTGTATTGTTCTCAAGGATTTTATAAACACAGGATAATTTTCTTTCTTTCTAGTTCAGTCTTTATACTGAATTAGTTTTAGATCAGTATTTTTAGGGAAAGTTTTACTGACACCTGGCAGTATCTGAACTCAGTAGTTAAACAGCAGTATTAGATTAAGGTTTGATTCCTGCTTGTAAGTTGTAAGGTAAGTCGAGATTGAGAACGAGCTTCAGCCGCTTTCTATTACGCAGGCTGTGCGCTTTTCATTTCTGTCCATTTTATGCAACTAAGGCTCAAACAAGTCTTAAGCCAACTGACACATTGCTGGCCTCGGGCGTCCTTCTTGCCAACATCACAATTGCTAAAAACTATAGAGAAATATAGTTATGCGGGTTTAACCGTAAAATTGCCTTCGTTTTAGCTAGTGCTAATTCAGGTTTGTATCTTCTGTTATATATTTTAGATGAAATTGAAAATTATTATGATTTTTCTAAGGTGCCGTCTAAATTGTAATACTTAATACTAGAATGGAAAAAATTAAGAAAATATTTAATAAAAAAAGTAATTGTATGTTTTATTATTTTTAATAGGCAAAAGTGTGACGCGTCGTCGTGACAAAACGTCCATAGCGTCTCATATACTTTCACAAAATTGTTGTTACCTCTGAGTCTATAATAAAACCTCTTTTCAGTCTTCACGCCCTGTAATTACTCAATAACGTATTCATTACCTTTTTAAAAATGTATCTGGTAATACGGATTTCCCGACACGTGCACTTTCCCATAGGAAACCAACTCTACCGGGAATAAAGCCATAATATGATGTATTTTTAATGTTTGAAGAAATTTGCATGTCAAAGCGGCGCGGTACGACTATTTTCAACTTTTTTGAGTCGTTTTTTGATTGATATCGGTCGTAGTTTCAAACTATACATATAAATGAGACAAACTATTTAACTAAAAGTTTTTTTTCAAGTTAAACGTTTTTATTGAAAATAAAGATAATAGTGATTTAGATAGTGTATTAAAAGCTAAAAAAAATAATTTGGTATACAAAAATAATTTTGGTTTTTGTCTGATCAATGCCCTAAACTGATGAGGAAAGTTGTGTGATGATTGGTACCTAGGACCTACCGAATTATTTTTTAGCTTTTAGTACATCATCGACATCATTATTAAGTATCTTTATTATCAATAAAACCGTTTAACTTAAAACTTACCTACCTTTTTACTTTCAAGTTTTTATTTATAATAATAAATAATAATAATAAAAACGTTTATTAATCACCAAAAACCAAAAAATACAAACAATAATATATGCAAAAATATAGCTGAAACGGACAATTTCTGGTTGTGGATCGCTGGTGCCTGTGGTAGGTAGTTACACCTGTAATACAGGACACCAGGTCCCACCTCTTTGGATATGCAAATTTAATTAGCTAGCTTTAATTTGATAATGAATTGTTATCCCAGGTACAATTGTTCTAAACAATAAGTGAGTTTAAAAACAACATAATATACGTAGAAACAACCGAAAAATAATCTAGGATTACCATAGTGTGTATAAGAGTGTTTGGGGTACTTGTGCGTGTGTGAGTGAGCATTACTTAATTTCGTCACTTAATATTTCTCATACTAAGTATTTAGTTCATGAAATTTGTCGTTGTGTACAGTGTTCTACTAGGTAAGCCCTTTCATTTGATACCCATATTGAGGGGGTGGTACAAAAATATGTAATCCGCCATTTTGTAGCGGCGGCCATCTTGGATTTACAATGGTATAGAATATATTAAATTGTCATCAGAACCAAAAATGTCTACCAAATATCAGATCAATCTGTCAACAGGAAGCGGGTTAAATTTCAACTACTAAATTTGACCCAAACATAAAACGAACAGTCAAGCTTTAGCTTTTTTTTCTTTAGAAAACCGTTTAAATAGTACCTCAATTCAATTCTTAATGGGGCGAATAAGACTTGAAATTTTTTGTATATGAAATGGTTTTTAACTTCGAATCTTGAAACTAGTATCTAACATCTATGCTCTTTCGCACTTCTAATAAGACTCATATTTAATCAAATTAAATTCTTTATTTTTTATAAAACCCCCAAAAGGAGAGCAGGTGTAAAATTATGAGCAGTAATACTTTTAATTCAGATTTATTTGAAACTTAGTAGATTAGCGCCGGTAAAGCGAAAAGCCAGTTTAATAAAGCGTTCATTTAATTAAGAAGCATTCTTTAGCTATTGAACGTTTTGTCTTTTCCTGTCTCGATGTGCCAAGCTTTTAATGAAACGATATAAAAGAGGGTGCTCTGATGACAATTTTACGTGGGAGAGCCATGCTTCGGTACGTATGGGCCGGCTCGACTCCGCTCGATACCACGGCCTCACAGAAAACCGGCCGTGAAACAATGCTTGCATTGCTTTTCGCTGCGTGAGTGAGGTTACCGGAGGCCCTAACCCTTCCCTCCCCCCTATTCCCGTCCTTCCCCTCTCCTCCCCTCTAATCCCCCTCTCCCGTCTTCCCGCTCTTCCCCTATTCCCACCTTAAAGGGCGGCAACGCACTTGTGACTCTTGAGTTACAGGTGCCCATGGGCGGCGGTAGTCATTTACCATCAGGTGACCCGTCTGCTCGTTTGCCCACTATAACATAAAAAAAAAAAAAAAATGGGATAAAGACAGAACATACTCTAAGTAATGTTGTGCTGATAACCGTCTCTGAAAAAGTTAATAAATAGTCTCGGGATTAATGTTCAAACATTCAAAATATCTAATTTGAATGTTTGAATAAATCTAACTACACAAATACACACATACACACGTTACAAATGAGATTTGACAAATAGTAATTTAGGAATTTTGTAAGTTTATGTTAATGTAAAACCTGACAAAATATAATATGATATTAAGTTTAAAATTTAACACATTTTACATTTATTTATTGTGCACTATGTTAATTTAATTTATTACTATAAACTAACAGATTGCATGCAAGCTTTTATTTTTACTATCTTGTAATGTACACAATGTGTAACAAAATAAATATCTAATCTTATCGTATAAAAATATTGACATGTCGACTTGCATGTTTTTTGACGTGACAACGTCTTATAAATTGGTTTGCCGGGTGACACTTCAAGAAACTGCGTTACGCTCCGCTCACGTTATGCGCTCACAATGAGAGCGAGTGAGAGGCACGCGTTTTAAATATAATTCTTTGTATAAATAAATGTTTTAAATTGTTACTATTATTTCATCCTTCTTCCTACTATACGAATGAATATTCACATTAAAATTATTTTACCACTCAAAGTCGTTGTCACGTAAAACTTTCGCCCGTATACCGACTTTACAGGCAACCAATTTTTTTTTTATTGGCGTAATACCTCCTACGCATTAGGAATTCATATGAAAAAAAATTACAGTTTCAAATGTACATAAATTTTGGAGAAATCGACTTTGGAAACATGTTGACATTTCGCATTTTAACGTGTCTAACTTGACAAAACCTCATGTCAAATTAACGATTCACATGATTTGGTGAATGAACATTGAAATTTTCTTATATCAACTTACACTCGGTCACCAAAAAAATATTCGTTACTTGAAATCTCAACATATACATATAACCTCAAAACTTAAAAATGGCCACTCTGAGAAATAGCAATTTTAGACATGTCAACATATTCACGCCAGCCACGGATATTATAGTGACAAATAGAAATCGAGTAATAAATCACTACCTAATGTCGTGTTCTCTCTTTATTACCATAAACATAATTAGGTGCCAGTATATACATATAATACTGGTCAATATGTTACAAGATAATGAACAAGATGATATGCATAACTAGTACACTAATTACTGGTGTGTTTGACATTACGTACTCGTTAGACATAATTATTGAACTGTAATCAAGCGTGCTATGAAATGGGATCGATCTTAATCGGTTATTTTGCAGCTTTTGTGGTATTTTTGTACACAGACATCGACTTGGAAACACAGTACCCAACCCAACCCAAGTAAGAAATAAAGTAACCCAAGATGGAGCTATTCAACACAGCTGACTGTCATCAACTGATATTATTTTAATGCATAACAGCCACGTAAAACAGAAAGAACAGATGGAAAGGCCAAGCAGCGATTGTACGTGTGTCACTATTATGCAGAAATCCGCTAAAGATACGTTCGTGTAAAAATCCAGTGGAAATCATCGATTACAACAGCGATTTGGGACGTAGGGCGTTGCCAACCACGTGGGCTTAACGCCGACGTTATCCCGCGCCGGGCGTCGCAGAAAGCCGCCTTACTCCATTGCAGAAGGCTTCTTCTGCTAGACATGTATGGGAACTTCATCACGTCGTATGTTTCTATCGAGATTTGGTCCTTGATCTTAAAAAGTAAAAATAAAAGAATAAAAAGCATCCACCTTCAAAATTCCTTTCGAATTCTAAAGAAACACTGTGTTCTAACTCCTTGTTGTAATTATACATATGTATTTGTATGCCTAACACCCTTAGTTTATTTTCCGATGATGTGTTTTGATACTGTATTGTTCCAAAGGAATACATTTTTGAGTTTCTTATATTCTTTTAAAAAGAAGAGGACTGACGTAATTACTAACTTTTACACTTTCGCGTTCTATGATATAAGTTTGTATACGAGAATTAACGCAATCAATAAGTATTACATACCTCCCTTGGAATTGCGTTTCGTGAACACAGTACAAAAACGCAACTTTAAACGCGCTTAACGCCCGTCATCTGAACATATTCTAAAGATTCGATGACCAAAAAAAAACTGACTCTACCAAAGAAATTTCAAGTCTACATATGTAGATACGTTACAAAATTGTTGACCATCAAACAAAGGTATTATTATAATTAACTAACTGCGCCCCGCGGTTTCACCCGCGTAAGTCCCGATCCCGTGGGAATATCGGGATAAAAAGTAGCCTGTATGTTAATCCAGGTCTCTAGCTATCTACATACCAAGTTTCATCGCAATCGGTTCAGTAGTTTTTGCGTGAAAGAGTAACAAACATCCATCCATCCTTACTCACAAACTTTCACGTTTATAATATTAGTAGGATTATAGCTACCAATCCAGGTTGCACTGGCCGTGATCACAGGCTGTCGTAGTTCCTTCATCTTACAGAAAAACAGCATTAAAATAGCACCATTTGTTTAGTTTTGTTTTTCTATTCCTCAGTTACCAGATCTTTAGGGCATTAGTAGAAAGGGTCACAAATGCACGAGTAACACCGGTGAGGTAGTCGCTACTCTTGATAGACATTGATAACCGCTTAACATCGGAGGGACTCGTACCCTTTTGCAAGATGAATAGTATTAAAAATAAGCGTTAAGAGGAAATACTTTTTAATTACCATGAACATTCCTGTTAAGGTTTAAAAGGTGTGTGTGTGTACATATGTATCTACGCACGTAAGAAGTTATACTTTATCTAGTTAAATAAAGTTTATTTAAATATCATAAAAAATAACTATAAAACAAAGACCACCCCCCTCTGCCTGTCTGTTCGCGATAAACTGAAAAACTACTGAACGGATTTTCATGCGGTTTTCACTAATAGACAGAGTGATTCATGAGGAAGGTTTTGGTGTATAATTTGTACCCGTGCGAAGCCGGGGCGGGTTGCTAGTAATAAATAATACATACCGTCAACTAACCTCAAATTCTACAAACGTACTCAAAGTAATATGTAAAAATTATTTTTATCACTATCGTGAACTTGGGTAACTTTTTTTGAAAACTAAAATGTTGACTAGCTAACTTCAGGGTGTCGGTTTTTCGTGACGGGGTGCGCGTGCATCGTAAAAATTTACTCTCATCATTTTTTACCGAGCCAAAAGAAATATAACTTCAAAATATTGAGAGTATATAAGCGTTTTTAGCTGTATGACTAGTCTGTTTAAAAACCCTTTGAATTAGTCGCCAAGTCCATCACGCGATCACGTTTGTCGACTTAAACTAAAAGATAACGTTGTAATTTATTGTGAGCACGTAAAGAAAAAATGAGAATTACACCACTTATTAGGCCACGCAAAGGTAACAAGGTAAAAAGGTAAGGTTTTAAAAGAAAGCACCTTTAAGGCGGTCGTGGCATGATGCATTAATTAATTAGTGGAGGAAACACACGCATACTTTTTTACCCACATGCACGTATACTTATATTCCAGCATATAACGATCATGGCAGAAAACATGAAACGGAATACGATAAGATGTGGATTATACGTATGATAATAGTAATAAAAATAGTGAAAATAGTAATGTGAAAATAGTTAAAAAAAATTGGCAGGCGAGTCGGTATTATATTAATGAATCATTTGGCATTAGGGCGAGGATAATGAAATCCTGCGGACCTTAAAGTAGTTGCAACATTCCTGGAGGTGTCTGAAATTTTCCAAGTGTAAGCTTTATTAAATGTCGTAAGAAATGTGTACGGGATGCATCATGATCGGATACCAGGCGCAAGGTTTATACGTCCCAATAGCTTTTTGTAACTATTTTTGCCTCTACTACGTACCCCATAAACCGTGATCAAATCATTTTATAATAAATATTTTTCTCTTTATAGCTATTTTCTGGAAATTCCCCTGGTAACTATAAGATACACTCAATGCAGACAATCCTTTTAACGTTTCTATGTGTATTTGATCTGCCTATTTTTTGTAGATTACAAATTCGGTGAGCAGAAAAACTCAACACAAAATATTTTGAATAATTTTCTGAAATCTTGCTGAAAAGTTGTTTTTTGTTTAAGCTTATGAACTTGACCCGAAGAGTAACGTAAATTCTGTATTATATTTGCATTTAAAATGTTGTTCTTAATACTTTTTGCTGGAGCTGTTCTGATAGAATAATAAGATCGAACGTCCTAACTTTTTTGAACTTGGATATTTTATAAAATAGTAGTTGTTTTTCAGAAATAAATTTGATATTTTGTTTCTAATCAAAGTCAAAAACGTGTGTCCTGTGAATGACTCGCATACTTCCATAGTTATGCCATTCGAAGAAAACAGTATGCCATTTTGATTCTTATCACTCGCTTATCGCTCCTAGTATCATAATGGACAGAAGTTCTACTGCGACACGAAGGTAGGTAACGTTAGAAGTACAGTTATGACTTCTGACCGCATCGTTGTTGGAACTCCGCTGACGACTTACACTTCTTATCTACAAAGATCTTCAGATAGTTTAGGCGACAATTTTATATTTATAGAGGTATACAATCGTATTTTCGTTTACGATTTCAAAGAACTTTCTGTAACATTTGAAAGTTGCAAAATGTGTATAATATGTGTGTGTTATGTGTATAGGCACATAAACAGGCGGAGATATGAAAAAAAAAACAAGATATATGTCACCGTGAACAAAGCCTTATTACTTTGTTTGTCATATTGTCTGTAGATTTAACTTCGATTTACATAATTATAAAAATTAGTCGAAGTTTTAACTTTAACTTAACTTCTAATTTTAAGCTTTGTTTATACCTACTTACTTTTGTTTTACACATTCATTTGTATATGTGTCTAATAATATAATTATTTATAGGTAAGACATAGTAATGGTACCAGACTTTTATATTATTATTTATTTCTGTGGGAATGCTGTATGTATGTTGTTGGTATAAAATATAGAGAAATGGGGTAACCCATTTACTTTATAGTTACCGTAGCTACATAAAACGCACCATTTTACTTTAATATATTATCAGTGGATCGATTGACAATACATTAACCGAATACGAAACTACAAAGTATACCGTTTTATAGACAGCAACATAGTTTTACAACTCAATAAACAACTATAAAAGTAACCACTTCCTTAGCGTAACGTTTAACTGCCAGATAAAAAATAAAACTATTTTAACGTTACACTTCGCTCCCTGGACCACCGTGGGTTCTGTGATGTGTAACATTAGTTACGTTACTAAATTACTATTCTCTTGTAGGATTAATTCTCTTTTTTTAAACAGTGTTTGAAGTTTTCCTTGAGTAAAATAATAATTAATTTATACGCGTAGGAATCGGGAGTATGAAAGTGGCATGATTACAGACAATAGGGACACCCAGTCTAAACACGAGCGCCTTGATAGCAAAAATAATAGTAATACATAATGTATGTAATGCACTTTATAAAAAGCGTTATTAAAAATATATATAATGTACGTGTTTATCTTAAGCACTTTTAAGAATGTAATGTAATAACAATCTTAAAAGTAACTGAATCAGTTACATTTCTATACACGACAGCGTAATAAAGAATCATAAAAGCCTTCAAGGGGATGAAGGGTTTCCGCCTTCTGAATACTCGAAATGTCGACTGCTGACTAGACGAAGTAAAGGTAAACGATATTCAAACTTAATGATTCTTGAAGAGGTTTTATTTAAAACATGGAACAAAAAAGTTACCTGGATTAACAATTTAAGGTTGTATTTAAAACAACATGTACCTGCTATATTTTAAACAAAATGTTGTTTATTAAGCACAAGGCGCGCCTTATAGCATACTATTATTACTTGTAAGACTAATTAGTGACTACAATGTGTATATATATATATATATATATATATATATATATATATATATATATATATATATATATATATATATATATATATATTTATCTGTCTGATCTCAAACTAGGCAGAGCCTGTGCTATGGTAACCAGACGGATGATAAACATACTTATATATTTCTAAATATGTACATACATTTTATAGATCAATTTCACCCAAATAGTAATGATAATAATTTGACCGGCTATTAAGTCGTTTGCGCTTAAGAGGTACCAATCAGTCGGAGGTTTTCACTTTTTGTAAAAATCAGGTGTATAAAAGCTTGTATATAGGCACGGTTAACTTATGTTAGTGGGAGAGCCGTGCTTCGGCGCGTATGGGCCGGCTCGACCGGAGTGATACTACGGCCTCACAGAAAACCGGCCGTGAAGCACTGCTTGTGTTGTGTTTCATCGAGTGAGTGAGATTATAGGAGGTCCCTATCCCCCCTCTTCCCCCCTTCCCCTACTCCCACCAAGCCGGCAACGGAATTGTGTCTTGAGTTGCAGGTGCCTGTTGGCGGCGGTACTCACTTACCATCAGGTCTCCCTATCCTATAAAAAAATATAAAACAAATGCTGCCAACACATGAAAGAGGCAACACTAGTACCTATCACATACAAATTCGCGGCTTCCCTACGTTCTGTGGTATGCGGTAGCACATTTATTTTGTGCTAGCTTACAAAAAATGCGTTCTGCATTTGAAATATTTGTTCGAGATTTTTCCGATTTACCAATTAACTCTAGTCGAGTAGTTGAATATAAACAAAGCGTGTCGGTTTAATACAGTATCAGATAAATACTACCAAAGAATTCTATCAAATATGTATCGTGAAACGAATATTTTACTCCATTTTGTATTGCAAATTATACATTGTAAACCACTAAACAGAACAGCACATGTGGGTTGCAGTGTACACGCCTGTCACATACACTGCTACTATCTTTGTTCCTCAATGCAATACATAACGTCCACCTTGGGTTAGCATCTAATGTCTGTTCTACACGTTAGCTCCTATCATATTTACTGTAACATTCACTGATTTGATCTACAAATATTGTGTAATTGAAATTAGAATAAAAAGTGTCGCTCAAATAGCAGATAGATTGGCCATGGTTACATCAAAAGTTTTATAAAAGAACTCTGAGCTACATCTACACGCTAAGGTGATCGCTTTCCATTCAATCCAGTTGTAATGCTTGTTTGCAATTTTGCTAGTATACTATATAACCTCAAGGCCTTTTTACTATTTATCTTTTCTACTTCACTTAAATAATGATTATGTTTCTTACTTTCTGCATCCACTGCACGCTATACGCTTAGAAGCCAAAGAAAAATAAGTGTGATTATAGTTCGTAGCGTTTTGTTTAACATCAGTTTATTATTCAATAAGATGATTATGTAACTGTCGCGTCTATGCACTTGACCTCTTACAGGCCAATACAAGACTTGTTAGTCACTTCAGTGTTTATTGAATATCTCTACACAATACAAGTAATAACCGAACAATGTTAAAATCAGTCTTTTAAAAAATATTCAAAACCTCATTATTTTACAAACTAACTCGTACTTTGTGAAATAATGAAATTGATGTAAGTGTAAAAGTATTTTTGTTAGGTTATAAGAAAAAGTGTATTTTGTCTTAAAATTTATTTGCTTCCATTGGGTCAATGTGTACAGAAGGCACAATCTGAATATTGTATGCTACCAGTACACATGCATAACAAAATTATATGTTTCCGTCAGAAATGCTTAGATTAAAACATAAATTTCTGTTTCATATATTTTAAACATTTAATGTCTTGAAACCGTTTGTCATTTTACATTTGTTTGATAACAGTGTAGGTGTTGTATTTCAATGAGACAAGTATTAACATCGAGACATGATGGCTGGATAGGACGAAAATTAAACTAGGCTATTTGCATCTTATGGACTTGTATATAACATAATATAACATTAACAAACAATAAAAAAAAAAGCTAATTGAAGTTGTATCAACGAGTAAATATCCTTTAAGAAAACTTCTTCTGTTTGTAGTAAAAATAATCGTTAAATCAAATGGTAACGATGATATATAATGAACGTATATTAAATAGGAGTTATAGATATTTTGGAATTTTATTAATTACCTACCTATATGTATAATACATTATTAATTTTAAAATTAAACTTTAAAAGATTACTAAAAATACTATTGGTTGGCTCATATAAAGCCCGGTTTCAGCTAACATCATGGAAATATTATTTTGCTGAATATGCTCCATCGAAGCTATTATGGTAATCTATCTTATCCCACATGTCGTTGAGAACCACTCCAGAATTAATGTCCTGTAAGCCACGTAGCAACTAATATTCAAAATTTTCTACTTTTGATGAGTAAGTTACCTCTTAGGTTTGCTTTTATATACATTAAACCTCTATTTGTGATATTTGTAATATAGCCCAGTCAACCTAGCTGTTATATGATCAAAAATGGACATTTCGATTACCACGCCTTTTTATTTTTGGATAAATAGTAAAAAAATGCACTGATTAAGAATTTCGATACCCGCAGTCTGGAAAAGTGGGGCGTCATTTTTTTTTATAATTTAACGAAAATAAATACTTTTTTACATTTCGTGTGATACCTCATTTCCAGAACGTTTTTCGTCATACGTGCCAAAAGCTTTTTTGTTTTCCATTAAATTACCTACAAAATGAGAACTATTCAAAGTTGGTAAGTGCTTTTTTTTAAACACCAAATGAAGTTCAAAGTTAAAAAAGAACGTTTTTTTCAACATTTCATAACTTTAAAAGGAAAGTACGCAGAAATCTGAAACTTTCTGAAATTGTAGCTTGTGATGATATTAATAAGTGCTATAAAAATTTATAGCACTTATTAATATCATCACAAGCTACTAAGAGAGCTAGCTAAAAGCTAAAAGAGCTAGCTAAAAATTTAAAAAGTTTACTGATCAGTTTTAAACTTTTTAAATTTTTAGTCTTAATTGCTAAATGCTCCATTTTTTTTAAATTACTAAAACTAGTCGGACCAGCTTAGAAATTACAAAAAGCTTACAGTATTACTTGCAAAAAATTAGAATTTTTAAGAAATATCAATTTTAACCAATTTAATAACGATATTTTGAGGTATACCCTTTTTACGTGACGTATAAAACTATACATATTTTTTTTTTATTTTTCAAAAACTGCTTTTAAATATCTAATAAATTTAATAAAATATTATAAAGCAAAGCATTATTAAATTTTATTAGTATCGAAATAAATAACCTATGAGCTGTAAAGAATCAATAAATCTTAAGATTGCTTCTTACGCTTTCATTCAAAACTCACAAACATTACCTTTTCATAATACCAGCACAGATAATATTCAGTTCATACAAACTGATCATCTTTTTGGTCCAAACGAGAAACAGTTTTCATGTCCCATGAGATCATCGAACTGAAACTAATTCATACCACGTTGGTTTTAGCAGGTTGGACTCATTAGTTACCTAACTTTTTCACGTTCATTTGTTACCTCATCTCCCTGGAGGTAAGGAAACTACCTCCTTTTTAACTCACGAGGGATTATTATAAGAATAAGGCAAACGAGCAGTAGCAGTATTGTTTTTTTTTACTGCACTAAGGCGCAGTGGTAGCTTTACCAACTATTTATCTGATTTAGAAATAATTCTTCGGAGTACACAAACTCCGAAGAATTATTTCTAAATCAGATAAATTACGTTACGTTAATGATTCTCTACGTCAATAGTATGTATATAAAGTTGACTAACTTAATTAGGCGCGTTAAATGACGAAATCCTGTCTATAAATAGAAATGGAGGAGGGGAAAGGAAAACCTGCCAATCACTTCAGTTAGTAAACAGTCAAGGATCACAACAAATTGTAATAGACAGGGAAGAGAGACCGAAGCCCCTCAACAAAGATCCGCTTTCTGGATTTGGCAGTTCCTTCCAAAACCAAATCGAAATATTTGGCTGGTATTAAGTGCTGCTAATGAACTGGCTCATTTGCTGCCGAATCATTCTTGAAAAGATGCCTCGTGTAGAAACACATGGCGACTACGATGTATGTTTCATCTTGACACGAAGTGCTAAGTGAGACTAATCGCTTAGCACAAAAGTATAATTGTTACTCTATGGAGTGCGTTAATGAATCGTTTATTTTTTGAAGTCGAATGTAGAACTTATTGTCACTAAAATGTATTCAGACGCTTCTGACATTGTGGAGAAAAAGATAGACTGTATGTTTGGTGAGATTGATCATGTAGTGTTAGTGCACACTCACTTCAGTACAGTCTTTGTGTCGCGCACATATACTTTTTAAAGGAATGTTTATAGAAAACTCCTTGACTAGCATTTACGAATAAAATTATTTAAATTCTAAATAATTGCAGTCACTTGAGTAGGTATTCTATTTTATTTATATTGGTGTTGCATTACGAAATTTTCCTACAAAATTAGTGTTGAAATACGGCCATTGTGATGTTTTCAATATTTATTTATAATTTTTTTTCTGTTAATACCACTGTAATTTATAAGGAACAGAGACTCGGACGCTAAAAGTTGTAAGTCGAGTAAATTAAAAATAAACGAAAGCTGTAAACTTTCTAAGCAGTACTTAAAAAATAACTACGGGGTAACAGTTCAAAATACCAAAAGCTAAAGTATTCCTAAACGAATCAATTTGCCGGTACTGTAGCTATTCGCGTGAGCTTTGAACGTAACCAAATTTATAACGTGTCGTGCGCCATAAAATAATTGAATTGTAGCGCAATAAAATTATTTAATTATACGTCAAACACATTTTGTGCGGTTAATGGCCGCGCGGCGTCTCTTAACGCAATTAGACTGTTTTGCATAATCACGAAATATGCGTTCCGCCGAGATGTAATACAGAAATTTCAGATGAAAGAGGATTTCAGAGCTTTGCTACGTTTTGTCTGTGTGGTGTATTTCATGTCGTGCTATTTGTTTGTAGAGCTTTCAAGACATTACAAGTAGCTAATAAATTTAATATATATATTCGGCAAGAACGCTGTTTTTTAAAAAACTTCACAAAAGGAGGTTCTGTTTTCGATCGATGTTTGAATGTCCGCGACTTTCTTAAAAAGTAACGGACCAATTTTAATTATTGTTTCACTAACGTATTCTTAATATTTCCAGGAAGGTTTCGGTATAAAAAAAATACAAAAAATAAACCGGCTTCAACGAAATTGATTGTGAAAAAAATGTATTCATTCATTTTTTTCACAATCAATTTCGTTGAAGTCGCTGGTACTCTGCCGTTTGGGCACAGAATGCAAAAGTGTCCAAATAGAGTTTCCCTTAGTCTGTGCTATCACGTTATCTTGGTGCTGAAGGCCCATGATCAACATCCCCATCAAGATCAATAGCAATGAAAAGAAAGTTACAGGAACACTAATCTGATGCAGAGTGGCTGTGAGTTTGTTTGTCCAATTTCTTCTCACAATGCTCAACCACTTGGAAACGGGCGGTTATAGATCGACATTGGCAGATAGCGATGTTACCTATTTGCAACGCGGTTTTATTAATTTGATATATTATTTGTTTCACTTTTCACAAAGCAACCTATTGTTGTGCTAGACATTGTGTTGATCTATAATTTTTAAACTTTAGTTTAATAAAAAGACCACTCTTCCCCCCTCCTTCTCTTCTCCTATTGCCACCTTAAAGGGCGGCAACGCACTTGTGACTCTCGAGTTACAGGTGCTCATGGGCGGCGGTAGTCATTTACCATCAGGTGACCCGTCTGCTCGCTTGCCCCCTATACCATAAAAAAAATGACATTTTCAAACAATTTTTAAAGAATTCTATGAAATAAAGATATTTAACTTTGACTTCGATGTTATATGGATTAGAAAACCTATTTCTTACATAATTATAATAGTAAAGAATTGATCCTTTGATGATGACGTTACCTTGCTGAAAAATTAACATTGAAACTACGTATTTATCATACGCATTGGTACTTCTGACAATTAATTTCGACATGAAAGTAAAGCGCTGCCGTCACCAGTACACCACTCAGCTAATTCAATCGAGTGCTTAATTTCTAATTGTAAATTGCGCGTCCTTCAATTTTGTTCGTTGCTCGGATATACCTATACGTAGATACATATTATTTAAGCAAGCTGGCGGAATAAACGGTGATACAAACATTGATTAATTACAACAAAATTACTGTATCTATCTTAATTGAGATCTATCTTTGAAAAAATAATTCTTCTTTGAAAATGCTTAAATCGGTGAGACTTAACGTGTAAAAATAAATCCATCTCAAAAAAAAAATGCAGACTTTTTTGTATGCCTCACAAAAATTCAAAACATAAAAATCTAGAGTTGTTTATATTCGATCCATAAATTTTAAAAGAAGAATAATAAACGTCTGTCTACTATTGAAATAAACATATTAGTGTATATTAAATATGAATAGAATATATAAGAGACCTACCCTTAGCAGAAAGGGTAGTCATTTGCCTGCGGATCATAAGTTCGAATGCCGGAAATAATTCAGATGGGGCGCGGCGAGTGCTATCGTATTAAAGTCCAACTCAGATTCAAAATTTCTCTCGGTTTTTTGTTTTATGTGATTGTTGTCTGTGATTTTTTCTTACAAATTTAAGGATTAACTATTGTTTGACATTGTAAATACGAGTGGAATAATAGATATACAAACTCACGTCTGGCTATTAGAAATAGGTATATGTTATGAGTTTAAAAATGACACTAATTTTAACACTGCTTCTGTATACGAGTAAAAGTTAATTCAATTAGGCAATCGTTTTTATCATTTTTGAGTAAAATAAAATTGAAAAAGGTATACTGAAGTGGTTTGATCACGTAGAAAACATGAATTCGGAACGAATGACGAAACATGGCGTGGGCTTGTATAAAAGGTTTAAAGGCAGTATAGGAAGTTCGGGAGCTTTGTTAGGATAGAAGCAAGTGGCGGGTCATTGTCTCTGTTTACCCCTGAGGGAGAAAGGTGAGAGTATATGTATGTATGTAATCTTCTAAATAGAAACTTGCTATGACATATTTTCCTTCCCTTTACTTCAAAATGAAATATAAGCCAAATTAGAGCAATAATTTTTACTTTTAACCCTCGACGAAAAAGAGGGGTATTATAGTAGTCTGTGAGTCATAGCTCCTAAAGGAATGGACCGATTTTGAGAAAGTTTTTTTTTGACTCGGTCGGTAGTTTTCTAAGCTATAATTCAAGAAAATCTGTTCAAATGTTCGAATATCATCAGCTCTTTTCTAATCGTTGAAGAGATTTCCTAGTCGGAGGTATTTTAAAATATACTTCTTTAGTTAGTAGATAATATAAAAAAAAGTTGCCAAATGTCTTTCATTTCTTGCGATTGACACACCATTGTTATATCATTGTTTACGATTGAAAGACAGTAATACATTACCAGTTACGGTAGGTATGAGCTAGCCCTAAATGTGTTGTTATTGGTTATTTTATTTACGCGACAGTTAATCACCGATGGAATGCATAATTAAATTGCTTAACTGTTTGTCGAAACAAGCTTAAAAGATAAACATGCTGGTAACAATGTTTGAGTTACATTTTCGAGTATTTTACGGGATTTAGATTGAGAGCAATTTTCCGTTTGATCTTGATTAGCATATGCTGTGTGTATATATGTACGTCCTGTATACGATATTTATATTGGAATCATAAGTAGGCGGATTGGGCACCTTATCAATACAATAAATACAATTGAAGTATCTGTTTGTAATGTCAAAATAATAGTTTTTTAAGCTCTTTTTTTTATTTTTGTCTGTCTGATTGTTTGTTCCGACTTCTGAATAACCAGTTCCAGGGTACTGAAGGTCGCGGTTAGGTATTATTGTAATTGCTCTTGCCATGTGTTTGCTTGTAAAACACATTGCACCGACCCAACTTGATTTGGGATAAGGGTAGATGATAATGATTCTGGAAATATTCCAAGTAAGGTACAATGACGTAGCAGTCAGGGTCACTAACCGCTAGGTCAGTCATTATTCACATTTGGAAAATATCAAAGCAAACTGCATATTGTAAAGAAAATGCTATATCGATCATATCTTATTCGATCAACCCCCCCAAAAATAATATAATTTTTTTATAATAAAAATATTCTTGTCTTAAAATAACAAAGACATCTCTTACAAATTCCCTTAAGTAACTAGGTAAATTGTAGTGGTAGCAAGCTGGGCACGTACTGTCAACTTGTCACAGCATAAGTGACTCCGTCGTGCTCCAATTATGTGAACTAGTCATGTCCACAGTGTTGAAGGGTTTACTGGAACATCGCACGTATGATTTAGTTAGCTTTGGGAGCAATTTGAGCCGGGTTTGAGGTCAAGACGTCGTGTGAAGTTGAGTTTGCGATCTCAGTTTTGATCTTTAGGTAAGTTTGTGTGCTGATTTTGCTAGAGCATGCGAATTAATATGTTATTTATATATGTATTTTTATAAAAACGAAAGGAAACTCACTCACTCATTCATTCATCTGCTGACTTAGCACGAAATTTGAAAACCACTTGCCCTATGAAAATGCAATTTGGCAGATACGTAGTTTATAAGGAGTCGTCAGCTAAAAACGGATTTTGCGATCGGACCGGACCGATTAAGGAAGTCTAAGGGCACTTGTAATTTTATAAATACTTATTAAAATTCTTGCTTTTTTGTACTAAATACCTAAACTTGGCAGGTTAGTAGTTTATAGGTAGGATACGTCAGCTAAGAACGAGTTTTGCAGCAGGGCCGAATTAAGGAGGTCTAAGGTCTTTCGCAAGTTTATGAGAAATATATTATTTATAATATGGAATACCAACCTATCTTTTTTCCGATAGTACTTTGACTGATGGTTGTAATTCCGAAAATGTTTTGAGATTGTGACATCTTATACAATCAACATAAAATGTTGTTTACATTTTGTCAGGGGTACAGAAAAGGAAACAGGGTACGACTCATCCATAAAAAAAAGATGATTTATGCCCGGTTCCTATAATCAAGAAATGATTCGTTTTGCTTACGAAAATTTTACCGTACGTAAGCAAAACGAATCGTTTCTTCATCTATTAGGTCACAGTTTTTTTTGCCATCTACTGAAATTAATTTCAGTGTTTACGTACATTGTTTCAAAACCAACTAGTAAAACATTTTCTTACAAGTAGCAAGTACACACGATTTATTCCGGCTCGTTGGAAAACACAACAACAAAATCACCAGAGCTATTTCTGTAAATATCGCATATTTTTATTTTCACTTGTATACGTGTTTCCTGTTCCCGGTAACTCCTCTCAGCTAATTCAGCGATTCACTCCCGAAGTGAATTAATTTTCACCATTTTGTATTCGGATCACGGCTCGCTTCATATTCTGCATACGTTACCTAAGTGTTATGTCATTATATGGATCAACGAATTATCCAGTTGAAATTCAAAATATGAACATACATACGTATTTGTATATTCATTAGTTGCTATTTTGACGGCTTGCAGCTTGATTCCGGAAATGGGTAATTTAATATTGGTAATTTTATGATGTGCGTTTATTGGTTAAGGTTGCTACATATTGGTTCAATAGCTATTTCTACCAATCCTCGATTACGCCGATGCCAGCTATCTTTATCTTACTGCAGACCAACTAAGCATGCATTTAAGGTACATAATTATTATGGATCTATTATCTCCTACGTTGTTAATATAGTTTAATAAGCTACTGGGTTGAGTTTGTACATGTACGAACTGTCCTATGCACTAATCCATTGCATCTGTCCATCTTAAGGTTGTATGTTTATCTATATTTTGTATTATTATGCATAAGTAGACTAAATATACAGGATATCTGTATATTATATATATATATTATAGTAAGTATAGCTTTTCATAAAAATTTTGAAATGCACCTCCAACTACAACTGTCTCCGAAACACATTGGTCCCTAAGGTAGCCTGGAAGAAATTGCATATTGCAATAAGGCCGAAAGTTTCCTGGTTAAAATTAGAAAATTTGAGAAAACCTAACGAGAGACTTACGCGGGTCAAACCGCGGACGCAGCTAGTTATAGATAAATTACATCCAGACACAGAACAAATGATCATGCTCATCACACAGTTATTTGTCGTGGGTGGGAATCGAACCCACGATCTCTGGCTTAGCAGTCAGTTAAGAAATAATTCCAAACATACCGTTTAAGCGGTCACATTCCTTATTTTTTTGTCATTCTCTTATTCAAAGTTATTATAAAATATTGTGGAAATTAACGCCATTTGTCCAAGAGGAAGGAGCCTGGGTATCTGTAACACAGGCTTTCCTACTACAGACACCAGTCTCTCACAGAGGAAGAAATGCTAATGATCTAGTTATTGTAACAATTGTTAACAATTAACAATTGTCCTTTATCTTTGTAAAAGAAAAACATAAATACTAAGCTAATTGGTTCGTGTTAGAGCCATACTTCGGCACGTATGGGCCGGCTCGACCTCGGCTCACATAAAACCAGCTGTGAAGCAATGATTGAATTGCTTTTCGCCGCGTGAGTGAGGTTACCGGAGGCCCTAACCATTCCCTCTCCCCCCTCTTCCCTATTCCCGTCCTTCCCCTCTCTCCCCCCTCTTCCCTCTCTTCCTCTACACCCACCTTAAAGGGCGGCAACGGACTTGTGACTCTTGAGTTGCTGGTGCCCATGGGCGGCGGTAGTCATTTACCATCAGGTGACCCGTCTGCTCGTTTGCCCCCTATACCATAAAAAAAACTAAGCAACATGTCGTTAGTGTACAATAAAGATTATTCTGTTTTAAATACTGTTATTAATATCTACGATTATTTTTTACTATTATTATACTTTTTCAAACTAACTTACCTACTCCTAAAATAATGCTATTCTTAAGAATAAATTTCATGTAACCAGACGTGTGATAACATCATTTGGCTTGTCAGACTAGACGAAGGTAAGCAGACATGACAGGGCCCTTGATATATATTTTTGTATATAGAGTATACTAAATATTTCATTATATGTCTACTATCTAAGAAAAAAAAAACTAATACAGC
Organism: Euplagia quadripunctaria; assembly: GCA_963859945.1. Lineage (NCBI taxonomy): Eukaryota > Metazoa > Arthropoda > Insecta > Lepidoptera > Erebidae > Euplagia > Euplagia quadripunctaria. The sequence goes on from OY982584.1 coordinate 4,197,148, forward strand.
GTTATACCTATAGATTATAGAAATGAAATGTTTCTATGATCTGAGTATAAACCCATACAGTGGATTGTATTTTGAATCTTAGAACACGTTTGTGAATCTCACTAATATTATAAATGTGAAAGTTTGGATGGATGGATATTTGTTACTCTTTCACGCAAAAACCACTGAACCGATTGCAATGAAACTTAGTATGTAGATAGCTGTAGACCTGGGTTAACGCATAGGTTACTTTTTATCCCGATATACAGACGGGATCGGGACTTACACGGGTGAAAACGCGGGATGCTGCTAGTACGTATATATCTTACTAATCCTAACTAATATTATAAATGCGAAAGTGAGTTTGTTTGCTTGATTGTTACGTTAAACCACTTAACTGATCGATAAAAACTATAAAAAAAATAACTTGCGAAGCCGTGGGCAAAAGCTAGTATTATAAAGGCTAAAATTTATGTGGAAGGATGTTTCTTAATCTTTCACGCACAAATGGCTGAACAGATCTGGATGAAATTTGGCACAGAGATAGATTATAGTCTGGAAAAGCACATAGGCTATTTTTTATCCCGGAAAAAGGTACGATTCCCTTGGGATAGATTTTATCAAAATTTCCAAGCGAACGAACGAATAAAGACAACAATGCAAAAATACATATTTACTTATTCATACAAATATTTGCAGTGCGCGAGAATCGAACATTTGGTCCCCAACGTGGAATCACAACAGTATGAAGAAGTAGTAAGGCATGCCACAATATGAATGTGGAATAAATGAAAATCCTTACAAAAAGTTTATTATTGAACATACCGGCCATTGTTTACCGCTTTAGCAACAAAAAAAAAAGTTTCTAATTAAGCAATCATTGTGTCCATCCACAACAGTAAACTTTAATAGCAAACAGCAGGCGCAAACGCATTAAGATGTACCAGAAACCTCTCATCCTATTCGCGGCTCGCACGACGTATTGGCGTAGGATGTGGAATCACAACAGTATGAAGAAGTAGTAAGGCATGCCACAATATGAATGTGGAATAAATGAAAATCCTTACAAAAAGTTTATTATTGAACATACCGGCCATTGTTTACCGCTTTAGCAACAAAAAAAAAAGTTTCTAATTAAGCAATCATTGTGTCCATCCACAACAGTAAACTTTAATAGCAAACAGCAGGCGCATGGCGTGTGACGCGCCCGGAGGCAGTCACGCGCGATCGCGTGCGCGTGGCACGCCGAGGGTCACCGTGGTCAAGCTTAAGATGTACCTATCTGAAATTAAGACTAGTCATGAGAAACCGAAAGGGTTATGCAACTAAGCTCCTTATCGCACGTTACACATAAGACGTTTCGGCGTATGGTGTGCTAGATGGAAAAAAAGTGTTGGCGCAACGAAAATTGCTGACCGCGAGTTGATTTATTTTATTTACGCCATCTGTAAATTCTGCGCGATACCTCCTACTGTATTTTGTTGTTGGTTGTGTACTAAATATCCCAATTCGGGCAACTTTCACTACTGCAGGTTTGGGCCAGTTCTCTCTTCCTAGAGAAAGTAAAGTGAGTCCGTTGTTTACTGGTATAACATTCCGATGCACCTCTACGTTAACAAAGAGGAAGTAATCTCTAAGATTGCATAGCTAGCGATTATTATTGTTATTATTTTTTTAAGGACAACTCCCGCATTAGGTGTGTCGCGACAGGACACTCCTGTGTCGCGGGGGACTATATAAACATAGAAAGAACGGACACAAAGAACACCCAGACTCAGGTGGGAATCGAACCCACGACCTATAAGCATAGCGGTCAGGGTCACTAACCACTAGACCAACAGGCCAGTCGTATGTAGTGTCCTGGCATTTTAAAAACCACGACTCCCACATTTCCGCGAGATATACAATCTCCTCACTGATTAACGCGGTGGTGCATTCGGTACGCAGTTAGCAATGTACGAACTATTCGTTTCTCTTCGTGTTGGATTAAGAACTCCAACACGAAGATAGCGCGCTGAGTCCTGGCTGGCGGCACCTTACTCAAATTCGTATTTGAGTTAGAATTTTAGAATCAAGCAAGAAAGGACAATCGCTTAGAGCGTCTGATGACAGACGTGTGCTGAAAGCACGGAACCGCAAGATATATTAATACATTAATTAATTTGATGTTATAATCTATAAATGTTACAATTTGGAGTTAAAGTATAGTCACTGTCTCCCCTAGAAATAGATACAATAATCCCATTACCAACTCGCCCCTGAGCTACGACACGTACACATTGTTTACGTACGTTTACACCAAATTATGAAATAAATATCTTCTCCAGTAACCAATAAATGAAGTTTAATATTTATCGTTCGCCAATATTTCATTACAAGATAAAGCACATATAATTGGCAACGAACGGTGGTTATCGCTATGTGCTATGGAAGTCATTAATCCGCTTAGAGTATGATAGCGCCTCGCGTAGCCCCCAAGTATAAAGTTTCTAAACAGGGCTTATAGTGTAAAATGCCTTTACAATACAAAGAACGAATAAATTATAGTCTAAAGTTGCATCCGAATTGTAAAAGTTGGGAAATTAATGTCTTATGATATAATCGTATGAAGAGACAGGATAAATAGATGGCTTGTGTGAAATAGGCACAAATACTGCTACCCTATGGGAAAATAGTTCCCGCAATGTTCCCGACGCTGGTGAAATGTGGATGAACAGAATAACTCAATAGTAAATTTCGCATCGGTACTTGCTCTTAGTCGTTATGACACATCTCATAATTAGCTGAACTCTTAAACAACTGTTCCAACTTTAATTAGTACTTCAATTGTAGCACTTAAGACTAGGTCTCTAATAAAAGTCTTTTCTCATAAACAATGTAAAGACTTACTTATCCTATCCATTGGGTCTGTGCCAGAATTAAGTACTTGAATCATCAAACATCCTATATGTATGTATGTGAGTACACAATACATAGTAATATGTTGACGCAAAATATAACTTTCTCTGAAGGTTCTGGTGTGTTTGGGTATAGTTTTTATTTTAAAAAAATATGTAGTAGTCAAAGTACTCAATACAATTAGGTACCAACAACAATATTTTAATTGACAAAAGGTGACGCAAGTTATTTAGTTAAAACAGTTAAAACTGACTACACAGATGCATAGTCACTATGTCGTGTGTTTGTATCCGCAGAGGAAAAAATATTGTTTGCATTTTTGTGATTCATAGATAATTCTTCTGGGTTTTGTGGTTGTGTACGTTATATGTATGTTAATCGAATATGTTTGTAAAGCCCCGCGATACAGATTTTAGGGATCCGTTCCTTAAAATGAAAAAAGAAACCCTTTTTGTCGGTCTGTCTGTCTGTCAAGACCCTTTTCTCAGGAATCCGTAGAGGTTTGAAGTTGAAATTAACAATATATTTGTCTGCGGTTCCTTGAAGCTGTTAAAAAATCAAGCTTCTAAGTCAACGCAATCTAAAGATACGGCCATTAAAGCATTAGATTTAACCAAATATAAACAACTAGCAGCGCCCCGCGGTTTCACCCGCGTAAGTCCCGATCCCGCTGGCATATTGGGATAGAAAGTAGCCTATGCGTTAATCTAGATCTCAAGCTATCTATATACGAAGTTTCATCGCAATCGGTTCAGTGGTTTTTGCGTGAAAGAGTAACAAACATCCATCCATCCATCCATCCATCCAAACTTTCACATTTATAATATTAGTGGGATTCGCAGGTAAACCCAAACCTATATGGTACTTCCCGTTGACATAGAATCATGAAATTTGGTAAGAAACAATGTCTCACAGTACTCGTAAAGGAAAAGATCCGAAATTTGTAGTTATATTATACAAAAATATATTTCTTGGGATTACAAACTTATATTTTGCGGTTGGAAAGTTGACTTTTTCGTAAATCGATGTACGGGAGAGTATTTTTAGAACTGCAATTTTAGGTTTGCCTTTCGAAAAAAAAAACGGTAAAAAATCATTGAGAATTGATTCCCGAGATGTACATACTACTTATACATACAAGTTTGTTTGCTTACGGAACCCTCGGTGAGCGGATCAGACTCGCACTTGTCTGGTTTTTTCAATAAAACTGAAAAAAAAAGTAAAAATTGGTCTAGACCAGCTCGGTACGGAAGAAATTCAGTGTTTTAATACCATATTCTAGATGAGTATGGTAATCCTCCTTATATTAATTTTGCACCGAATTTAATCTCTACAAAGATCCGTATAACAGCAAATTTAAAATTCAAAAACGCTTGAAAGTGAAGAGAAAATGGGCCAAGCTTTGTGATATCAAAACAGCGTATGACTCCAAAAAGCCGAAATACATAAAATATGATAACCTCATCCCTGTTTGTACATCAAAAATGCATTCGGAGTTGAGAATTAAACAATAGCTTCTTTATGTAAAGGCAGCAATTAGCTATTGATAACTTTCTGAATTGTGTAACGAACCAGTGTATGTATAATTGGCAGTTCGGCAATTGTTGCCTTTATGTTTCATTTTTGTATTTAATAATGTCACATATATGTACATTTCACAATATTTTCGAGTCGACGTTGTTTTTCTTTGCAGCACCACACTCACATTATGATTTTCAAATCATTTGGATACTAATATTATTAAGTTAGTAAGTTTGTATGATTGAACGTATTGACAATCATCATATATGTTATAGACATTCGAATTACTGAGGAAGGCTACATTCACACAGATCAAGCCTACTAATCATAGGAGCGGAATAGTGTCAAAAGTTTATCGCTGTCACAGCTAGTTTGTGCATATACTACTCAATGTTTATAAGTCAATTTCCTTTGTCAACAAACATGACAGTACAGTGAGCAAACCGTTACAGTCGCCTATTAAAGTGCGCTCAAATTTCAACTCGGTTTAAAGGCAACGATGGACAAGCAATCATTACACAACCGTTGTTCCTTAAAGCTATATAATATACCCACGATACACTACGGTCCGATGGCTTGAACAAAGAGCTCAGATGCATGCTAGAGATAGGAATAATAATTATGTAATTTCCTTCGCTTTGGTTGGAAATTGTGTCTTTTAGCTATACCTAAATGGAGTTTTGTGAGCTATATTTGTGAGTTATTTTTATTTCTTTAATTTGAATCCGGTTTAAATATGGTTAGAGTAAGTTAGCCGAAGAAGTATTTGATAAATGCATGAATGGGTTACACCACCGCTGTCAAACTTTTAAGTCGATGACCATTTATGTTTAGAATCAGCCGGATCTAAATGTCTCACGTTGGCTCTGAGTTTGATTAACTTATATTTAAATCAATATAGGATTAAGTACACTTAATTAAACTAACATCTTTTCTAGATGTATTTTTTTATCGGTAGGTTAATGAATACAGCTCAATTTGTGCCTGACGCGGTTATACTTAAATCTAGTACAATACTAAGGGTGAAAAAAAAATTAACAACAAATAAACCGACTTCAACAATAATTGTTAAAAAAAATGCCTACCCCCCTCCAGATGAGAGAGGCGCGCGCGGAAACCGTCGCGCCACCGTCTCAGACCTGCTTCTGCTGGGGATGATATTGTTATACCTACTCAAATCTTCCTAAAATTTTAGTAATATATTATTAATTCCATTACGTTAGTAAAACAATTAAGAAAATGTATCCGTTACCTTTTCAGAAAATCGCGGATATTCTAATATACATAGACTTGCATACGGATGGAATACAGAACCTTTTCCTCCGCGCCTTTTCCCAACTCAGTTAGGGTCGGCTTTCAGTCTAACGATACGATACGGCCGAGCTTCGATATTTTACGTGAAGCGGCAGCCATCAGACCTCCACAACCCAAGTACTAGACGATGTTGAAGTACCTACTGTAGTTCCGTAGTTTTTAGGGCTCCAACTACCTGTAACGAATGCCACAGATGTTCGTATTTCAACCGGGACCGACGGCATAACGCGCTCTCCGAGGCACGGAGGGGTCTCAATGTGATAAGAATGGTCACCCAACTTAAGACTGACCTAGCTAGTATTACTTAACTTTGTAATGTGCTAACCTACTTGGTTAGACTTAGCCACGAGCCCCTTTAGTAGTTAATTGTTTTCAAAGCGCTTTTCCTGACACGGAGTTTCTTTTTAAATTTAAAGTTTCCCGACTAGTGCAGTTTTTCTAATGTGATATATAGTGTGCTGAGAGTCTATATGTATGTACTACTTGCAGTGTTATATCTCTTGTTGTTAGTAGATTGGTTAAAGCTTCTATCCCTATTTCTTAATTAAACCTTCAATAGACCAAACGTTGCAAAATCCTGCAAAGACCCAGCCAGTGGAGCAGAACTCTTCATCTGGTTGAAGACCTAACCTTTGAGCACGATATAATATATTAACATTGAAATTGCTTCAGTGAATGCCTGGCAGTAAAATATTCTTATGTAGATTGATGGAAATCGTAAATTCTCCGTCCCTCCCTCTGGACTACATTCAACGGAGAACAACTCGAATCGTCGATTGCCAGTATATTTCAGATCGGCTTGACCCCTTGGCATTGCGTAGAGACGTAGCTTCACTCTGCGTTCTCTATTGCTTGTATCGTGAGGAGTGCTTTGAGGAATTGTTCGGACTTATACCAGCCGTTTCGCCATCGTTCAATGCGACAAAATTTTCGTCCCAATCACCTGGATAATTAACAATCCATCACTCACTCCACACAGTGAGGTTTTCCAGAAACTTTGCCTCGCACAACCAATCTCTGGAACAAATTGTCGCCTGCGGTATTTCCGGACCGATACGGCCTTCATTCAAACCTTCAAGAGTAGCGTACCTAAAAGAGCGTACTCCCATCTCAAAGGCCGGCAACGCACTTGTGACTCTTGAGTTGTAGGTGTCCATGGGCGAAGGTTGTCCTTTACCATCAGATGACCCGTCTGCTCGTTTGCTCCTATAATAAAAATAAAAAAATCTTTTATTAGTACAGGTCTTCTTATAACAAGATTCCTGTTCCCTAGGGCTTATGACTATCATTCTTACCTTATTTAATATAAATGTAATTTTAAAGTATATTTTGTTAATAACCCTTCTACTGGTATAAGCCCATCAAATCTCGCGAGGCGTCGTGTGACCTATCTTGAATAGCGTACTAACGTTCCATTTAACCGTCCTGCATAATATTATACGCTCTTTTAGTATCTTAGCAGAACTAAGTATCTAATAAATAGAATAAGTGGATATTATTTACAGGAATTATGTCATACCTGTTCAGTTATTTGCTTATAATAGCTTGGGTTGCCAGCAGTATACATACACAACAATTTACAGGCTGAAGAACCATATTGATTATGCTATTGGTCAATCTTACTTTGCCTGCGTTTTGCCTACGCTGAATATCATTCGAATGAATTTGATGTCCGCTTCTGAAGACCTGCTATCTTTAGAAGTGGACTATAAATTGACGAATTTCTCACATGGCCGTCTGATCCCACACTAGGCAGAGCCTGTACTATTGTAACCCGATTGCTGTTAAATACCTATATATTTCTAAATAAATATCATATTTGAGATAAATTATACCCAGACACAGAACATATGATCGTGCTCATCAAAAATTTTATTTGTCCTGGGTGAGAATCGAACCCACGACCTGTGGTTCAGCAGACAGGATCACTAACCACTAGGCCAACAGGCCAGTAGGTTTGTAGGCTTCTCTAGCCTACGAACAACGACTCCGGCCGCCTTGCTTTTAAATTATCATAAGTCTGTAAAGACAAGTAATTCTTCTGCTCGGCCGTTAAACATTTTTAAAAGACTTACTCAGATCATCTAATTAAATCTTTCTAAATCCAAAGCGAAATACATTTTTTTCTATGGCTGTTCGTTTGTTCATTACAGCTTCACACATAAACATTTTTGTTGCTGTTTTTAAGCTAATATTCTAACTTAAATACTGCTACAAGTTTCATTAAAATTGACTAAGTAGAACTTAAAGTACAGCCTGAACTGCGTTTTACTAGAGCCTCCATTAATCATGGAGTTCAAGCAAAATAGTTTTAGAGTTTCGATACCGTCCGGGCGGCCAATTACCTATAGTCTACCACTATTGATACTACGTAATGACTTTCCTAACACTGTATCGCTTCGGAAATGCATCAACTGTGTAATTCGCTTCACTAATACTCTACTACGAGGTTATAGCAAAAGCAATTTAACTATAAAAAATACATGCTTTTTAACCCCCGTCACAAAAAGATGGGTCTTATAAGTTTGACGTGTCCGTAGGCTGTGTGTCTGTCTGTGGTATCATAGCTCCCAAACGAATGAAACGATTTGAATGCGGTTTATTTTGTTTAAAAGGTGATTTGATCGAGAGTGTTCTTAGATATAATTCAAAAAAATCTGTTCAGCCGCTCGATGTTCATTAGCTTTTTAGTAATCGCTGAAGGGATTTTCGAGTCGGTGGTATTTTAAATTTAAAATTTATAATTATATTCTTTGTATTATTTCTTATAGTTTGTCTCAGCAGATTCAAACCCGTTCATGGTTACTGCTGCGCTCCTAAGATTCCTCAAACCTGCCACGACAATGGGTTATTAAATGCAAAAAGAATTTTCAGAATCCGACTGGTATAGTGATTAGCAACGTTTCACCAAAAAACGTGGTGTTAAATAGTCGTTAACGAATCATCATGATTCTTTTTTAAACTTTGGAGGGTTATAGAAAGGGACAGAGGGTATCTTTTACCCTTTACACTAACGAAAGTCGCTGGCAAAAGTTAGTATTTCTATAGATTAGCAATAACTTTAACAGAATTACGTGGCTCATCCTGTTTATTCTGTATATAGACTAATGAATCCTGGAATCTGAAAGAGTTACCTAAGTAATGTATTCAAGGAAATCCTTTTTAGCATTTCGTGAAAGCTGACATGAACGACCGTATTTTCGGTATCGCCTTTAGAAATATATACTTCAATAGAGGCACAGTGAAAATTCAATAAATAACTTTTATGTTTGAAAAGTTTGGAGTAATCGAAATGACGGGTATTTAATGCTGTAAACATATGTGTATAGTAATGAAGTGTGATATTCGTCCTGGATCCGAGGCCCAGGATAATGAACATAACCAAATGGTTAATGTTAAAAAAACTATTGTCTGTACGTGTGCAAATTATTTGGTTAGTGGTTATATATTAGTATATATCCCAACTTAATGGAAGGAGAGGTATATTGTCGTCTACCAGGCACGTCTCCGGACAAAGTGCGAATAGTAGACCTCTTGGCCTATTTTTTTATTTAGGGGATTTGGCCTGCCATGACCTTATTTTTTATTAAATGTATTAGTATACATAGATATAATTTAAATCTGTATTAATACATATAATGAAGCTGAAGAGTTTTTTGTTTGATTGTTTGACTAGCATAACTGGCGTTGAAAAATCTTTTTGTATATGATAGCCAGATTCATGGGGAATAGTATAGGCTATGTAACATCACGGTACGACCCCTAGAAGTGCAGCAGTGACCATAAACGCAGGTAAAACTGCGGGCCACGGCTAGTTATAAATAGATACACTGCAAACAAAATCGTATTTTGAGATAGTAAAGGTAAAAAATATTTAATTTACTTTAAACTACTTTGAAACGAGTTTAACCTAAAAGTGCTTGTTTAACTAAGTATACCTGTCGAGTATACTGTCAGTTCAACAAGAGGCAGATTACATTATAATTATCTCTTGTAAGACAACCAAGTACAGATAGATATTCGAGCTGTGTTGTTGATTTACCGTTTCAGTAATATATTCACTCCTTCTCTCCGACAAATGAATACTACTGTAGCTAAAGGCTTTAGTTCTAAATTCGCTATTTGTCAGTAGGTACACTGTACACATCTATGTAAATGAAATGATATTCGTTGGTAAGCACAAGTTGGCATCACTGGAGAACTGCTGGACTGATTTGATTTCAACAAGTAATAGTCCGAAAAGGGGTTTTTGTGAAGTGAAAGAAAAATTGTAATAGTTGCCCGGAACATTGGCACATTCGGTGAAAAATGCAAGTACTTTATTCATGAAATTAAAATAAATTATTTAATTATGTCGATGGGAATTTACGCTATCACGTACTTTATATGTATTAGATTTCTTTGAATTGTCTTCCTTAAAGGTTCCTGCCTAGGGTGTACTCGAGTCCCTGTTCGTGATGCACGTAATCGTGATAATTCCCGTCAATATAATTGTCTTGGAACGCGAAAGTTAAAAAGTTAGTAAAACAAATTATTTATAATATAAGATTTTTGACAGGACAACGTCTGTTGGTTCAGCTGTTATTTAATAAGAGTTCCATTTGCGAACAAGAAATACACAACCTGAATAAAAAGGACGGCCTTATCGCTAAAAGCAAGCAAACATTGCTTTATTATTGAAATTATATCTCCCAGTTATTAATATTTATCGAGTCCCCCGTGATTAAGGTACCATTTCCTAATCCACGTTTACCCAGTAGCAGTCATTCTGTTCGTATGTAGGTCAGCCAGAGTTGGGTTTGTGGTGGACCGGATAAAAGATGCAACCAACCCCTATCTCACCTCGTCGCAGTTGGACATGGTAGACATGGAAATTAAATGTAAAATGGACGGATTATATGAAATGTCCTTTTGTGTGTAATTCAAATGATATTAGAAGTGAATTGTTAAGTAACGGACTTAAAAAGATATGATTCCTCTGTAGTGGTACGATGGTGGTTGTACAAAATAATAATTGTCTTAAAACAGAAAAACCAACATAAAACTGCTGATTGGCGGCGTTTAGTCAATATTTTTTTTATTTCTCTTTTAAAAGACAATTCCCGCATTAGGCATGACTCCTGTATCGCGGGGGACTTTACAAACATACAAACAACGGACATAAAGAACACCCAGACTACCGAATCGAACCCACAACCTATGGCATAGCAGTCAGGGTCACTAAGCACTAGGCCAACAGGCCAGTCAAATTAAGCCATGGTTTCTCATAGACCGTTTCACATCTGTTTTTTTAAGGTGTAACGCAGGTCACTCATAACTTATTACTTTTAACCCTCCAATTAAGATAAGTGCTTGTATATCTACTGTCTGTAGTTTTTACCCGCAAAACCTAGATCGCAAGTCCAATGCTTTATCTTATTGAAAAATAACATAATAAAATTTTATAAAATATAAGAGCTGTGAGGACATGGAGAATTAAGTAGACATGTCTATCAAAACTGATTCAGTAGTTTTTGCTTGACGCTTTAACAGACAAGTTTTTTTAGTGGCCAGGTAGTATTTTTTCATTTGAATCAGAAGAATATAATGTGTTTGTACTTTTTATCAACGTACAACACTATTTTTTTATTACAGTAAAAATGTCTGATTAAAAAATCCTGAAGTCTCTATCAGAACTACGAGTAGAGATCGCCTGGCGGTCGAATTTCGATCGTTTTGAATGTCTTGTTTTGTTTCATTGACCAGTAAAGCTTGATCTGTCATTATATAGACTTTTGTATTTATACTGGACACCATAGCCTTATATGACTGCACGTATGGCACAATGGTTTAAGTGGTCACCTCGCCACTACGCCACGCCGAGTGTTGTGAGTTCAAATCCCACACGGAACAAAAATAGTTGTCCCGAGTCTCGGTGTTCTTTGTGTCCGTTGTTTGAATGTTTGTGAAACCCCCGCGACACAGGAATATTCCTAATGCGGGAGTTGTTTTAAAAAGAAAAGAGAAGAAATAAAGAAAAATAATGTAGCCGGTTTTACATACTTTTTAACGGTATAACAGATATTGTTAATTTTTTTATCTTTATGCACTTCTGCATATAAACTTTAAGTGTTCCAAATTTTAAATTATTGTCTGTGCGCGTTTGCTTAAAAAAGGCGTACAAAGAATTCTCCTCGCGTATTAATACATAGAAGATATAATAAATTTTTACATATTTTTTCACACATCCATCGATAAATAAAGTCGATGCCTAGAAATGATTAAACTTTTAATATGGCAATTGATATGATAGTACGATATGTTTATCTGTTAATAGGACACTAAAACGATAGCCTAACCTGCACTCAAAGCATGTTGTTAGAATATTAAATCTCTTTAACGGTCAGCCCACGCAGTAAGATCTTAATTTGAGATTATAGGAATCATTTCGCATAGCAAACTCAGGTAACGTAATGTTGAGAATACAGATGGGCAAATTGCACATTTTATGGGAGAATTCAACGGGTAACGAGCGACATAAAACTTTAAAATGTATGTTTCTTTAACTAAATTCTGTAATGAGTTTCATGAACAAACATTTCCGAATTTTGGAAATTAATTTGTGACGCTACAGGTCTAGTAGTTGTGATCCTGACTGCTGTGCCAGAGATCGTGGTTTCGATCCCCACTCAGGATAAAATAATTGTGTCTGTCACTGAATGTAATTTATATTATATATAACATCTATGTATTTAGTATTTAGAAATATATTAGCATGTTTATCAGCAGTCTGGTTATTATGGTAGTGGTACCAGCTCTGCCTAGTTTGGGATAGTGAGGGGTCTCAAGTTGTTATTATTATTAACAATAAATGCTTATACCTCATAGCTTACAATTCTAATGAAGAAAGTGGCCGCCCCGACTTTGCCCTGGTTAAAACATTACCTATAATAATATTAATAATCATATGTAATTTATTTCAAAGAATTCCAGAAACAATAATTTCGGCATGTTATTCTGTTCAAATTAATGAAAGTCTCAATATTTCAGAAGATTTCAGAAAAGTCATTTTATGTAGTTTAGCCGAGCGTGTTGACAAGACCGAAAATTATCTTCTATCTATATAAATAAAAATGAATCGCCAAATGTGTTGCAAAACTCGAGAACGGCTCGACCGATTCGGTCAATTTTTTTTTATATTTTCGTTAAGGCACAAGGAAGGTTCTTATGGAGAGAAAAAAACATAAAAATTACGAGGAAAATAGTAAAAATAAATCTTCTTTTCCTATACAAACCACAGAGTAAATAGTAATTTAAACGCATGTCCCCAGCTGTCAAACATTTGACGTCAATCAATAACTTTTGACAAAATGAAGTCTGTCGGGGCAGCTGCCGCTCCTAGCTAGTAATTAATAATACTAGAATTTATTTTATTATTTTGAAAATTAAATTAAGGATACATTTTTTTTATGGTATAAGGGGCAAACGAGCAGACGGGTCACTTGATGGTAAATGACTACCGCTGCCCATGGGCACCTGTAACATGAGAGTCACAAGTGCGTTGCCACCTTTTAAGGTGGGAGTAGGAGAAGAGGGGGAGGGGAGAAGAGCGGGGAGAGGGGAAAGACGAGGGAGGAAGGAAAGGAGAGGGAATAAGGGAGAAGGAAGGGTTAGGGTCTCCGGTAACCTCACTCACGCGGCGAAATGCATGCTTCACTGCCGGTTTTCTGTGAGGCCGTGGTATCGAGCGAAGTCGAGCCGGCCCATACGTGCCGAATGGCTCTCCCACGGTAGAATGGCTCTCCCACGGTAGCATGGCTCTCCCACGGTAGCATGGCTCTCCCACGGTAGCATGGCTCTCCCACGGTATGTAGATTTACGTTCAGGCATAAAATGTATCTTTAAAAAAAAGTAAAATGTATAAAAACTTACTATTGTACTAGCTTGTCAGTCTTTATTCTAGACATAACGTTAGCTGAATCTGCAATACGAACCGATTCTTATTTTCTAAAAATTTTGCTCCTGTCACATGAAATTGGCTATCAAAGATTTTATGATCGAGCAACGTACTTTGACTGTAGTTTAGGCTAGAACTTTAGTCTCCAATAAACAGATAAACACATCGATAGACTCACGTAAATTGCAACGTAAAATACTTTGAATGTCAATTTTATAGAGAATCTAACGAGAGGATAAAGATTAAGAATCTCTGCTGACAAAGGTTTTTCTTTACACCGAAATTTATATATGTATAAATACAGCGTGTAAGTAACAGCGTCGCAAATAATTTACAAAAACGTCTTTCTTGGGATACTTATCACTATGCAAAAGTCACTTCATCATAAAAATGCGAGATTAAGGATTTACGGCACGACGCCGTCGAAGCAGCTGATTGCATAAATGTTTTACATTGTAGTTTTTGGCCGTCTGCGGTATTTACTGATTTTTATCGGTAAAATGTTCTGTTTACTCATTGTGATATAACTTTCCAGCACAAAAAAAAATATGAATTTTCCGAATGATGGTCTGAATGCACTATTTCAGGATTCGGTACAGTGTCACTTACACCCTGTATGTTCTTTTTTTTACTTGCAAGTTAGTCTCTGCTCGTGAAAAGAGCCAGTTATTATATAATTAATGGAGGTATACATTCATGTGTAAATCACAAATAATGATACTAATTAACACTTCTTTCATTTTGCGGTTGGCTATGTCAGCCCGGAACATGAAAATCGCTCGGAAATAAAAGATTATGAATTTCGACTTGTAGCTGAAAAGTCCGTACGCTAGAGGCTCCTCAAAGCAATAGAGAATCATCGGCTAAAACCGCTGAATAACCCTGAAAACACACGGTCTTTCGTCACAGATAAATTTATTATAAAGATGGCTCAGACAAAAAAAAGCTAAGGAAGTACCGGATAACCTCTATATCTCGATCATCTCTAAAATATTAGACGAAAACATTCGAGAGAGGTTTAAGGCTTAAATTACCCTAAAAACATTGGTTATGTTAACATAAATGGTTAACACTAAGTCTAGCTGGCTTAGCGCAACTTCGTCTGCGTTTGTAAATTTTTCCCGTTTTTGCAAAATTTTTCATTGATGCTCCGCTCCTATTGGTCGTAACGTGATGTTATATAACCTATAGCCTTCCTCGATAAATGGACTATCCAACACAAAAATAACTTTTCAATTCGAACCCGTAGTTCCTGAGATTAGCGCGTTCAACCAAACGAACAATTTATAATATTAGTTTAGATTTATATTAGATTCATATAGGAGTAGAGGCATATACATACATAAGTAGATAATGTGGTGTTAAAGCTATCTAAAATCATGTAAGACTCGATTATCTGTAACATTCGATACAAATGTTACGGATTTTATCACAACTTATTTTACGTTTTACACGACCGCATTTTCGAACGTTTCAGTGTTTATGGGCACTCTGGGGCTGTAATGTTATACTCGTAAATGTCACACAGAACTTGGTAAGCCACGAAATAGGTTGCCATTATTTTATTGAACCTAGCCAAAAAAATACACAATTTGTATCGAAGCCTTTTTCATCCAGCTTAATTTGGGTGACGGACGAAACGACCAACGAAATTGTTAATGCAGATGTAATTGATTTCGATGGCACGCTCTTAACGTAGTGGTAATATACGACAGTAACGATAAGCGGTAATGTATTACGGCAATATTTCAACTTTGCAGTGCGTAATCCCTAGGTCCTGTCCTCGACTACAGCAGTGGCCGAGAGCGAGTGATGTCAAGGCTTGGCATGGCGAAGCCTCCAAACAAATAAACGCTCTGCCATCTCTCTAGCTCCGCTTTTGCTGTAGTCAAACACACGGCTTAAATGTTATATCTAAAACGATAAATGCAGTCAACTAAAAACAACTTATTCAAAGTGTGTTAGCATTACCTTGTCGTAAACCGGGCACAATAAAACTTTGAAAAAGCATTACCATATGTGCAAAAGTAATAAAACCTACGTCATCTACAAAACTATGGATATTCTTAACTGTGTCCGGGGTCGTAAAATATATGATATGTGAATCATTTCGAGATATAAAAACATCTTTTAATATGTCTTATATTTTATAGGCATTTGCTAACGCCTTTAATCTGAGATGGTCGTTAAAACACTTTAAGTTGCGCGGAGACCGTAGACTCCTGGAGACACCTCCTTTTAAGGAAATTACGGCTTAGTAAACTTCATTCGGGTCAGGTGGGCTTCAAATGCTTTTTGTGTCTTCACACCTCCTGTAATACCATCTAAACAGTTGTTTAGACAAATAAAGTTATCTTATCTTATCTACATCGTTACGTTTTGACATCTACTTCGGCCCTCACCCTGGTCTCAGGATACCCTTTGTGCCGGACGAACATCAAACAGCATTTCTTTACAATCTAATACCTTTGGAGGTTAATTGTAAAAGCTAGTCGGTTGTCAATTTTTCGCCTCCTTTTTTACATACCTTCACGTCCGTTGTCGTTTCATGGTATCCGATTCTATTCATTTAACGTAAACAGTGAAACGTTGGTCTTTAATAGTTTCAGTACCCAAATGGGGTGATTTTGTGATTTACAAACACTTTTTAACCGACTTCAAAAAGGAGGAGGTTCTCAATTCGTTGTTTTTGTTTTTTTTTTGTGATTCATAAACAGTGGGACTGAGTTTGGTTGTTTGTAAAGTTCTTCGTATATTTAAAAAATCTTCCACTAAATGGCTTGCCGAGAAGATGCCATGACCATTCTTAACTTGCAGTTAAGTAGCCATACATAACGGAGACGTTTGTATTAAATTAACATACAAAATATCGCTAAATGAGTTCAATCTGTACGTTTACATTGTCGCGAAATCTGTAGTTAATCCATCATCATAATCTAAACCATCCTACTAATATCATAAACGGGAAAGTTTGTGAGGATGTATGGATGTTTGTTACTCTTTCACGCAAAAACTACTGAACCGATTGCGATGAAACTTGGTATGTTGCTGGAGCTGGAGACCTGGATTAACACATAGGCACTTTATATCCCGATATTCCCACGGCACCGGGACTTACGCGGGTGAAACGCGGGGCGCACTAGTTATAAATATGTTTAAAAAAAAAATTCAATTATTTCAACTTTCTATGGGTTTAGGGATTTAGTTGTCTAATATAAAAAAACAGTATATTATTAGATATAACATAAATGTCGAAATGATTTTTAATATTACCTCTTAAGAACCGTGAATTATATAGCCAAAAATTAACAACAGTTCCCATTAATATCAATTAGAATTGTCTTGTAAACCTCTGAGGAAACAGAATAATAATATATGTATTAGTACCCTAATTAGTTTTTATTGTAGAGTGACCATCCTTTGGGATATTCCTGAACCTCTTGTATTTTTGTTATGTCCCCGATCTTGCGTACAATAACAAGCAATATCCCTTACCTTTCATAGCCTTCCCTTCTTTGCGTTACCATTTTTAATTCCCAAAGAGCCCAGTTGACTTCAATAGGCTTGCCCCCTATTATTTCCAAATTGTACTTGGCAAAATGAGGGCGTTTAATACGCCTCTGCCTACGTATTATATGTATAATTATATGCACTTTCGGCAAACAGAGCATTGGACATTACTTTTTGTACCTTTCCACGGTACATATAAAACCGAAGACTATTATATCAGATTATGAAATACTAAGACTAAAGTTTGTTACTTCCACCAGTCTGTTATTGGCGATAATAATATATATAGAGGTAATAATCAGTAGGTAATAAATACTGTAACTAAATAGTTGGTGACGAGTCGGGTAGATTCCTGCTCAATGCAAATATTTCTGGGCTTGAATATACACAATTAAATGTCTCTTAATTTCTAGAAACAACAGTACAAGCTATGCCTAGCTTTTGTTTAGATAGCGCTGTGTAAAATTTCCTAGAATATAATTATTAAAAAAAACCGACTGACACATTTTTGTCCTAACGATATCATTATATTTATGGTAATCCTAATCCTTAGTCATCATACAAAAAACGAATAAATTGTAAACTTACTTGAAATCTGATTTATGGTTCCGTATTAATACTAATTATTATTCAAGTAATTAATTAATTTTGAACTTTTTATAAAATTTAATTGATTGTGGTTTGTAGAGTAATATTTCGTATGCCCTGTGATCTTACACGCCGCCCCTTGACATCCTGTGGGCGTTGATACGATTAGAGAAGAGATATAGGGGGATGGGCTGACGGCTGGTTGGTATTTGTTATACATTGAACGGCACTACCAGAGCAGTCCTCGACAAGTCAAGCGCTACCTTTAACCAATGGGTTCCAGCCACTTCACCTAGATCGTCTGTCAACGTCATATGGGGGAAATGATGATGTATTTAGTCAGTAGTCATAGTGTGTAGTGAAACACATGACGCTAATTGCATGACTTTGTACATTAGAGTAGATATATGTAGTATTATCTATTTATAAATCATAATATGGTTATCAGAGTATAATAAATTATATATTCATATAAAACATTAAAAAAAGCACTTATTATTTATAATTATTCGTTTAAAATCAAATTAATATTATTGGTGGTGTCCTGTTCGTTCGCATTTCGTGTATCCGATTGATTTAATATTTTATTACTTTTAATAGTAATAGTATAAAAGTGTTTCTCAAAAAGATAAATCTTGCATGATCGGCATCTGCCAGTTTGTTAAGTAAATATCAAGCACAAAGAATGTATGTACCTAATTTTTATTTTTTTATTGTCTATAAAGACAAGGAGAAGATTTGAGTGTAACGTAAAGTGGGAAGTAGATGTACCTCTAAAGAATCTGGGAGCAGGTCAAAAAGTATATTAGGTTAAAAACAATTCGTAAACTCACATTGTTTATTCGAAATGAATGCCTCTCAGACTTACCGAGTGGATACGTACAAAATAATCACACATGATGAAAGAGAGACACAATGTGTTTAGGATAATATTACTTACTGTTTGTAGTGTTATGATCTCGTAATGAGTTAACCAAAAGGGATCTACAGTCTTAAATTGAAGATATAGAATAATTTCATTCTTTAATGCGTAAGTGTAGTGTTTTGAATGCAGACTATGCCTCACATGTCTAAATAGAACTTCTACTCTATCCATAAATCAGAAAAATATAAAAAAGAGAAATATGTGAATATGAAGGGAAAATATTCTTACTTCTTAAAGATTCAATGTACTTATAAATGTCAAGATTCCTAAAGTATAATGTAAATGTGCTTATTACTTATATGTAAGTAACTTTTTTTTCTATACCGATTCTTAGTGTTAACCCTCGCGTTACTCATATTTACAGAACTCCAAAACATCAAAATTCTTAGAATTGAACATATCCATCATTGTCATTCGTAAATGCAATCATTGTTTTTGCCATCCCACCATTTCAAAACGTGCTAAAATTATCCTTACTTCCTTAACTTAAGAGCTATATTTTGAAATAAAATTAAGTAGATTTTACATCTATTACAGAAATAGGGAGCAAATTGTGGGAAAACTGACCAAGGTGTCCGAATAATAACTCGGTTGTGTACAAATTACTCATTCCTTATGACAGGAACCGTGAAAAATGCATAACTATGTTCTGGACCGCTTTACTCATAAATAACCAGTTATTTGCATGTTTTAAAATGATAAATACAACGTGAGATCATTTTAAAACTAAACGATTGTGAAATGACGTGAGTCAAACGATACTATCAAGATCAAAATGACTTACTGTATTTATTGTCATATTGGTAATCAAACAGTCTTGCGGTACATGTGTCTTAATTTATTAAAGTTGTTCTAACACAAGAATAAAGATGGACGAGTTTAAAGAGAATAATGGTAATGTGTCAGAATAATCATCTTAAAAAAGATGTCATCGTATGAAAAACAGCATTAAACTCTCGAACAGGTTATGCCTGCATTTACAAAGAAATAGTCTTTCCCAATTCTATTTATATGTGAAATGCATTACCGGTACAAACACAAATAGCTGAAACCATGGCAACCTGAAAAATATCGCCGTGAAAAATATCAATAATAATGTGAATGTAAAGTAAAAGATTTATTCCCTCAAACGTGTTGTGTAAAAACTACACAGCTATATTTTTTACCGACAAAAAAACTGAGGAGGTTCGGAAGTCAACCCGTATATATATAATTTTTTTTTTTATAATATATGACGCTATATTATTGTATAATACGCAGTTGCCTGTCTTTTTATTATCGTTTCGTAATCTACATTCAAGGGTTGTCTGGTAGAGGTTTCTTTTGGATATAAAACCGTCCATTGCACTTAGTTTTTATAGAACTGAGTCTCAATATA
Source organism: Euplagia quadripunctaria (assembly GCA_963859945.1). Lineage (NCBI taxonomy): Eukaryota > Metazoa > Arthropoda > Insecta > Lepidoptera > Erebidae > Euplagia > Euplagia quadripunctaria. The sequence goes on from OY982584.1 coordinate 4,217,197, forward strand.
AGTGTTCAGTGGATTGTACATTAAAAAAAAATCTATTTATTCTATCTTGTTTATTCTATCTATATATGTGTAGATAGAACAAATTCGTTAAAATTATAATAATAAGAAAAACTAATCATTCTAGGCATGCGGCCTCAAGGTCAGCAAAACTCCCAGCACCAGTCGTGTCACATATCCAAATATCCGTCTCTGTTCTTTGGAACCTAAACGATTCTGCAGTTGACCTACGGGGAGTACCCACCAATGTCACAGCAGCCACACTGAGTTTTAGTCCTTTCTTTAAGTTCTTTCTAGATGTTATTTTTTTGTTCTTTTCTAGGTACTGAGGTATGTTTCTCGTGTTTTTAAGCTGGTTCATTTAACATTTCCAACATGGTATATATAAAAAATACTTGGCTATATTACACATAAACCATCCATTCATAATGTATTCGAATTTCGAGCATGACGCTAATAGCTCGGTACTCGGCACCGAAACTAATTCAATGCCTGATGATGCCATTAGTGCGGGAGCTAGTAGTTTTTTAAATAGGGTTTTTGTTTATACAAACATTCTGAGACGGAAGCAATCTAAGTTTTTTTTTTAATTTATATTTGGTACGTACGATGATTAGGCATGAAAAAATTATATTCGATTATCTTCTTGGTGCTTTAATAATGATTAGACATTATAAATAAAGTTGTTGGACTGTACCTGTTCTAAGATAAAAAATATAATAATGTGTTTATCAAATGTAACAGGTGTTGTAAAACTTTGAGACCTTAAAATAAGCAGATACTTATATCTGGTTTTCCTGTAACATTGTGTAGTTCATTTTAATAACGCGTCGAGTGAGAGTATTGTTTTTTTTACGAAGTTAAAGATGTTTGTTCTTGATCATCTTAACTTCCAATTTCTGTCGTATTGCAAGTACTTTCTCGTGATTTCAATGATTTTTTTAAAGTATTTTAATTTCAACTATAGAATGTTTCTTTTATGATTACTAAAGTATCCAATCAATTCACATCTCGCTGAATTATAACTGGTTATCGTTAACCTACAAGTGCAGAGGCTTCAAATTGTAGGGACATCACAGACTTACTGGCAACCCTGTTAAACCCTAGAAACGAAACGTATACAGGGAGTTCCTTTTCTGATAGTACCATGTGGAAAATTTCGGCTTCACTTTTAAGCACATTCTTGTTATATCGTTTTACATAATTTGTTCCTCTTAGCTAATTATGAAACAATGTATATTGTATACCTACTACAGACTGTTTCGGTATTGCACATGTTCTTGTATGAATTGTATTCCATATTGTCGTCAGTTTTCACAGCCGTCCCCGCAGTTTCACCTGTGTTTATGGTCACTGCTCCGCCCCTATTGGTCATAGCGTGATGTTTTATAGCCTATAGCCTTCCTCGATAAATGGGCTATCCAACACTAAAAGAATTTTTCAATTCGAACCAGTAGTTCCTGAGATTAGTGCGTTCAAGCAAACAAACTCTCTAGCTTTATATTATTAGTACAGATACACTATTTACTGCAGTAAATTAAAAGGAACAGCGAAAAAAGAGCTCTGGACACATCTGTTTTATCGAGGCCCTTTTCTGTTTGAACCAGTATTCTAACGTGACCTTCACTATATATTCCCCCAATGCAATTAAAATCCGACTAGGTGGTATGCTGGCTATACTTGAAATGCTCTTTGACGTTATAGTGGTAAAAAAATGGGTGTCACTTTGTGTAACCCATAGCTATGCCTTTGTTTAGAGTACCCAGTTCATACTGTGACAGTACATGTTCGTTTTGTGGTCTAAATACAGAACCAACCTTTTAACAGCCCCGATTGAAGTATATAATATGCATGTATTTAGTAATATATAACTACGTTTATCAGCAGTCTGGTTACCGTAGTACAGGCTCTGCCTAGTTTCGGATGAGACGGACGTGTGTGAGGTGTCTCAAGTTTTTATTATTGTTGCAAAAAGTAAATTGGCGGCATCCATTTTGAAATTAGGTACAAGACACGGTTAATATCTACTCAATTCAGTAGTCAAGCGGTTCCGCTTATAAAGCTTGTTCAACAGGAAGCTAAGATTTGATTGAGAAAGCTCATGAGTTTAATCATCCAACAAAAAATACTATAATATTTTCACAATAGGTACTTACTTTCATACGATATTGACTAGACACAAAAAAATAAAAAAAAGTAATCAAAAGGTGGAATAAGGAGGCAAAGGTTGGTGCGTTCTGCTCGTATTAGAGTCGTCTGATTGTGGTCTTCTTCCATAACCCGATTTTCTCATTATCACTGACAGTGTTACGCTGATAGGCAGCGTAACACTGTCAGTGATAATGTGAAAATTTATAGGACCGATAATCTGTTGTTTGCTAATTTTTGAACCACAAAAGGCCTATTCTCTCGTTAGGTGCATGGAAACAATAAGATGTGCTCTGATCCTCGAACCAGGATGCTCTGTTTTTTTGAGGATCAGCGTTTCCCCTATAAAGTTTCCACAAATCACAACATATTATATAACAAAGTCTGTCAGTTCGCGATAAACCGAAAAACTACTAAACGGATTTCCATGCGGTTTTCACCAATAGACAGTGATTCATGAGGAAGGTTTAGATGTATAATTTGTTAAGATTTTGTGTAAATTGATTGAAATATGTTGATGACTGTTGAAGATGTCCATTGTGAAGCCGGGGCGTGTTGCTAGTAGCCAATAAAACAGCCTATAATATTGGTCAAGAATGGGGTTGTTGAATACAAAAGTTGTTTTCAAACTGACCGATATTTCCAGAGATTAACGCTTTCACCCCAAAAAGAGCAAACTTCAGCTTATCATACTAGTAAACAGATTTTATTCCTAATGCCATTTGACTCGGGATTTCTCAACACAGACTTCAAATGTCTAGAGATAATCTAATACCAGTCGGAAACTTAGACAGATATCTTAATTTCTTATCTGCAATGTTCAGAATGTGGGCGTTCCGATACGCGATTTCATTACACATGTTAATAAAGTGCCAACTTTGTACCGTATTTTGTTTAGCATCGTCCGGTCGTTTTATCTAACGAAATAATCTTTTTAATAAGTGACGGGAACCTTAATCTATATATAATGAGTTCACATGTCTTGCTTGTAATTGCTACGGGGTTGAGTTTTTCGTTCATATTTTATGGTACAGTGAATTGTGCATGGTCCAAGTTACTAGATAACACTTTGCCAAGATCAGGATGACTAAATAATGTTTTAGAGCTGGTTAAATTTGGCTAGTAATTTAAAAAAAAAGGACGTCTTTCCTTTAAAGCGCCATATTCTTTCCTAGAATCTTCTTCTTTAATTATGAAACAATGTATATTGTATACCTACTACAGACTGTTTCGGTATTGCACTCATGTTCTTGTATGAATTGTATTCCATATTGTCAGTTTTCACATTTCCCGTTTTAAATATATTTACCACTAGCCGTCCCCGCAGTTTCACCTGTGTTTATGGTCACTGCTCCGCCCCTATTGGTCATAGCGTGAAGTTTTATAGCCTATAGCCTTCCTCGATAAATGGGCTATCCAACACTAAAAGAATTTTTCAATTCGAACTAGTAGTTCCTGAGATTAGCACGTTCAAGCAAACTATCAAACTCTCCAGCTTTATATTATTAGTATAGATACACTATTTACTGCAGTAAATTAAAAGGAACAGCCCAAAAAGAGCTCTGGATACATCTGCTTTATCGAGGCCCTTTTTAGTTTGAACCAGTATTCTAACGTGACCTTCACTATATATTCCCCCAATGCAATTAAAATCCGACTAGGTGGTATGCTGGCTATACTTGAAATGCTCTTTGACGTTATAGTGGTAAAAAAATGGGTCTCACTTTGTGTAAACCATAGCTATGCCTTTGTTTAGAGTACCCAGTTCATACTGTGACAGTACATGTTCGTTTTGTGGTCTAAATACAGAACCATCGTTTCTTATTACAGACGCTTTTAACAGCCCCGATTGAAGTATATAATATGCATGTATTTAGTAATATATAACTACGTTTATCAGCAGTCTGGTTACCGTAGTACAGGCTCTGCCTAGTTTCGGATTAGACGGACGTGTGTGAGGTGTCTCAAGTTTTTATTATTGTTGCAAAAAGTAAATTGGCGGCATCCATTTTGAAATTAGGTACAAGACACGGTTAATATCTACTCAATTCAGTAGTCAAGCGGTTCCGCTTATAAAGCTTGTTCAACAGGAATCTAAGATTTGATTGAGAAAGCTCATGAGTTTAATCATCCAACAAAAGATACTATATTATTTTCACAATAGGTACTTATCTTCATACGATATTAATTAGACACAAAAAAATAAAAAAAAGTAATAAAAAGGTGGAATAAGGAGGCAAAGGTTGGTGCGTTCTGCTCGTATTAGAGTCGTCTGATTGTGGTCTTCTTCCATACCCCGATTTTCTCATTATCACTGACAGTGTTACGCTGATAGGCAGCGTAGCACTGTCAGTGATAATGTGAAAATTTATAGCACCGATAATCTGTTGTTTGCTAAGTTTTGAACCACAAAAGGTCTATTCTCTCGTTAATCGTCTAGTCTCGCATTATTTCCGTTTTTAATTAGAATATTACCTATAAACAAGCCGTTTCCCGCAGCGTCATGGGAGTATATGGTCACCGCTCGGATCTTTAGGATTGTAGCGTGACTTTAATTAATAATAATTATGATTTATTCAAAAAAACTATGCCATCATGACAAAAATAAATTACAACAGTAATGTGGTTTCGTTAGGTGCATGGAAACAATAAGATGTGCTCTGATCCTCGAACTAGGATGCTCTGTTTTTTTGAGGATCAGCGTTTCCCCTATAAAGTTTCCACAAATCACAACATATTATAAAACAAAGTCTGTCAGTTCGCGATAAACCGAAAAACTACTAAACGGATTTCCATGCGGTTTTCACCAATAGACAGTGATTCATGAGGAAGGTTTAGGTGTATAATTTGTTAAGATTTTGTGTAAATTGATTGAAATATCTTGATGACTGTTGAAGATGTGTAGCGCGAAGCCGGGACGGGTTGCTAGTAGCCAATAAAATAGCCTATAATATTGGTCAAGAATGGGGTTGTTGAATACAAAAGTTGTTTTCAAACTGACCGATATTTCCAGAGATTAACGCTTTCACCCAAAAAGAGCAAACTTCAGCTTATCATACTAGTAAACAGATTTTATTCCTAATGCCATTTGACTAGGGATTTCTCAACACAGACTTCAAATGTCTACAGATAATCTAATACCAGTCGGAAACTTAGACAGATATCTTAATTTCTTATCTGCAATGTTCAGAATGTGGGCGTTCCGATACGCGATTTCATTACACATGTTAATAAAGTGCCAACTTTGTACCGTATTTTGTTTAGCATCGTCCGGTCGTTTTATCTAACGAAATAATCTTTTTAATAAGTGACGGGAACCTTAATCTATATATAATGAGTTCACATGTCTTGCTTGTAATTGCTACGGGGTTGAGTTTTTCGTTCATATTTTATGGTACAGTGAATTGTGCATGGTCCAAGTTACTAGATAACACTTTGCCAAGATCAGGATGACTAAATAATGTTTTAGAGCTGGTTAAATTTGGCTGGTAATTTAAAAAAAAGGACGTCTTTCCTTTAAAGCGCCATATTCTTTCCTAGAATCTTCCATTAGATATTTTAGTAACAGGTGTTATAAGTTTAATGCGTGTATCTTGTAGTAGGTATGTGTCTGTGGCATGATATCTCGACGAACGTTTGAAACGTAACGGTGGTCGTGAATGTTCTTAGCTATATCAACAAAATCTGTTCAGCCCTTCGAAGATCAACAGCTGGTATCTAATCGTTGAAGGGATTTTTAAGTCGGGGATATTTTGAATTTATAAATCTTATGGATCCGATTATCAAAATATGGTATCAGTAGACAGAATAATAATTAATATTGGGTAATGGTTTATTATATTAGTAATAATGCATTATTATATTATCAATGAGTATGTTTATACGTGAATACACAAAAAATATATTTCTATGAATTTTGAATTAAATTTACACGGTTATAATATTTCAAATTTAAATGCTTAAATCATATTTAATTTGTTACAGAGGAGATTTGTCTGTAGGTACCTTAAGCACTTCGTTCAAGAAAACCCTGATCGAAGCTTAAAAATGGTCACACAAATCTTCACCAAAGTAAAATAGGATTCGTCTGTTAAAAAATACCTGTATAATTGCAAATCCATACATTTTATTGAAAAGAACTTAGATAACTTGGTGGGTTAATATACATAGAATGATATTTGTAGATTTCTATCGAATTTAAGCATTTCTTGGGTGTAATATGTTTGAACATCTTGCCCGCTATCTCCTATGAATTATCCCCCAAAGGCGGTGCTCATCCTATGCCGTTAGGAGGCGTGCCATAGTGCCGGTTTTGATTAGATTTCTACAAATTAGTTTCTTTAAATTGTGTTTTTGTTATTAAATTCCCTTTTTTGTTAAACTTATGCGGTTTTTATTCGCCCAGTTTCATTTTTGTATCATGAAATCTATAATTATGGGTGTTCATTTTGATATGTTACCGTTTCCTATAAATGTTGTAATAAATTAATGACATGTGAAGATATAATATAGACTTCTTAATTTATACTTGTACTAATAGTCGTCCAGATGTTCAAGAAATTCGATCGTGACTCATTAAATTATTAATATCAGTAAAGCACCATCGCCTGTATGTTTTTTTAAGTGAAAACTTTTTCAGCGGCGTTGTGCACTTTTTGGGATGGCTAAAAAATGTTAAACTCGCGTCAGGACACGTGACCTGATCGAAAATGTGTCCGAGTTTCATATATTTAAAAAAATAATTTTACGCCATCTGTGGATTCTGCGCGATACTACTGTAGTTTGATATATACTTATGTATTATACGGTATAGATCCACTAGAGGGCGTTAATCTAAGTTTTGGGGAGTAATCTAAGGGAGTTTTGTCAGCTCCTTATTAATTAATCTTTAAAAATTGAGTTTTCACTTGTGTCGGCAGTCCCATGACTGCCTACATTTTTTTTTAATTATAACACTGAAGCGACAAGCAGGTGCTAAACAAAAAACAAGGAGAAAAAGTTGACAAATAAAATAAGAAAAGGCACTGGACTGTTTTATCTTCTATTTATTTGTATCTAAATGTTCTTTTAGTTTTTAATTTAGCGTTGTTTTTTTTTATAATTTTCGATAGTTTCATAAAACACAAAATGATGTAGATAGTGTAAGTGTGATGTAGTCATTCATGCCAAAAGCATATGACTATATCACGTACTACGTCACTTTGTCAAACGAAAAATTACCAGGCAGTGCGTCGAATGCTGTGGAATTGTAGACACGATTCTCACATACGACAACGTCTTTATGATTTAGTTTTTGTTAGTTGTACCGAGTCTAGGCGCTAAATGTAGCCTCTATCCAACCTGTACATGATCATAAGAAATCTGCAAACATTTGGCACTTAGTGATTTGGTGAGGCTTTGGTATCTACGGAACTTCTGCGACTGCCCGTGCAACTGTATAATATCGATTTAATATATATCTATGCCTATATCATAGTAAAGGCCAAAATGCAAATGCTTCAACCGAATAAGCACATTACTCTAACCACCCTACACCCCTTTCTTTCTTTCTTTCTTTCACTGGGTGGGGTTCGAACCCGCAACCACTTGATCGCAAGTCCGACGCCTTAGCCATTTCGCTACTGCCGCTATTAATCTTACCAATATATTTTAAACACTCCTAATTTGGTAAATTAATCTATTTTTTTTTTTACTTTCAGGTACGTAACCTACAATGATCAACATTTAAAAAAATGTTACCCTTGCTGACAGTTTTACAGTAGGAAGGTAGGTACCTACTTACATTATCGTAACCTTTTCTCAACACATATATTTTTAAGGTCAGCGATATGAGTACTAAAGGGAGAAATAAAGTTAATAAGGATTCTTACGACAAATCCTTTTCGACCACACATTGATTGCTCCAGAATGTTCTTCGTATTATGAAAAAAGTTTTGCTTTTAGTGATATGGGCGTAAGTTACAAGTGATAAGAATAGTTATGTAATAATGTCCTTTAAGCCTTTTTAAATTAATCATGGATTTATGTAATGGAAGCTAAAGAGAGAAACTCTAGGGACCACAGATTATCGGCTTACTGACAAAGTTGGTCGTTGTTGGGCAATTTTTATAAGGGTATTTTTAACATCTATAGGCTTCGGTTAAAGCTTAACCGCTGGTGGACCGAGTACTTGTTTATCTACTAAATGGCTGATCCTTCGTTTTTTTCTTTTCGGGTCATTATGAGCATCTCAAGAATCTTGTTGGCACGAGCTTGATATAGCTTGACTATCGGTACATCGAAGTGTCGAAGGGTTTGTACATCAACGCTACTATATTAGTCCGAGTACAGGATAAGAATTCGAAGGCGATTCTTTTAAGGAGAGGCATAACGCACGGAGATATCATATCTCCTAAAGTTCCTGGAATGACACGGGCTCAGCATCAACATTAACGGCAAATGCATCACTCAACTTCGGTTCGCCGACGATTTAGTGGTCACGGTGAAATCGATGGTAGATCTCGGCACGATGCTCAGTGATCTCAATCGAGTCTCCCAAAGGGTGGGCCTTAAAATGAACATGGATAAGACGAAGGTTTTGTCCAATGTCCAAGTTATGCCTGCTCCTGTTATGGTTGAGAACTCAGTTCTTTCTTCAAGTTGTTGACGCGTATGTATACCTGGGACAAACAGTCCAACTAAGTAAGTCGGTCAATCGTCGAATCCAACTCGGATGGGTCGCGTTTGGGAAACCTTCCCTCAATTCCTCGGTGCATAAAAAGAAAGGTTTTCGACTAGTGTGTGTTACCAATGACGATATACGGATCCGAAACGTGATCTCTCACTGCAAGCTTAATAAACAAGCTCAGAGTCGCTCTACGAGCTATAGAGAGGGTTATGCTTGGAGTTTCTCTGCGGGATCGAATCAGAAATGAGGAGATACGCAGGCCAATAAACATCACTGACATAGCCCAACAGATCAGCAAGTTAAAGTGGCAGTGGGCAGGGCACATAGCTCCCAGAACAGATGGTCGATGGGTCGGAAAGGTTATGAAGTGGAAACCACGGACCGGAAAAGACATCACAGACAAACAACAACAGAGACAGGTGACCTTATAAAGATCGCGCATCGAGACGGTAGATGCAGGCCGCTTCCAACCGCTCTTCATGGCTTTCATTGAGAGAGGCCTATGTCTTACAGTGGACGTCCTATGACTGAAATGATGATGATTCATTTATCTGATTTTATATTTTAGGACCATTAACGACGGTGAATTATGTTTCTGCAGGAGATTAACGAAGCACGACAATTAAAATTAAGAATTAAAAAAAGGAATATTGACACTAATGCGTACCTATGGGAAAACATTAAAGAAGAAGCAAAAATGTTAACTACCAATTTAATCAATTAGACAATTATATAATTAATAATTATATAATTGTCTAATTGATAATTAATAGAATAATAAATAAAAATTAAATTGATTTGTATTTTCATTCAGACAGGGCTCGGTTTTTATATTACTTTGAAGCGATCGCTTTATTCGCTATAGTTATAAACTCAAACTCTTCAATGTAACATTAAATATCAAACTTCCCAATTCAAAATGAATGAATAAATGAAAAACGCAGTCAACCGAAAACGAAACACCGCATTCGCTTGTCTTTTGTGCCAAACTAACACCCGTTTCTCAATAGACTGGGCGTGGTTGTGGTCAAGGGGTCATTTTATTGGCTTGTAGGGTACAATCCGAACAAATGGTATTAACAGAATTTACCCTATCGGTCTGTTGGACCTGTTGAGTAGTACAGAACTTTGGCCAACATTGCGGCTGGGTTTGGAACTTTCCAGAGGTTAGAGAGTTTATTAACATTCCGAGTTACTCGCACACAAATTCTTAGATGAGAATTTAGACTTAAAGATATCAATGGCACATAAGTAGAATGATTAGAAATAATCCAAAATAAATTATTAGAATTAACCAAGGTATTAACTTGCAATTGTAAAAAATATGATCACTAAAAGTAAAATGTAATTCAATAAAGAAAAATAAAGAAGAGTTTTTTTTTTAAATAATATTAAGATAAGAAATGAAAATACGATATTTATTTGAGGTTAAGCTTACCTTGAACAATAAAATCCATTTTCTGTCGTGACCCGAATACTAAGAAAGTGGCTGGAGATATTTTTGACAGCGATTTTAAGAGGTCAATTGAATACTCGTGAAATTCGAACGCAATGAGGTCACGTAGAAAAGGTTTTATTGAAAATGAATGCTTTACTTAATAGCAGCTTATATGTTTTATACACTAAAATTATTTTCTAATACAAGGGAACCGTAAGTAAATCTGGCACAGCTGATTTCTAATCACTCTATAGAATGCCGGGGCTAGACAGAGCTATTAGTTAAGTCTAGGCCAGATATTACATGTGGTAGGCAACGAACAAGTGATGTTGTGAGTGTTTATAGGCCATACCAGTACTTGTTTACCATCACGTGGGCCGTTTGTCAACTTAATTAAATAAAAAAAAACAATTTATCAAAAGTTACCATAGTATTTCGCATCCTCGCGAAATAGGTACTACGGTGACTGGCTTATTGGTTTTGTGGTTATTGATCCTGACTGCTGAGCCAGAGGTCGTGGGTTTGATTCCCACCCAGGACAAATAATTGTGTGATGAGCATGAGTTCTGTGTCTGGGTGTAATTTATCTATGATATGTATGTTTTAGTAATATATAAGTATGTTTGTATAACAGTCTAGTTACCATAATACAGGCTCTGCCTAGTTTGGGATTAGACGTGTGAGATGTGTCAAGTTATTATTATTATAGTAACAACTATCGCTAAAAACCAATTTAGACAAAGGTTTCAAATTTCAAGATGATTACTGTTACTGATTCCTTACCAACTGAGTTAGTAAGAAAAATCAAAACGTAGTCCCTTCTCAAGTATTGCTTCGATAAACCTACATCGTTATCTACCTCGAAGACATCGCATAGTAAGCGATGCATCACTATGCATACACGTGATACATACAGATGTATAGATATTCGCCTAATTAGCTACCTCAAAAGAGCCTCCGCAGTATCTATTCTGTTTCAAATGCCAGTGCTTCCAACAGTTAAGATAATATCTGATAAAAGGGTCTGACGATGATACTTTCACTAGGAATGAACTAATTAATAAGCCATAGTTGTACAAAGATTATAAAATATTGACTTATTAAAGAGGATCCAATAAACAGTCTAGACCTAACCTTTGATTCTACGGGCTCGACCGGAGTGATACCACGGCCTCACAGAAAACCGGCATTGAAGCAATGCATTACCTTTCGCCGAGTGAGTGAGGTTACCGGAGGCCCCAACCCTTCTCTTCCCTCCCCCTCTTCCACCCTTCCCCTACTGAAACCTAAATAGTTGTGCCGAGTCTGGGTGTTCTTTGTGTCCATTGTTTCAATGTTTGTAAAGTCCCCCGCTACACAGGAATCATTCCTAATGCGGGAGTTGTCTTTAAAAAAAAAGCTACAATAATGATATATTAAGGTCAGTTAAATACGATTAAACCTTATATGTATATTAATAGTTCCCAGCTATATATCATATGCTGATATTATCTCAAAAAGTCGCATCTGCATATTTCAAACACAGGACAGTAATTAGGACAGTATCGACAATGTAATCTTGGCTCACAATGTCTCTGGGTAATACAACATCGACAGTTATAGAAGAGCCTACAATGCGTTTAATACTAATTAGAAAGGAAGCTTATGTCATCCACCATCTACCTCATTACCTAATCATTGACACCAAGATGAAATCGAATACAAAACTTCAATATTTTAAGGGTACCCTACCACTGAGACACAATTCTATAAAATTCCACATCTAAAGGTTGAACACATCTGTGAAAATTGGGGACCGAATATTTCTTGTTTTTGACTGTTAACAAATAGTGAGATATATTAACAAATCAGGTAATCTAGGTATCCATCTCAAAGGCCGGCAATGCGCTTGTGACTCTCGAGCTGCAGGTGTCCATGGGCGAAGATGGTCACTTACCATCAGGTGACCCGTCTACTCGTTTGGCCCCTATAAAATAAAACAAATCTGACATCTAACATTTTTAATACTGACTTCTAAAATACATTGCTAATTGTGTTTATCAAAAAAAAAAAATGTTGCAAACACATATAAAAATTTTTCATCTATGGTACACGTAATAACTTTAATCCGTTGATGTTGAATTTAAACTAATATCTGGCTTATATGAAAAGGAAGTCGAGGAAGCTCCTGACGTGTGTAAGTATAAGGATAGAAGCAAGTGGCGCGCTATTGTCTCTGTCTACCCCGAAGGGAGAAAGGTGTAAGCGTATGTATATTAATGTTGGCCGTAACTAATATGTAGTTACTTTCAATGAGTCTGAAGTCAGCGACTTATTCGGAACAGGCGATTCGCAAAAAGAGGTTCTCAAACTTAAAAATTCATAAAAGGAACGTCTAAAAAATAGATAAAATGTATTTAAACAGTTTAATGTACTATAATAGAAGTGTCAGAGCCGTTTAACAACTGAACACCTCTCTAAAAAAAATGTTAACAAATTAGACAAATTTTTCACATCGATAAGTGCACTGACTACGCAGTAAAATATTAATATTATAAAAACTAAGAATGTTCAATCTACGAAATTTGGTCTGGTACCTATTGATGACTTTATTAATTAGCGTGCAAATGCACACCTAAACGAATAAAAAAACCTTATAAACAAATAAAGTTGCTTTGCACGTCCATGCGTAGGCTAAATACGCAGTAAAATTATTATATTTTTTTATATTTTAGCGAATCGGCCGCTCCCAATAAGTCGCTAATTTCAGACTAATTTACTTTCACACTGTCATATTACGTTTAATTTAAATTATGATAAGTATACACAATTGTTTTTAAACTGACGCGAGTTCTATACACGGTAGATGTGTGACTCGGTACTTAATCGCGATAATATTTATAAGGTACAATATTTTTTTTGGTTAAAAGACGCGACGTTTCGACGGAATTGCAACTCGGCATCGCCAGTCGCATAGGTTGTGTTAATCCCTGGGTACCTAGGGCACTAAGTGATCTCCAGTCCTCCCAAACACCAACGCTAGAAAATAACATTTTTTTCTATTTTTTAAAGTAGCGTGTACGGGCCTTGAGCGCGCGTATCTACTGTTCTTAGCATAATAATATAATTAGGTGATCCAATGTCAATCAGGTACGATAGAAGATAACAACGGCACAAGAAGGCTTTTCTTACGTCTTTGTCTCCGGGCCAATGAACAATTGAAATACGTGGCAAATACCAATATGGTAATTACCTCTTTGTAATCGGAGATAGCAAAGCAACTGTTTCTGAAACGGCATATGTTTGTACGCCATTTTCTATACATTTGCATATTAATAAGTTACTAAAATCATACCTACATTTCGTTTAAGTCACTTACAACCGCTTCCAATTGCTAGAATAATCACTGCGTCTTGGATTTTCTTCACAAATTATAAAGAAAATAGTGTGTAAGTTCACATGTATTCCCAATTCTCCGAAGAACTTACGAATAAGCAAATATGATTTATCTTCGCGATTATATCTTACTTCTTACTAATATTATAAAGGTGAAAGTTTGTGAGTATGGATGGATGGATGGATGTTTATTACTCTTTCACGCAAAAACTACTGAACCGATTGCGATGAAACTTGGTATATAGATAGCTGGAAATCTGGATTAACACATAGGCTACTTTTTATCCCGATATTCCCACGGGATCGAGACTCACGCGGGTGAAACCGCGGGGCGCAGCTAATTTAAAATGAATTTCTCTGTAACTGAAAACATATACATAGATTATTTACTAAATTTTAATAAAGGTCATAGATTCAATCTGTCGAAAGATAATTTAAAACAGATATAAATATTTGTAGTAAAGATTGGATTTTTTAAGTTTCGTTGAGAAACTTAATTTATATCCCCACAACGCCTTGCTTACTTAGGGTAGATAAGTTGGGTAAGAAGGCAGCCTGAATGTTAACTTCTTGGCTTAAAATTGTCTTTTCATTATTTGCTTTATTTATAGGTAGTTAGTTCTGGTATCTCTTCAACATATGTTTCAATGTAGTTCAGCTTTATCCTTTACGTTTCCGTAAAGCTAGAGATACCCTACCTCAGAATAATTTGCGTTCATTCTAATAGAAAACGTAGCTGCTATCTGACAAAGTGATTCAATCATAAACACCACTGGCTTGTAAGTGTCGAACGAAGGTACTGGTCCATTAGTAGAAGCAGGTCTAGAATAGTAACAGTTACCAGCTGATTATATCGTTGTCACACCTGGCTCGAACAACATTTCTGAAGTGACGACCGTCTTCCTTGGTTACCTCACAACTAAGATCGAGACCCATAGTCATCCACACGATTGAAAGAGTCTTAAGTTCATAGATTTAATAAAGATGGTTTAACGCTCAATAACATAATCAAATGACAAACTAGACTTCATTGAAACTTCATATCGTTTTCCGATTTTTTACAAGTACAGAGGAAATGGTTATTTTAATAAAGAATCTTAAACACTTCAATTAAAATATTTAAATAGCCTAACAATTCAATCTAGAACGGAATTCTTCCAAAGTAATTTCATGTACAATTTCTGTTCTCACCAAAATTTAATTTTAGTGCCTCAAAGATTGTTAAGATTAGGTACTCTGTTAAAATAATCGAAGTTGAACGTTATTAGGTTTTACTTCAACAAATTGAATTTGTCAACGTTATGCCTTCAATTATTTTCTTCTTGAATTATGATAAAAAATGTCGAGTCTTTGTTCAGTGAATATTTTATTAAGAAGCCAAGTCATAAAGACTTACACATTTTTAATGTGGATTTTTCCATAGGTTCGACTTGCTGATGGACTGAGAGATTCGTCAATAGAGCTCTTAGTATCTCTTCTAGTACCTCTTTATCTCGTTTCTGTATCCCGAGTGCCAGTTGTGCTAATGAATTCGCAGAATCGACTGGCCTGTTGGCCTAGTGGTTAGTGACCCTGACTGCTATGCCGTAGGTCGTGGGTTCGATTCCCACCCGAGTCTGGGTGTTTTTTGTGTCCGTTGTTTGTATGTTTGTAAAGTCCCCCGCGACACAGGAGTAATTCCTAATGCGGGAGTTGTCTTTTAAAAAGAAAGAAAAGGAATCACTAGGATGGCCAAATACCAGATGTGTTTGTGCAGCAGGTGAAATTGTTTTTAAACCGTTTGAATTCAGATATCAAAAAAGTATATAGGTAAACATTGATTTATCGAGCAGTCATAAAACAAGAAGATTGGCTGTTGGTTTCCTTGGGCCAAAATAATGCTATCATTGTGCAATAATAATAATATAATAACGTGACACATCTTACACACGGCCGTCTGATCCCAAACTAGGCAAAGCCGTATGGTAACGTATTTAAAATAGCGCTTAAGTAGAAACTACTCTTCTTCAAGCGCAAAAAATTGTCTATCTATGCTGAAGAAGCTGATAGTTATCACTTGACAGCGATGCGAAGGAATTTTACGGTGCCCGCAATACTTATTTCTCTACATCTTAACTTCAACAATTTAAATCTAACTAGCTGCGCAGTTTTACCCGCGTAAGTCCATATGTCGCAATCCAGGTCTCCAGCTATCTACATACCAAGTTTCATCGCAATCGGTTCAGAAGTTTTTGCGTGAAAGAGAAATAAACATACACACATCCATTTATCATCACACAGCTTTCACGTTTATAATATTAGTAGGATTTTATTATCTTTAAAAAAAAGTATCACCGCCTTTAATGTGTTTTTTAGTGGAAAGTAGATGAATTTTGTTTAAATATAATATGAGTAGGCCAACTAAACGCACTGCTCCAATGAGACAGCGAGGTTTCGGAGTAAACGAAAATATCATCGATGTTTACAATTTTTAGATATTTGTTGATTTTTCAAAAATCACTCGATTGATTTCGATAACATTTAAATGGGACCACCTGGGAAGTATATTCTTCTAAACTAAAAAAGAATTTTCCAAATTGGTTCAGGCATCTTCGAGTACCTAATCGGTGAACATACAAAAAAAAAAGATTCCAACGAATTCAGAACCTCCTTTTTTGAAGTTGGTTAATAAGAAATAGTAAACCAATATTACAGTAAATAATAACTAACATCTATATTCCTAGCGAAGCTTCAGTAGTGTCATGCAAGGTGCTAAGCTATTAACACTGTTTACTTGTGTGCTCAGATAGCACTCAAGTCTCCAGCTCCACCGCTTCTATGTATATATACATAACACACGTATACAGCTCCATAAACACCTTAGTACGAAACTGTTGGAGTAATCCCTCGCACGATAAATGGATATTATTCCTATTAAAGTAAGTAAGATTTAAAGGAAACAGACATACGGCTAAGCAGAATATTTATGAGTTTTATTAAATGTTGATCATTTCACTATTTACTACGTTGGTAAACAAAGGCCTTGTGGAAAGCGGTCACCGGTGACTATAAACATGTACCGTTCAGGTATTCCTCAGGAACAGTAGTTTTTTTGGAATGAAATGTACCCTGTATCTTCTAACATGTACGCAAAATTTCATGATGATCGGTTTAGTTAGAGAAGAAGAGTATGAGAAGAAGAAGAGTAAAGAAGATTAAAGCGTAACAAACAAACTAACATACTTTTACATTTATAGTAGTACTAGCTACCCGGCCACGCGTTGCTGTGGCTATGTAAGTAATTAGCAAAAAAAAAAATTGTATTTATAAATTGAGATAAAACCTATCTCTCAACTTGGACCAAACTGCACACATTGTGCGAAACTTAATTAAAATCGGTTCATTAGTTTAAGAGTTCATCGCCGACAAACAACGTGACACGATATATTTATATATATAAACTAGCTACTGGCCGCGTTGCTGTGGCTAGAGAATTTGTAATTTAAAAAAACTATCCCATCTCTTAAGTTGGACCAAACTGCACACATTGTACAAAATTTAATTAAAATCGGTTCATTAGTTCAGGAGTTCATCGCAGACGAACAACGTGACACGGAATGTTTATACATATGGATATATATAAAGATATAATTAAGATAGTGCAGAACTAACATCTTATTACATAAAGCCGATAAATTGTATTCAAATATTTATTGTTTACCGGCCTCCGGCCCCGGCAACGCTCACGTAGTTCTAAGGATATATGTATATGTTGTATATAATAGAAAGATAAGTGTGTTTATCGGGATATAAATTATCTCATGGCACTTTGAAGACCGCAAACTATTCCCAATATAAGCAAAGAAATCATGTCCATCCGTTGCTCAGTTGTTTCGCGAAATATGAATCAAATCAAATCGCGTAAAATTCAATAAAATAATAATAATAAACTTTAAAATCAGACCATTGTCCACACACGATATAATACAATGTTGTTATATATATACTTTACTTAATATATTTAAATGATGTATTCGTATCCGTCCTGTCCGCAACAGTGTATTGGACTAGAGTGTTGGAGCCATCGCGCACTCGCCACATTAGGGATGCTATTCGAGATCGAATTATCGCATGAAAGTCGAGCACAGTTCTCGCCGCGAACATCCCCGACGCGCTGCTAAAGCGCGGTGGCCCCAGCATTACCCGGAAGGCGTTATTGTATTGTATAAAAAGGATTGTAAGTTGATTTGTAGGATTCTTTTTTTTGTTTAAATTGCATAGTAATGGACCTGAAAATTTGACGGTTAAATCCGGCAAAATAATGAAAATCTTTAACGACCGGTAGTAAACTGTCTTTGACAATATTGCCTACTAATTTGACATTTTTTAAAATCCCTATAATACCACACCGATCAGTCCTTGATGACACAGTAGTCTTAGTATTATTATGTATTTACGGGAATTAACGCGATCACGAAAAGGTATTACATACCTCTGGATTGGCTGACGTTTCGACCAGGTTGCACTGGCCGTGGTCAGCCTGTGGCCTGTGGTATATGGTATGTATGTAATGGAACGCGAAAGTTTAAAAGTTAGAATAGTCTTAGTTCAAAAAAATATAATAAAATTACAGTAATAATTCGATAACAAAGTCGCTAAAAATATAGATCATTTTAAACAAATAGTGGTTATACGTAATTATATATGTATTGTACATACGAGTATATTGTCGGTGAGCGTAACTTTGACCACCCAATGTTTGTCACGTTCTGTTAACCGGTCACAACCAGATTTTTATAATATTTATAAGAAATGCAACAATCTTTCTTCAACAAGACAGTCGCTTTCATGAAATTAAAACCTTCATTGACATTTAACTTAAAGCCAAGGTGGGATCCGGCGCGTACAAATTCGTGACATCGTAAACGTTATACGTGGTTCGAGTTTTACACGTATTTTCACGTAAATAACGTTTCAGAGCGGAGAGCAAAACAATCGTGTCATTGAGAACGCGGGTGTTGCACTGGCCCGCAAGTATACTCCACTTTGTACCTCTTATAAAACATTTATCGGGTTTAATGTACATTTTTACCAATATTAGGCACGTTTTTCATACTGCTATTACGAGAAAATCGATAACTATTTTCATGAATTCTCTTTTTACGAATCTATTTTCTTGCTCCATAATGCAAAAAAATATAATTTAAGATATAATGGTTATGGCGTTGTCTATCAGTGGTTAGAATTAAATAAACTGTTATAGTGGCAATAGCGGTTAGTTTTATAGTTAATCTTTATTGAAGAACTTGAACACAATAGAGGGAATGTTAGTGAGTTACTATTCCTGTTGATGTTCATCCGTTTGACTCTGTTAGTGCAATTCCTACTTATTAGAGGCACACAGATTAAGGATACGTTGTTCACGATCTAAAAAACATAGAGTTTCTTTCACACTAAATTAAAAACATCTTCTATTCTACCTTTAAAATTTATTTATTTATTATACAATCGAAATTCTAAACTAGCAGCATCGCCTGATAGATCCACCTAAATCTACTTGTCTATTAAAGTATGAGATTATGGCTCCAATCCAGCTGATGGCGTCACTGAAATTAAGTTCACCCAACTGATATCGTCACATCAAACAAAGGCTACTTATAATCCGAGATTAGGTGCGAGTAAACAGTATGTGGGCCCAAATTGACTTTATTGTGTTATACAAGACCGTACACGAGATTATCTAACGACTTATCTAAAAAGGAAATTTTCGGTGTAATTTTGTTACCAAAAAATTTGTGAGGAAAAATTTTAGACTTGCTTTTTCGGGTGTCTTTTGATAGTATCCATTATTCTCTGTGTGCTTTAATATTATTGTTTGGAGCTTAATTGGTTAAGCGTGATACGGCGTGAAATGGCTAAATTTAATAGACTAAATACCGAAAGATAAGAGCCTTGCATTATGCTTTTTAAATAACCCTTAAGATACACAAGGAAAATAAAATACATTATAGACGTACACACAGTAAAGTACGGTTATACACAAAACAGAGTTCGAAAACTGAAAGAGGGAGGTGAGGGAGGGGGGAGAGGGAAGTGTTCGGGCCTCGCCCACTTTGGTTTAAAATAAATAAGTAGGTCCTAATATGAATAAACTTGCGAGGAACGTCTACAATTCTAAATCCATTTTGTTTCCCGTGTCTTGTAAATAAACAGACAGCGAGTTCTCGTGATGACACGGCGAGTTCGTGTCAAGATCGTGAGAGTTCGGCTAAATTCGTACGGTTTCGGGATTTACACTTGACGGGTAGGTTTGAAAATAAAAGATGCGAAAAGAAATGAGCTTATTTTGTTTTATAAAATAAATCGTGCTCGTAATATATATTATACTCACGCCTTTCTTATAATATAGTATTGTATAACATAGTTTTATGGAGCTAAGAGTAGCTCCATAAAACTATATATAAAACTAAGGTTGTAATAACTGCACCCAGAGGGGTTCAGTTATTGGAACCTTTTTAACACTAACTGATTGGAATGAACAATATGTAAAGGTTGAAAACTACTTTGTTAATAACTGGTCCTTTCCGCGCAATCCAGAGCGTGACATGTGCTCCAAACCTATTTGAGATATCGTCAGAAACGATTTGGTAATAAATTAGCGATTGTTGGGCGCACTTTCAGCAGTTTATGACCTTAAAACTTCACTCTCCTCACCATTTGACATTGAATCGTGTAAATATACATTTTTTTTAAACTATTTAAATTGTAGCTTGTTTTAAGTTGTTCTACAAATAAATACAAAATATTTTTAACAACTCTGTCGTCCATATTCTTTAACTATCGTCACTAAGGAATGTGGATGACAAAGCTGTTTAAAACAAAAATAAAATCATCTATGTATATTAATTACTGTTTGTAACCGACGGGTTTGTTATGATTTTAACGTGTATATCTGAATTTCTGTGTGTCTGTTTGTGGCACCATACATAGGTGGATGGACGGACCGCGGACGGACTTTAACGGATGGACCGCTTTTGATTTAGTTTTCTTGGTTTGAAAGGGAACTTGATCAGAGTGTTCTGAGGTACAATTCAAGAAAGTCTCTTCAGCTGTTTGAAGATACTTTCTAAACGTTGAAGGGATTTTTGAAGCAGGGGTATTTAATTTACAGTTATTAAATCCATCAGACTGTAGGAATAACTACTAACTATCTAGAAATTTTATTTCTTTTTTTTTTTAAATATATTTCTCTCTCTGAACTTCACGATGGCTCACTGTCCGTGAATATCACTTTAGGTGTTAGCATAATACCAGTGCTGCTTCTTATAAAGTAGCACAAAGCCTGAGCTTTGTGCTACTTATAGAACTTATAAAAAGTAGCTCTGCATGAGCCAAAATTCCTTGTTAGCTGACTAACAAGGAATTTTGGCTCATGCAGAGCTACTTTTTATTCATATTTGTTCTCGTTGTCTTGTTTCTCTTTGAATCTCTTGTGCCTTTGTGTGACTGCAAAATAAATATTTCTTTCTTTCTTTCTTTCTAAATTAACTGAAATCTTTTGACATTCCACAATAAGATGAAACTGAAGCAACGCAACTGTGTTCTATAATATGGCAACAAACAATATAATATGGTTCGTCTCGTAAAAATAACATAAAAATAAATGATTTCCTATATTCAATACAGTTTCACCTTACGGCCCAAGGATTTTATGGTAAAAAATAACAGAATCTGATACTTCGATTTGTATTCCCCTTACCGCTGGGGATTTCCGTTGTTTTTTTACTCTGCACCCTCTCCTCTTACTTCTTATATGAAGGCTAAACCTGTCCAAGGTATAAGAGTAAGCGGGCGGCTAAGAATCCCCGTTAAAATTTCTAATTTTAATTTATATGGGTGTGTTTTTTGCATCCCTTGCAATGAGGATCCAATGTTTTACTAATACTGAAAAAATAGATGAAGAGTCATGTACAGTTACTCGTGTGGCACAAATTACTCTATGGCGGATAGTTACTCACTGCCCTAAATTACCGATCAAATCCGTTTATTAGAATATATTCGCTTATTTGCTAGTGCAAATTTGGTGCATAACGACCTCTTTCATTGTTATAATTTATATAATATCAGTACCGGGTGCAAGTCACGTGCAAAAAGATTCAAGTTTTAGTATCTTACATTACAGAAGTAATAACCTACATATCTCAATTTAGTTGATACGATTCTCTAAATAATTTTCAGTAGTAAGTAAAAATCAATAAAATTACAATCCAATCTAGGATTGCCCGATATTGCTGGTATATCTTCGGCTAAAAGAAAATAAAAAACAGCACTACTTTTCGCCTGATGCTAACCAAGCACCATTTCGCTAACACTATTATTCGCGCGTTATCGTTAATACAAAAGCGCTTTAACGCCTTCAAACTGGTTTCTCTTGACAAAACCGAGACAAGGCGTTACACAAAAGCAACCGGTTTTGTTCATCTATAGGTAGCCGGGAGAAGTTGTTTTCAGCAAACAATAAGGCCGCCCCGCCACTTTGCGTATTCGATGTCAGCAGATGTATAATTATGTATTACTAGGTTAAGAAGCTGTGTCCATTATCTGACCGACAAGAAAAAGAAAATCTTGAAATTCGCTCATCACTTGTCCCACGTTACGGAACAGTCCAGTCAATGTTTATAGAGGAAAAACGGGACTGAACAACGGCCATCCGGACTGTAAATAAGCCAAACACTGAGGATCTCAATTGCACTTCCATGTATCTAAACACAACTGGAAAATACACCCCTTAAAAGCGTCTATGAACGTGATTTGCTTCGATAATTCATTGATTTATTTCTTGTTTCGAATCTTGGCAAGAAAACAAACATACAGATTACATCTTTGGCACAAATGAGAATGCCGGCTCTAAAAATTTTACGGTGTTTAGGCGTACGGATTTATTTTCGAATGTTTTATTTTTCTGATAAATCAAATTTCAATTCATGTCTCTTGTAAATATGTATGGGTATGAGATCAAATCGTAATAAATATGGGATGTATTTTGTATGTTTAAAGTAGGTACCTATTGATGGAATGAGCATTACCCCAGTTTTAAAACATTCACTATAGTTTTAATAGAATATATTGATGGCCCCGGTAGAAAGTTTCCTCCTCATAATACAAAAGACATTTTTACATTGTTGAACTTACCCAACAGGATATAGCTATCGTTGAAGAAATTAAATATCGAAAGAAAATATCTGAAGAAATATCGAAAATATTTCTAGCTACAGAAAATATCTGCCAAATTATTTTTATCATCGCTACATATTACAAAACAAAGTCCCCCGCCGCGTCTATCTGTTCACGATAAACTGAAAAACTACTGAACGGATTTTCATGCGTTTTCACCAATAGACAGAGTGATTCATGACGAAGGTTCAGGTGTATAATTTGTTAACGTTTTGCGTAAATTAGTTGAAACATGATGATGATTGTTGAAGATGTCTCTACTACCAGTGCGAAGCCGGGGCGGTTTGCTAGTATTATATTATATGGTAAGGTGTGTAGAAAGAGATATTACCGTAGGGGTCGACACGCAGTGTGCACTCCTTTTTCACGCAGTCTTGAGAAAGAGTTTTTATTTTTATGGTTATTTGAGTAACAAACATCCTTTGTAAATCAAGACTTATATTTTGTAGTAGGAAACACCTATGCACAGAGATCGGAGAGATACAACGGACAAAAATATATTACTTCCATAATTCATTCATCACTCATTTAATGTTGCCATATCTTTTTTTTAAATCAACTTGCTCACTAGGGTAATTGTGTGGACTTTACAAATATAAACGGACACAAAGTTCAACCAGACTGGGAATATGTGATTCACACAAATAATTGACCCACCCACAATACTCAATTTAGTTAACAGGGTGGCCACTTACGGCATCACTACAGTCATCCATAGTCAACAGTAGACAATTTATTTTCGGTCGTACACTTTCTGGAAACCCTTTTATACTTTGCATTAAAAGCGATTATTTTCTCATTTTAACAGATGGCAACTAACATGGCTCCAGGACAGTGCTATTATACACCACTTAATTATGTATGTACTTGTAAGTTGAGATGTTTTTTGTTTAACGTAAGTGTTACTATAGGTGACTCCGATGTTTCGAAGAGCATTAAAATGTCAAAAAAATTACTATTTAAATAGACGTGTTCTTCTATGGTCTAGTTATAAACTAAGAAAGGTTACAGTCATAACGATAGCATGCCACTTTACTGGTGAAAAACTTAACACAGTGTCGAAATACCAAAAAGACGAACTAAACGCTTCGACAGCTTCTTTTTGGTTGGAGTCACCAAAGTCGGGAAATAACTGCTACCTTTATTTTTCCAGAAAATTATAATCCTGGAACATATTCATCACGCCTTATTCCCGCCGGGGGTAGGCAGATACTATAGAGCGTCACTTACCACGATCCTGACATACAGTTGGCGACTCTTCCACAATGAGTCCATTAGCCTTTTCACTAATTCAATGTAGCCATAATAAATGGAGACCACGGACTGGAAGGCGCAGCGTGGGACGTCCATTATCGCGGTGGACAGACGACCTGGTAAAGATCGCAGGACGTCGGTGGATGCAGGCCGCTTCCAACCGGTCTTCATGGAAGTCATTAAGGGAGGCCTATGTCCAACAGTGGACGTCCTATGGCTGAAATGATGATGATAATCTTTTTTTTACTTTTTTGATAAAATATATGCCAAAAGCTCTCCAGCTTTTAGAATTAATTTTTTACTGACCTCCGTCAGTACGACGAGTATCAGACCATGATATAATATTATGTAAGTAGAAGTGTTTATAATAAAAGGCCAATATTAACCGCATAAAGTTCCTGGAATATATTGGCACCTTGAAAAACCCAAAACTCCCACCTGCCAACGCGACACCAGAAAAACCTAAATTTTTTAGAAGGAAATATAAAACGGTTGCCTTGATTTCAAAATAAGTTGGATTTTCTTACACTTTTTTTAGCACAATCTGCGATCAGACATTCTTTAAACTGTCAAGTCTGATTCTAATTCAGAGAGCGTACGGCCACGTTCAGGTAATGGGAGATATGGAGCGTTTTAGGTTTTTGTCGGTGTCGAGATCTAACGATATGTGGGTAGACGAACATTTGGAAAAATTCTCCTATATTATCTGTCGCGGTTTTGTGTAAATGTAAAAAAGAGAGGCGAATATGAATATGCGTTAGGATTTTGCAGATAAAAATATTTTACGCCAAGGCTGGTGTTCTTATAACAGAAAATTATGTTTGTGTGACAAAACTGTTTATACAAATGCGTGATATGTAAAAAATGCAATTGTCTTTTTAATGTATTGTGTGTCATATTTTTCAATTTTACACCCGGAACTTAAAAGAGCAGTTCAAATTTTTTTTAATAAAGGTGTAGTAACGTGTCTAGTCTTTCGCTTAGATTTCGACATGTGACGTCACGAAGCTTGAGACCCCCCTCTCCCCCCCTTGTCACACAATGTCACACTTCGTTCAGGAAGGGATGAAGGAAGAGGGAAGGGCTAGGGCCTCCGGTAACCTCACTCATTTGGCGAAAAGCAATGCAATCATTGCTTCACTGCCTGTTTTCTGAGGCCATGGTATCACTAAGGTCGACCTGGCCCATACGTGCCGAAGCATGACTCTCCCACTATAAAAATATGATTTTCGTGCAGGAACAATGTCAGTATTAAATATCGGTAAAATATACTAAGCTCCTTGTGTGGTGTATTTCAATTAGATTAAATGTTCAGAGACAAAGTAACGGCTAGATCATAAAACTGTGAGTTGAAAGCCAACTCATTGTGATAATTAGGTCACTTGGGATTTTGTAGTTTATGTGTTGTTACTTGCATCCACTAGATGCTGATTTGATAACTTATGCGTTTTAAAACTTAAACACTAGTTTTATATTTATACTTTTTAAACTTGCATGGGCTGGAGAGGGGCTAGAAAATTCATTGCTCCTACTGCCTTCGCAGAAAAATGAATAAATGAGATTCTGCGTTATTTAGGATGTGGCGACGTGCACTTTACAGGCACACGTTTTTTCCTAACACAATTTAACGTAAGTCCCGTCCGTTAAAGGAAATAAACGAGGTGGGAAGATGGTGGAGGTCGACGTACATGCAAAAGAAATATGTAGTCTTATTTGTGACACTCGAACAATTATTTACTTATTTACATACATTAACAATAAACTTGAAATATATAGAGTAAAATATTTATAAATTAAAGTTATCACTACATCCCTATCATAAAACAAAGTCCCCCGCCGCGTCTGTCTGTCTGTTCGCGATAAACACAAAAACTACTGAATGGATTTTCATGCGGTTTTCATCAATAGACAGAGCGATTCATGAGAAAGGTTTAGGTATGTAATTTGTTAAGATTTTGTGTAAATTGGTTGAAATATGATGATGATTGTTGAAGATGTCTGCTACCCGTGCGAAGCCGGGGCGGGTTGCTAGTTATATATATTACGTCTACTCCAATATGTTCAACGATTTATTCATCATAGTCCTATTTAGAAACTAACGAACTGTTCTATAGAATATAACTATAGTCTATCTCTTTATACAATATACCCCGCGTGCATATGTACACTTCACTGGCTCGCCCACTCACTATAGATACGCAAGCTGACACGTCTGCACTCGTCTGTGGCTCATGCAATACTGACTAACCTGTCATATCTACAGTAAGCACGAGATAGTGCTTATAACTATTATTTAGTTCTACCCTACATACACTACAATAACAATATCTAAATATATATTATACAAGCTGCGGTAATTACATAACAAGTATATAAAAAGTGCGCCATTCACAAACATGATGCTTGGGCCCATTATACAAATTGAGTCTTACCCGCTATTTTTTGGGGTCTCCCAACCGATTGACCACCCTTAGGCAAGACTGGCCGGTGACCTTATAACTCGATTCAGATTGATGTTACAAAGACTCCACTAACTTGCCCCATTAAAGACCTAACTAGTTTTCTATAACATTCAAGTGAAAAATAAATAGAAAAGTTTTGGTCGCAAACTAAATTTTACTGAGCGGTGAAATCTTCTTTTGATGAGAGCTTACCCGAGCTTCTTTAGTTTTTGGTTTTGTGTTATATTATAATGTGATAAACATTACGTGATGTAGTGAGAATGTTATTATTAAATTCTTGGTGAATGCGTCACACCTATATTTTGCCCAGTTATAATATCCTTATGACATATCTACACGTCCAAAATGTATTAAAATTATAAAGTTTTCTCATCTGTATATTTCGGGGATACCCGACTAGGTTCGGCTCTTTATCACGAGGTGTAGCAAGGATATTTAAGATCGGCTTGACCCCTTGACGTTGCGTAAAGATGTAGCTTCACTCTGCATTCTCTTTCGAATTGTTCGGACTTATACCAGCCGCAGCTTTCCGCCATCGTTCAACAAAACTTCCATCCCCATTACTTAGATGATTAGCACTCCACCAATGTGCGGTTCTCCAGAAGTTTTTTGTCTCGCACAACCAATTTGTGGAACAAATTATCACCTGCGACTATTTGCGAACCGATACGACCTTCAACCCTTAAAGAATAGAGCGTACTTCCACCGCAAAGGCCGGAAACGCACTTGTTACTTGAATTGCAGGTGTCCATGGGTGACGGTAGACACTTACTACGGGTGACCCGTCGGCTCGTTTGCCGCCTAAACCATAGAAAAAAACTTATTAAGTCGCACTGACAGTGCGACGCCTGACACCGACTGTCCTTGCAGGTCATTTCAACCCTTGATCATTCACTAGTCGCCACTAGTCGCGGAATACACACGTGAGGAAACCGTACCTATCAATACATCTTAATATATATAAATTTCGTGTCACGTTTGTCCGCGATGAACTCTTAAACTAATAAACCGATTTGAATGAAATTTTGCACACTGTGTGCAGTTTGGTTCAAGTTCAAGTGATATACAGATCTGCACGGATGGCGCAATGGTTTAAGTGGTCAACTCGCCACTACGCCGCGCCGAATGTTGTCGGTTCAAATCCCACACGGGACAAAAATTTGTGTGATCCACAAATAGTTGACCTGAGTCTGGGTGTTCTTTGTGACTGTTGTTTGAATGTTTGTGAAGCCCCCCGCGACACAGGCATATTTCCTAATGCGGGAGTTGTATTAAAAATCACAAATTTTTTAGTCACAAAATTTTCTATTGTAAATAATTTAGCCACAGCAACGCGTGGCCGGGTAGCTACTATCATATAAATCTTTCATAAATATGAATACTACTCACATTTTTTTAAAATTCTAATTCTATTATGTAAAATAACAGTCAGCTGTCCCAAATGTCCTATAGTAAAATTATTTCCTACTCTAGTAAAATTCACTTTACCTACCTCAGCCCATTTATTCAGACTACCTTCCCGGAAGATATTGATGCACAGTAACTCGGTTAGGGTTGCCACAGACTAGTTAACTGGGTTTTAATTACGCTAATAGCCTGTGTAGGTCGAGGAGACCTTTATGGAGGTGAACCGATCAGTCTTATGTAGCCAATATTGGGTTTATGGTTTCTTACAATTTATCGTAGTATAATAGAGTAGAAAGTGAGAAAATTTTAGTAATGATACACAAAGTGTGAACAGTCGTCAGCTGTGTAATTACAAGTTATATGTAGTAACATTAATAGCTGTGCCCCGCGCGACTTCGCTCGCGTTTACACATTTATATATTTTGCGCGGAACCCTAATTATTTTCCCAAAATATGAGTAGCCTAAGTTACTCCTTATAACACGAGCTATCTGTCAATGAAAGTCCCGTGGAAATCGGTCCACCCGTACGAGAGATTATCCTCAACAAATTGACACAAAAATATTAAAAATACTTTTTTGGTATTTACACCGTATTTAGTAAACATTCAGATGCATTTAGTAAAAAGCTGTTATTATGACGTTACAAACAAACACTTCAGTTTTATTTATTTGTATAGATGCCTAATACAAAAAGTTCACGATTATTAGGAGTTGAGCTTTATATTTATCATGATATAATTGTTGGTCGTTAAAAGGTGGTTACAATTATTTATAGGAGAAAATAAAATAAAATAAACTTTAAAACCTTAGGATAAGGTTCTGAAAAAAAATTGTGAATTAGGTACGTGTAGAAGATCCAGTTTAATATAATTATGTAGACGGGAATTAAAATTATAAACTACCAGCAGCGCCCCGCAGTTTCACCCGCGTAAGTCTCGATCCCGTGGGAATATCGGGATAAAAAGTAGCCTATGCGTTAATCCAGGTCTCCAGCTATCTACATAGCAAGTTTCATCGCAATCAGCTTAGTGGTTTTGCGTGAAAGAGTAACAAACATCCATCCATACATCCATCCAAATTTTCACATTTATAATGTTAGTGGGATTAAAAATCTCTACAAAAAATATAGATCCAGTTTAAACTTAAAATTATCTGTATGGTATCTGGTGTGCCATATTTTAACCAAATCCATTTATTTGTTAACCGTGATCGAGTTGCGAATGTCGCATCTTTCGGCTCACGAGTTTCTGTTGGGCGCGTGAATCTCACTTCAACCTCTATTATCCCTAATGCTCTGTTCAGATATAGAAAAACACACACATTAAATTGCAACTTCAATGCACAAATTCATTGCAATATTTGAATATTTTGCGGAAGAATTAAGGTTTTGAAAAAACGATAATTCTTTCAAAAAAAAAAACGACTTCAACAAAAAAAACTATTCCATAAAAGACTTATACCGTTTTCTCATGGATGCCATTGTCAGAATTGGACCAAATTGAAATGAGACCACACGAGAAGCACCAGCTTTCAAATAAAAAAAGAATCATCAAAATCGGTCACCCAGTCGAAAGTTCTGAGGTAACAAACATAAAAAAAAAATACAGTCGAATTGAGAACCTCCTCCTTTTTTGAAGTCGGTTAATAATGTAAACATATTTGTTTGTTCTGTTATTATATATATTCTTATATATATATATATATATATATATTGGACGATATGCGAAATACATTTGAACACTTGTCTTGTCGCCTGCGGTATTTCCGGACCGATACGACGTTCAAGAAAAGAGCGTACTCCCATCTCAAAGGCCGGCAACGGACTTGTGACTCTTGAGTTGCAGGTGTCCATGGGCGACGGTAGTCACTTTCCATCAGGTGACCCGTCTGCTCGTTTGCCCCCTATAATGTAAAAAAAGTTTGTACATTTGTGAAATTAAAAAAAAAATTAAACCAATTATAAAAATATTTGTCTTTCTACGCAAATAAAGAAACAAGGTAATAATGCAAAGGTAACAAGGTATTAAAGCATCTACAGATAAGTACAACCTATTATGGCTTTTTGGTAATTCCACCTAAATGTTACTTGTCACACCAGCTCTCTCTCATGGCAATCGATGATTTTGTTACATAATAATTGCTTTTACATCTCATCATAAATATATTTTACGTTAGAAGGCGTAGCGATTTATGTACATCTTCCGTTCGCTTCCTATCCTTTCGCCCACTAACGAAAAAAAAACAATTGTTCTTTTAAATAATAATATTTTTATTTATACGATCCGAGCATCCCTTCGTCGCTTCGTGGAGACTCATAACAAACATTTTCAGTTCACCCCTTTTACTTAACTATAACCAGCAACCCGCCTCGGCTTCGCACGGGTAGCAGAGACATCTTCAACAATCATCAACATATTTCAATCAATTTACACAAAATCTTAACAAATTATACACCTTAACCTTCCTCATGAATCACTCTGTCTATTAGTGAAAACCGCATGAAAATCCGTTCAGTAGTTTTTCAGTTTATCGCGAACAGACCGACGCGGCGGGGGACTTTGTTTTATAATATGTAGTGATGTATTTTAGTTATCGAATGTAATCCCACCAGAAACATATCGTGTAGAGGAGACTAGAACACAATTTAACAAGTTTATTTTTCATATATTTTTTAATGAATAAGGACAATTCAAACCAATTACAATCAAAACCTCTTCATATTTCTAACTTAATGAAATTGCCAACGCTAACTCCCCGATAATTTCCAAGTAATATCTAACTACAGTTGTGTCCCAGTTTTTGAAAAAGCCCTGCTATACATCAAAGTCCCCGAAATTCAATCAAACTGTCATTGGCAAGTTGCTTGGAGGTTTCAAACTGATATTAAACTGACAGTATTACCACATTTTTATCGCATTTGTTACTGGATATTTTTTTGGGACAAGGCTAAGTCGTTTTTAATACGTTAGTCCCGGGTTGTCAACCACACAAGCTCATCAATCCATCCACGTATTTTTATGTAGTGTAGGTAGTCTGTGTTAGAGTTATTTAGTTGATTTATTTTCAACAATATGAAATGTGAAATTGCAGTGATAGTACAGAATTAAAGGAGATGAAGATATTTTCTGATTGAGAACCAATTTTCATGGCCACATTAAAATGAAAAATAAATTACCCCTTTGTAAACTTATCCTTTCCCTTAATATAGCTTGTTCCAGTTATCCAAGCAAATGATCGCCACTTTTCCTTACTAGGAGATAGTAACTCCACACATAATAATATTATACTTAATGATAAGATCTCTTTAATGGCGATCTATAGTCGATTTTTTTAGGGTTTTAGAGGATGTATTTGTTTTTACCGTGTTCGAGGACTGTTCAATAATACACGTTTGAAATTCACTTGTTAAGTTTATCAGAAGGTTACAATTTGTTTACATAGTTAAAAAGTCGAGTGAGTTAAGGCAAGGGACACATTTGCGCGTGGCACAGCGTTTAGGGGACAACTCCCCTTACTTGTCACGCCGACGCGTGCGCGACAAAATACTTAATTAAGACTACTGTGTGCACACAGGGTCAGGTATTAAGTCTGTAATTTTGCAAAGTGTCACCCAGTACATATAATCAACAATTTTAGGTAACAAACTTTATCATACAACATCAAAGGTATCATACATCTACAAAAATGTAATTATCCTGTGAGCCCTCTTTCAATACGGCACTAAAAAAGAAACCCTTTAAATGCTTCCGGTACAATATCATTTTTCTCGCTGCTAAACGACCATCGTATTCAAGAGGTCGGCTCGTAAAAAACGTATTTTAGTGTAAATTGCCAAAGAATGTTCTCGAATTAGTCGTTCCTTTAATTTTTACTGCCCCTTTAGTCAGTCAAGACTTTCAAAACTACTGACGTTTCGGTAACTCGTAAACTTATACACAGACATAAATTACTAGCAGAACTGAGATTAAATATCAAACTTGCCTTTTGAAATGCTCGCAAGATTTGTTCACATGTACACTTAAAAACTTCATACATATCGTGTTCAAGTTAAACAGTAAAACTTAGCTTTCTTACATGTAGCATGCATTACGAAACACGTTTCAACTTAGCGCATGTAGTTAGAACTCGACTTAAACTTGTAGGTACACGATGCTGCACCTTTTTTCACCTGCCAACTGAATACCCAAGGAATTTGTGCGGCAATTCTAGAGCAAGGTCGATGGGAAATGGGGTTTTTTTATTTCTTTATCGTGTTCTAGTTGCCAGTGTTTTTACCACTGAAGTTTATCCTACTAATATTATAAACGTGAAAGTTTGTGAGGATGTATAGATGTTTCTTGCTCTTTCGCGCAAAAGTTACTGAACCGATTGCGATGAAACTTGGTATGTAGATAGCTGGACACCTGGATTAACACATAGGCTACTTTTTATCCCGATATTCCCACGGCATTGGGACTTACACCACCAACCACCAACCACCACAGTACCAAAGACTAGTTTTGTATTCCTAATAATTTTCAAAAGTTTATTACTTTCAATCGTTTCTTTTAATTAGGAATACTTTATAATAAAATTAGCAGTTTCGCTTACATGACATTTTTTTTATTTCTGCTCTGCTGCTATTGGTCACATAAATAATATTATCATTTAAACATTTCCTATAACAAGTAGGCTAGCAAAATCAGTTTTTTTTATTCAGATTGCTAGGACTGGGGTTCAGTTGAAAACTTTCTTAATTTTGTAATATTCGATGTAGACGTTACACCTGAAGACAGTGCTTTCAGTAGTTTTTTGAGAAATATATTCAAAACATGATAGGCTTTATAAACTAGCTTATGGCAAGGAATATTAAGTTTTATAACCCCCAATAACCGTTGTTATATATAGTTTATGTGATAACTATCAATAACTGAATAAATACCTGAGTTTTATCTTTGAACACATAGAAATCATCTACGCTAAATATGTCCCCAACATCAGTATTCTACGCGTTTAATGAAAAGTAGAGATAGCCTAATGATCGAATTTCGACCGTTTTGTAGGTCTTGTTTATTTTCAAAGACCAGTAGGTATAACTTGGACTGACATTGTATAGATTTTTGTACCATGACAGGTCAAAAAATTTATATTGGTACCCTATAGCTGAATGTAACCCTTTTTAACATAATTTTTAACTTTATAGCACATCACTACATGTTATAAAACAAAGTCTTTTTGCGATAAACTCAAAAACTACTGAACGGATTTTCATGCGGTTTTCACCAATAGACAGAGCGATTCATGAGGAAGGTTTAGAGGTATATAATTTGTTAAGGTTTTGTTTAAATTAAAATGAAATATGATGATGATTGTTGAAGATGTCTCTGCTACCCGTGCGAAGTCGGTACGGGTTGCTACTATTGTTTAAAAATGTTATCTTTCTACATATAAACATTAAGAATTCAAAATTTCACAATCCGTGTGCGTGTTTGCTGAAAAAATGCGTAGAAGGAATTCTCCTCACGGCTTAATTTATAGATTACTTGAGTTATACCTATAAATATGTTTTCATGTCACCCAGTCAGTAGTTTTCCTTAGAAGTTCAATTTAGTTTGCCACGATAAGTTAATAAATATATTTTATACTCTTAGGGGAGTACGTATCGTTATTCCCTTTGCCAAGTTTTGTAATAAAGAAAACTGGAATGTACTTTTGTTTGCTTTCAATATATGTACTTCTTAAGTTTTGAATACATGAAAATCACCTTAGGCGGCCTGCCTCACGGCCTGCAGATATTCTGTTTTTGACTCCCTAGCAAGGTTATAAGTTTAGCTGTGTGTCTGTCTGTGATATCATAGCTCCTAAACGGATGGCCCAATTTTGATTTGATTTTTTTTTTTGTTTGAAAGGTAAAGAAAATCTATTAGGCGTACGAAGATCATCAGTTCTTATCTAAACGTTGAAGAGATTTAGGAGTCGAGGGTATTCTTAATTTGTACCTCTAGAGGGTGAGGTGTACGAGATTGGTTTGGTCGAGTTCACCACTAAGTAATAGAAATAATTATAAAACTACTAGCAACCCGCCCGGCTTTGCACGAGTAGCGGGACATCTTCAACAATCATCAACATATTTCAATTAATTTACACAAAATCTTAACAAATTATACACCTAAGCCTTCCTCGTGAATCCCTCTGTCTATTAGTGGAAAACGCATGAAAATCCTTGTAGTTTTTCGTTTTATCGCGAACAGACAGACGGGGGACTTTGTTTTTTAATAGATATGTATTGATGGTTCTGAAAGCGTATCATTTGATGATGATTTTCGTAAACCACAAACCATTAGGTAAAATTTTAGTTTGTTTATTTATTTAAAGTCTAGCTGTATTTTTCACACGCAACATAATAACAGATGTTGTTGCTGCATTCATACATCTGTTGTATTGAATAATAAACGCATCTATCGCAAACAACCGTGAAAAGATTTTTTTAATCTGTATAATAACCCTATCATTGCTGGTTCTATGGTACTTTTGACCCTTACATAATTTTATTAATAAAATTGGTATCTGTCAGTGGAAAACAAGCTTTATGCATGTGTAATAAAAGCCATATTAGCTGTATGATCAATAAAATTAGACATCTGCCTTATGAGGAATGCAAGCTATTTATTAACTGTTAAGAGTGATAATTTATGTTTGTAATAAAACTCATTCACCCAATTGATAAGTTATCACGGTCTAAGAAATTCGTGGGTTGTTGTTAATAGCTACTTTATTATAACGTTCTTCATGATGGTTCTTATTTCAAAAAAATATCCTCAATTTAGAGCTTGTATAGGAGTCTTTTTTGCAGGTTCTTCGTGACTTCCATTTAACAGCACGGTCAGCAAGCTCCTATATCAATCACATTGTTAATATGACAGTTATTTAAGACGATTTTTTACTACATATATGACCAAATGATCTTGTTATCGGTCTTTCAACATTCAATAAACACCAGGGATTGTTTTCGTCAAGTGTAGCGCCGTAACGGCTTCTGATTAAATCCTTGTTAACATTGATAGGTGGAAAATGGATGAGTTTTCAAACGCTCTACCTGCATTTCCATCCTGTAGGAAACTCAGTCAAGCAATAACACTTGCAAAATTTTGAGCTTATGCTGATTTATAGAGTTACCAGAACTTGGTTATGGTGTACGTTAACAGTTTTCGGTAACCACCGTTTTTAATGGCTATAGTTCCTAAAAAAACAAACAGCTATTTTACATCTCTTCCCGAGGCTAGTAATTTTAAAATCAAAATTTGTTCTAAATAAGCCATTCATCTTCCTACTCTCTATTTTTACACGCTTTATATTAGCTTCACTTGTATGTTTGTTTGTAACCGACTCCCTTGGGCGCGATTTTGACCCACTTTAAACGGCCAGATTTCATTCAAATTTTGCACACCTGTCAAAGACCGATGACAATGCAATAATTCGATTAATTTTTTTATTTTTTTTAGTTGAATTTTCTATAAAAGCGTGTTTTTTAGTTTTTTAAACTATAATTATTCTACTGCAAGATGTGCTGGCTGTAACTCATCCCAGGTTACCAATTCCACTCGAAAATTACTTTTGTTTACCCAAAACATTAAGTCACTCAATTATATAACTTAGCAGTTAGAAATCCAATGCATTAATAATACGGAAATCCAAAAAGTCATTAAAAATAACACTTCAAAGTTATAATCGCTCGAAGTCAACCGCGGGCCTATTCGACCCGCGAAGTTTAAATTAAAGTTGTCACCCTACACGACGAAGCGGAGGGTTTCCTTCGACTTCCACGAAAAAATCGAACGCAGAAGTGATTGGAGGTTCCGTAGAGTAAGATTTATTTATTTATTTGCATTCTCTGACAAGGGACTGTGTCATTTGCGGAAAATGTAAAGTAAATCTAAGGTCATGAAATTTTTAACTACTGATGTGACATTTAGTTACTCATTTATTAGTAAGTAGAAGTGTGACAGAGGACATCACAGGTTGTTTACAGGGTTGGTAAAGCAGTGCGAGTGATAAGACCCTAAAGGTGTTGCTGCTGCTTCCTCAATCTAGTTCTAAATTTTAATATTTCTGTTTCTACGCCTCTACGCCCCCACTACCACCACTAACCTAATGCTTATTAATAGTACAAATGACTCAAAATCAATAGTACAATAAATGAGGTTCAAATTCAGAGTCATAAATTAACAAATTAAGATTTAATGAACTATCATTACTTGTCTTCTTAACAATTGACCCAGCGATTCATGACGGTCGTTATTGTTCATCATAATTTAATTTAAATTTTATTACTACGACGATATATTACACGATTATACTCGTACATAGATCATGTAGCAAGGGCATTCAACATTTTTGAAAACCTGACAAAATGAGATCTCTTTGTAAAAAATGTTTAAAAATACAGATGTCACGTTATTTTTACGCAGAGTTTAAATTATATATGTAGTGCCTTGGCATATTGAATGTAAGTTACTAGCTTTTGGACGTGGCTTCGCTTATAATATTAGTTGTATCTGTAGATAAGTGGTCATCTCGAAAACTACTACAGCGTTTATTTATGTTTTGTTCCTTTTACTTCATTTGTGTGATTTGCAGAAACTTGCTCTGACTCTTAGCTTATTGTGTCGGTTAATTTTATGTTTAGAAAGGTTATAATACAACAAGAATTCGAAAAAGCATATGCTGATAGCGAGGATGTGTTTAGATTTTCCTGTAAACCTAAGCAAGCCTATCATAACATTAAAAATTTGCGAAAATAGCATGTAACTCTTAGGCAGGAAATGAACATAGAATATAATCTGACATTTAGAGATTTTCATGACGTTGTGAATCCAAACCAAAATGTCATATGAAAAGATATTATATCTTTGTTATAAAGATTTGGGATTCAAAAATATCACATAAAACGTTGCCTGAGCTTTTCAAAGCGCCGGCCGCCGCTACTGTCGGCGAGTGGAGCATTCTTATAACGAAATTCTATTTCGATCTCAAAACAAAAGCCATTTTATTTTAAACAACTTACTGAACCCAAAGTTTTTCACGAGTCCTGAACGTCTAACGTTGTGATGCATACGAAATGAGCGCTTGTCCCGCGGTAATTCGTTTTTAAAAGACGCTGATGGGATCCCAAAAAAATAAGATTTTAATTGTAGGGAAATCTTTCTTTGATTGATGTCGTCCGGACTTTGAGTACAGGCGAGTAAAACGTTTCTTTGTGTAACTGGAGAATTAGACACTTACTAGGTTTCATTTAGAAAATTCGGATTTCAGTGCTTCAATAATGATTCCATGATGATTAAATAACAGTTGAATAGAACTTATAAGTATATCTGTACCAATAACTGAACTTATGCAAGCATACGTCCTTCGTAATGTTAAGCATATTCTAAGGACCTTATCCCCTTCCCATTGCAATCTCTATCTACCCACCACTAAGAAGAGAACACTATACTATATAATAGACATGATTTCTCCATCGGCGGCACCAATAGAAGCAGGTGCACTATATAATATGACTGTCCTGCATTTTACAGCCAACGCTTGGGTGGTGCCGAGAGGGACGTGGCAGGTGCATAAGGAAGAATCCAAATATGTACCACATATACATGAATAAATACATATAAAAATATACACACAGATTCCAATATATACAAATAAATACAATATATTAAGAAAATATCCTTAAGGTGAGATCGTAAGGATACTTCTGCCAACTGTTTCTTGTAAAGTTTGTGGACATTAGCTTTGAACATGTCACGGTTGTATAACATCCTAATCTCACCAAGAAGTGCATTCCATAATAAAATAGACTGAACGGCAAATCAAGAATGGACAAGATAAGAACTGAAGGGCAAAGGAGTAAACGATAGCAACTGAAACTGTGAAGTGAGATAAGAAGGAGCAGTCGGAGTGCAAAAGGAGAGTATAGAGCGTAGTCAAAGTACGTAGGCTTTGTCGCTCGCGTGTAGGTAGCCATGATAGTTGGGTTCGATAAGTACACACGGTCTTACTTACGAAAATTGAACAGGAACCGAATGCCATTGCTGAGAAGTCGGTCCAGCTCGTTGTGCAGATCTGCGTTTAGGTCGAGGAAGCATACATTGCTATAATAGATTATTGGGAATATCAAAACCTGTATACCATTAACTTGGTGCTGGTTGGGAGAAGATTCTTAAGTCAAATAAATACCTAAGCAACCTACTACGTGTGTAGTTTTGGGTTACATTGATTGAATACTACCAACCCACCCCGGCTTCGCACGGGTAGCAGAGACATCTTCAACAATCATCATCATATTTTAACCAATTTACACAAAACCTTAACAAATTATACCTTCCTCATGAATGCGAAAATCCGTTCAGTAGTTTTTGAGTTTATCGCAAACAGAGAGACAGACAGACGCGGCGGGGATCTTGTTTTATAATAATTATGTAGTGATTAACACAGGAATAGAGTCCTTGAAGACGAGAGTACTTATTCTGAAACGTATTATTAAAGTATAAAAATTCACAAAAATATTAATATATAAATATTTTTTTATTTTTTATGTTTGACCAAGTTAAGATTTTCAGAGTTCGACGATACGTTAACATAATCCCTTACAAGTTCTCAACTAATTTACGTCGTGGTTTCATTCGTTTTAACATCGTATACCATTGTAGGTAATTGATGTACAAATCAAATCTAAATCAAACTCGGATCTCTTTGGGCCAATTAGCCCCGAAACCGTCGACACGCGTTGATCGATTGATTTATGTCACCAGTAAAATTAGAACCTTCTAACTGATTAAAACCCGCGCGGTAAGCTCCTGAATCGCGTGTCAAAATCGACTGGTGGCATTAATAATTTGATTAATATTTGAAGTGAAGGTAATTTGCCACGAATTGTCACGTGTTAAACGTGAGGGTTAAATTGTTATAAGTCGTCTGAAGTTATTTTGAAAAGTAAGTCATGCGGATTTATTGACGAAAAGCTTTTACTTGCACATTGCAATAATTTCAGCCCTAAAAGACTAGACTTTTAATAATATCGTCTTTGATTAAAATCGTTTAATATATATCGTCTTGTTATCGCTCTAATGCATCACTTAAATTTCAACAAATAACCAAATTACATAATACACCCGTACCAACACATACACAAATCCACGCTTACTGCCAATGATTACATTAAAAGCATTAACAAGTGTAATTTAGTTACGACACATTCTACACTTTGATTGTAATTGTTTAATTAGTTCAACAGTAACATTCGTGAACGTGTTTAGAATTCTATAATGTTCATTATTTACTTTGGAATGGGCTCATGTTACATAACATATCGCATCTATAAATGCGCAGGTTTTAATAATTTCAATAAAATCTTTTTTTACAACTAAAGTATAGTACCTGGGAGACGGGGCTTACCTCGGTAGCTTTATGTGAAATAGTCATTTTTCTTTAAAATTGCGTTTTTACAGGAAATACAACTACAACAGTTGAACTTAAAATGTATACAAATGTCATCGTTAGAGCCGTTTCCGAGATTCCCGAAATATAAATACACACAAGAATTGCTCGCAAGTAATAAGATTTAAACGTAGTAAAACTTTAATCATTTATAATACTGTGTTAAAGCTATATAGAAAACTCAATCCGCCCCGCAGTTTCACCTACAATTATGGTCACTGCTCCACTCCTAAGGGTGGCAGCGTGATGTTACATAGCCTATAATTTTCCTCAATGAATATTCTATCCAATACAAAAAAAAATATTCAAATATAGCTAATAGTTCCAGAGATTAGAGCGTTTAAACAAACCAACAAAAACTCTTTAGTTCATATAAGGATAGATAAAGAGATAATATGTACAATAATTGACCCATGTTTAGCTATGCTTATGCCATGCCTATGCCATGCTTAGCCATGTTAGCAGTATTAGATAATGCACTAGAATATGAAAAATGTTTCAAAATCCTTCAAACCCGTCTAAAGTAGATAATTATACTTATCTAACAGTTTGAGAATACGGCCTTAAGTTTTATCGTATCAATCTATCGATGAAAACAAATGCGAGACCAATAACTAATCCCACTAATATTATAAATGTGAAAGTTTGGATGGATGTATGGATGGATGGATGTTTGTTACTCTTTCACGCAAAAACCACTGAACCGATTGCGATGAAACTTGATATGTAGATAGCTGGAGACCTGGATTAACGCATAGGCTAATTTTTATCCCGATATTCAGACGGGATCGTAGCTTACACGGGTGTAACCGCGGGGCGCTACTAGTATATTATAATCAATCAATCACTCATTCATCCTGGGACATTGTTACGCAGTATTCTAGACCCAAACTAAGCATAGCTTGCATAACATATTAAGATGCTATTTTTGTAAATATACATACACTTTATACATAAAAACACCCTGACCTCGGATTTGAGGATTCGGAAATCAAACCCGGAATTAACATAATACTAAGGCATTCAAATGGTCTACAGGTTCGTCACAAACATACGTAGGTCGTCAAATTGAATGGTCGTACACAAAACGTGGTCACAGTGTAATATTTATAAAAGTCAGAATCAACGAATGGAATCTTACATACATTTTTATAAATTTCTACTGTGGTGCCACTTCTTCATTTTGATTAATCTCAGCCAAAATGACGAAGCGATGTAACCCCTATAATTTAAATTCCTATTACAACACCCCTTAATTAATACCCATTTTAATTTAACTAATAACTATTACCAAAGATAAAATCTACAATTAGATTAACGCCTTACTTAATTATAAACCTATTATTGTTATGTCACTGTATAGATTATAATCATTTTATTATTTGGTGTTTACTCTGTCGAGCAGAAAATAATTCCAGCGTTACTGATATGGCACTGGCAATGTTAATCCTTTGAGAATAAAAATAAATTAAATATATAAGTATATTATTAAGTTTCGAGGGCAAAAACGTCGTTCACGATTTTATTATTTTTGCTTGTATAGAGACCGTTTGAGTATTACAAATTGTACGTTAGAAAAAGTTACAAGAATGTAAGGAATAAAGAATGTATAATAAAATTTAATTCTTAATTTCCAGGCAATTAAATAGCTACACTGTCTTATTTTATTATTTATACGAGAAGAATTTAGAATTTTCTTAGGTACTGTTGCTTATACGACAGCGAAGAATCATTACGTTATACGTGAACTCCCTAACATACCCCGTACTTTGGAGATATTTTTAAATAATTTGGGAATGCCGACTCATCCGAATGTCACATAAGGAAGCGTGATATTGCTCCCCGACGGTCCTTACGAACAAGGTATTCGGTAAGGCGGTGTGTGAACCGACTCAAACCACACTGTGTGTCAAATTGTACCCAATAATAGTGGACCCGGAGACGACTGACGTTAGCACATCTATGGTCTGTCTCATAGCGCCTGCCACCAAAAGCGCTGTTAACTCTTCCAACAACTATCTACTAGCCGTTGTAGAAGCACACAAGGCCATACCAACTCTTCCACCTTCTTCATTACTCTAAATTTAAGCCAGTACATTTTATTTGCTGAGAAATGTTGCATCCGCGTCTTTATACATATGTATATTCAGACAGAAACTTGTGACCAACTGCTCGAAGATCGGCTGATATCGGCCAAACAAAGTTGCGAGGCTTGACCTTCAATAGGGCGACAGCTGTGTGCATATTGAAATCCCTCTTTGCTACCGTAAGCATATTAAACGAGGGGTCATATTTGTGAAAGGAAGCCAATCTAATTTAGACAACAGCCAAAACTATGTACGGTTAGTGACAAGAGTCTGTAGAACGTTTTTTACAATACGCTTGTATCTGTCGTGCCCGCGTCACACTGTGTGACGCCTGAAACCGTCGCGGGAAGACGCTTCACTTTTTGAAAAAGGGCCCCCGTCGGATCTGAAACTAGTCGAGCATCCCCGAAATACAAACGTGAGTAAAACCGTATAGTCTTTAATAAACATGAATACCACACACGAAAGTTTTTATTGTAACAAATACGCTTGTAGTATAAAGCAAATATAGTACCATAATACTGTTTAAATACATTATCAAACAATACTCATAGAGTTAAGTGTTAAATAAGAGTCTGAAAAATTAGATTCGTTTTTATTTTCGAGTTTATTATTATTAAGTACTAGCAACCCGCCCTGGCTTCGCACGGGTAGCAGAGACATCTTCAACAATCATCAACATATTTCAATCAATTTACACAAAATCTTAACAAATTATACACCTAGGCCTTCCTCGTGAATCACTCTGTCTGTTAGTGAAAACCGCATGTACTCTGTTCAGTAGATTTTTAGTTTATAGCGTACAGACAGACAGACAGACACACTCTGCATTCACAAGTTTTTATTTTATACAAGTTTCTACAGGAAAGGACATACGAAACTGATAGGACTTGACCGTCAACTAGCTATCGTATTACTTCTCGCATAGAAGTCGCTGACTGAAAATTGTCTGCTGAGTAAGGTCGCCAAAGTTTATGGGAGGAAAGGAGAAGTTTAATGGTACAAACAAATCGCCCCTATTATTAACTTCCGACGCAGAAAGGTGTGTTACAAGTTTAACGTGTGTATCTGTTTCTGTCTGTGGCATCATGCCTCCTAAACGGATAGACCGATTTTGATTTAGTTTTTTGTTTGAAAGGTGACTTGATCGAGAGTGTTCTTAGCTATAATTCAAGATAATCTGTTTAGCCGTTCGATGAAGTTAAAGGGAGTTTTGAGTTAATTTAAGATTTTAATTTATGCATTTTCTTTAGGTTTTAATTTAACTAGAATTGGTTAAGTAGGTAAAATGCGGATACAGAACCAGGTAAGCCGTTTACATGTGGCGCTTTCAGTCTTGATTTTTTATAAAACTAACTTTGCAAAAAAACAAACTAGGAGATCTGCCTAATGTTGAGTTACCGGTATCTGTAACACTTAACAAAAATACTTGTCATACTATCCCAACCTATTTCTCACTCATCACCAGATAAACAGCGTTACGGGACTATTGTTGTGTTACTTTCGGAGGCGGGCGGCTCTCAATTTTATTAGAATGTAGTCTACATCCTTCAACTTTTTACACTGTTTAACGTCATAACGTTTATAAGTGTAAAAAGTTTCGTTGTATTTCTGTTGATTGAGGTTACCGAAGGCCCTAACCCTTCTCTCTCCCCCCTCCTTCTCCCTCTACCCCTTCCCCTTCCCTTTCCCTACTCCCACCTTAAAGGTCGGCACCGCACTTGTGACTTAAGTTGCAGGTGCCCATGGGCGGAGGTACTCACTTACCACCAGTTTACCCGTCTGCTCGTTTGTCACCTATAGCATAAAAAATAATAATAATAATATGTTGAAAACTTCATTGAAGACCTAAAACAATGTTGTTAACCAAGTCGTAGAGTTTATACCAGTTTATGCATACATATTACGTATGCATGAGCTGCCTCCAGGCTTTCTATTATCTCCGCAACAGTTGCTTTATTTCAATTTACCAAAAATAATAATCATTAATTTCGCCACAAGGGGCGAAATTTTACTTACAAACTATAAGATAGGGTGATATGCTATTTCGCTGCCCCTATCCGCTTCATCATCTTGTTTCTGATCCCCACAAACTGATATCATGTTATTTCTATTAATGACTTATTTCCCTTGTTCAGTTCACCCCTCGTTGATCCTTTATCGTGTTGATGCCATCGCATTCGCCCCCTTTTGAAATTATTTGAGGTATTTTTTTATTGAGTGTTGATCGCTCGATAAGAAACGGACGGACGATTGGCAGTTTGTTTTATTAGAGTACGATTGTCAGAAACGTTATCGGATAAGTGATTGTTTTATTCAATTCGAGAGTACGATAAGATTTATTACATACACGCCTCTGATCCGAATCCGATTATTTCCGCTTTTTTTATGCGCAGCACTTTTTCAATGTTGCCAAGTCCACTTGCCTAGAATAATCACTACATATTATAAAACAAAGTCCCCCGCCGCGTCTGTCTGTCTATTCGTGATAAACTGAAAAACCACTGAACGGATTTTCATGCGGTTTTCACTAATAGACAGAGCGATTCATGAGGAAGGTTTAGGTGTATAATTTGTTAAGATTTTGTGTAAATTGATTGAAATATGTTGATGATTGTTGAAGATGTCTCTGCTACCCATGCGAAGCCTGGGCGGGTTGCTAGTAATTAATATTTTATTTCCTCTTGTATCTTTTTAGATATCGCTTTAGGTACGTGTACAATTCCCGTCCCTAAAAATAAGTAAATTCAACTTTGAATTAGATAACTTTAGGAACGAAAAATACACAGACGTTAAGTATTCATTAAATCTACACTAATATAATAAAACTGAAGAGT
The DNA here is from genome assembly GCA_963859945.1 of Euplagia quadripunctaria. Lineage (NCBI taxonomy): Eukaryota > Metazoa > Arthropoda > Insecta > Lepidoptera > Erebidae > Euplagia > Euplagia quadripunctaria. Next base: position 4,261,552 of record OY982584.1, read on the forward strand.
TTTATTGTTTGATTGTTTGTGTCTTTAAACGCGCTAATCTCAAGAACGTCTAGAACTACCAATCAGATTTGAAAAAATATTTTTGTATTGGATCCGATAAACTATTAATTGATTAATCAAATATGCTATGTAAACATCACGCTACGACCCTTAGGAGCAAAGCAGTGACCATAAAAGCAAATGAAACTGTAGGGAATGGCTAGCAGTATAGAAATTACATCATATTATCGCTGTATTATTTTCACATTTAACTTTAAACGATTAAAACTTTTGAGAAATAAAATGGATATGTTATGTTCAATGATTACATAATTAAAAAGTCCGACAAGCTGGTCTAACTACAGAACTTCGATATCGCCTAGTACTTGAGTTGTGGAGGTCTGATGACAGTCGCTTCACGTAAAATATCTAAGTTCGGCCGTTTCGTAGTTAGACTGAAAGCCGACCCAATTTAGTTGGGAAAAGGCGCGGAGGATAATGATTACAATAATTAAAAAGTATATTCAACTATATGTTTTAGTGTTTGTGTTACACGATGTCTCGTAGTTGTGAACAGGTTTTAATCATTCATTTGAAAAATGCCTCCACTACTCAAAATTCTTTATTCTAACTAGTTTCGGCTTGCAATTATTTATCTCCTCTTCTTAATGCCTTTAAAAGTACCTTCCACCTTGTTCTATTATGACCCAATACACTTAAAAGCCCAAGAAAATTAACTGTCTTACACGATCACCAAACGTTATCAACTTATTATACTATAAAATTAAATATCACCTTCCTTTCCTTTTAAATTACATACGACTACATTTTTATTGAATTCATTTGTCATTCGTATTTATCCAATTAAATGTTAAAGCTCGTTCCACCTACAAGAAATCGGAGAAAATAATTCAATTTAAACTTATTACATTAATTACTACCTACGAATCAAACGCCCAATCAAATTACCATACGAGTAGGTGTGAATGCGCTTTCAATAATGAGAGTAAGATCATTTGGTGACTAACTGCTTTCTGATTGGTCGGAACTGTTTTTTTGATGTTGCCGCCTTCTAAAAGGGAATAGTGTCTCAGTGTTCATAACGGAAGTCTTAAGTGTTTTTTGTTTCAGCCGCCGGAAGTTTCTGTAAAGTGTCCGGAACAAAGTTTTAGCGGCAATGAGTTTAGTTTCCTGTACATTATTTTGGAAGGAGTTAATGGTTCTTAATAAAAATATTAGGGAGAACTTTGAGATTACGTTAAATATCCGAAATATTTCAGATCAATGGGTTTAATTTGATTTTGGTTTCGACTTTGGTTTAGTTATAAAAGTAATAGATATACATATATGTAGTTGATACTATTAGTCTCAGACACGAGTTATGTATATACCTAGCAAGCGCCAAACAGGAAATTTATGATTTAAAAAGAAGCGTGAGATATTTGTAACACCCGGTTGGAATGAAATTCCTTTCGCTATTCGCCTGATGGAAAGTGATGTTGAAGACGAATATGGTACAACGCCTATCCAAGAGAAACCTATTCACTCTACTCTTGAACGTTTCAAGATTATAATTTTCTGGAAAAATAGACGCAGGCAGCTCATTCCAGACCTTGGCCACGCGAACCAGAAAAGAGCTGTCAAAACATTTCGTTCGACTTTTTGGTGTTTCGACAATGAAGGGGTGGAACTTCTGTCTGCGTCTAGTCGTCCGATGAAGGAATGGAGAGAGTCCAATTAGTTCGAAGAGAGCCTTCGCGCACTCACCATAGTGAATCCTATAGAAAACCGATAAACAGGCGACTTTACCACGGATGAATGGATTGAATAAGTTGTCCCAAAAAATTATAAAAACTCGAAATAAAAATAGCGTCATCTGTGAAAGTTGCCTGAACTAATATATGGATAATTAGTATACAACATCAAATTACAATAGTTTTGCGCAGAATCTACAGATGGCATAGGTAAATAAAATAAATCAACTCGCGCTCAGCATTTTTCGTTGCGCTAACACTTTTGAATCGTATTCGAATTGTATTTAAATAAATACTCATTAAAGTTTTTCTTTAATATTAGTTTTGAAGTACGAAAATGCACATCATATGCAAATCAAGACTCGTATTATAGATGAATTTGTATTAGATCTTCCCTGATCAAATGGATGTAGAAGTTTTACGTTAAAATTTACCTAAAAGAAATGTAATTAGTTTTGTAAAACTTAACTGATCAAAAAAAATTGAAAATGGACCGCCATGGAGCGGAACCCCTCAAAGAATCATCATTTGTCATTATAGGAGACATTTGATCCTGACAATTCAAAAATACCTACAATGGGTTTACTTGAAATAAATAATTTTGATTTTGATTGGCCTGTTGGTCTAGTGGTTAGTGACCCTGACTGCTGAGCCAGAGGTCGTGGGTTCGATTCCCACCCAGGACAAATAATTGTGTGATGAGCACGATCATTTGTTCTGTGTCTGCGTGTAATTTATCTATAATATGTATGTATTTAGAAATATATAAGTATGTTTATCAGCAGTCCGGTTACTATAGTACAGGATCTGCCTAGTTTGGGATCAGACGGCCGTGTGTGAGATGTGTGGAGTTATTATTATCTATCTTTTTTTAATGGAGGTATTACTCTAACTACTACGGTTCAAAAAGTGGCAAACCTTGTGGCAAACAGACAGATGCCGAAGATAAGTAGGTATTTGGTAATGATGCTTTTTAGCCCCCGACGCAAAATGGAGGGGTGTTATAAGTTTAACGTGCTGAATCTGTGTGTCTATCTGTGACGTCATAGCTCTTAAACGGATGGACTGATTTTGATTTAGTTTTTTTTTTAAGATGACTTGATCGAGAGTGTTCTTCGTGAAAATCTGTTCAACCATTCGAAGATCATCAGCTCTTTCAGTTTTGTCTTTCTTTCGTTGGGTCGAGGTCGAGGGCATTTTAAATTTTCAATGTAATGTGCATAGCATTCTAAAAACTGCCTGCTTTATCTGTTTCTGTGGTTGTTTTATCGCCTCGCTGGTTATATTTCACGAACGAAACATACCTTAAAACTTAATAACACGGACATAAATATTGACTTATACAACAAATCGAAACGTCTCAAGTCGAGCCTTCATCTTTAAATGCGGTACTTGGTATCGTGCACCAGTTAAAAAGCCTGCCTGGCTTAAAAACCTGGGACATAAAGACTCAATTGCCACGTGAAAATGTATGCCAGTATCGAAGAGCTGAATATTTTATAACTGTACTTTACACTTAGCGACATAATAAACGTGTACTCCATTTTTTTTAATTTTTTTTTTTACATATCATGAGACCAAGTCACACGCTGCTCTCTTAAAGCATCAGTCATTAAGTGTGATACCAAAAGTGATCAAAGTTTCCTACTTTCGTACGGTCGTGAAGAATCCGATGAACAGGTGGTGCACTTAACTTGTGGGTTCTATAGGCTAAAAGGTATTTTTAACCGAGTTAAAAAAAAGGAAGAGGTTCTATGTTCGGCTGTATGTATTTTTTTTATGTAAGTATATTTATTTTCAAAGATATTTCCGTCATCTATGAACCGATTTCAAAATTATTATTAGTTTGATTGAAAGGGTTTGTCCCCCAAGTGGTCTCATTGTCACCAAGTCCAGATCTGATGAAGGTATCTGAAAACAAGGGAAGCTCTCAGAAATTAAGGACAAATGTAGTATGTTTGTTGATTTTTAAATGGTTTTATTTAGCCTGTTCGTTTTTTGTTTGGGTCAAATTTAGTAGTTGATACCCTCTTCCCGTAGACAGATTGATCTGATATTTGGTACACATCTTTAGTTCTGATGACAATACAATTAAAATCCAACATGGTCGCGCTACAAAATGGCGGATTACATATTTTTGTACCACCCCCTCAATATGACAAATTTCAAATCCAAGATGGCGGCTGCTACAAAAAATTGGATTACACTTAAGGATTACAGAAAGCAGTCGACTAGTAGAATAGAGCACACTATGAATAACGAAATAAAAACTAAAAACCTAAAAATTAACATAAGTAAAAAAAAAATCAATTTTTTTGAAACGATTTTATTGAAAACTAGCTGCGCTCCACAGTTTCTACCGCGCAAGTCCGATGCCATGGGAATATCGGGATAAAAAGTAGCCTATGCGTTATCCAGGTGTTCGCCAACTTTCAAACACTTAGGTACATTAGATTAAGTTAAAATAGTCGTTAAGTTTTCTTAAATTTTCTAATTTTTTCTTTCATAAGAACCTTCCATTGACAATAACAAACATAAAAAAATAATAATTAGCGAAATTGACCAAGGGAAATAGGGATTCATTTTTATATTTACAGATAATATGATAATAATGATTTAGAAAATATACTAAAAGCTAAAAAATAATTCGGTAGGTCCTAGGTACCAATCATCACACCACTCTCCTTATCAACTTAGGGCGTTGATCAGATCGTGAAGACCTTGAAGACGGTTTAACTTTTTTGTGTTTATTTTTCTGAACCATGTTCTCTATACCTTCATTTAGAACTGGTACAAATTAATCTTTTTTTTTATGGTATAGGGGGCAAACGAGCAGGCGGGTCACCTGATGGTAAATGACTACCGCCGCCCATGGGCACCTGTAACTCAAGAGTCACAAGTGCGTTGCCGGCCTTTCAGGTGGGAGTAGGGGAAGGGTGGAAGAGGGGAAAGGTTAGGGTCTCCGATAACCTCACTCACTCGACGAAGAGCAATTCCAGCATTGCTTCACTGTCGGTTTTCTGTGAGACCGTGGTATCACTCCGATGGAGCCGGCCCATGCGTACCGAAGCATGGCTCTCCCACGATTAAAAACGTTTGTTTTGAAACAACAAAAGTTATTATGTTTTCGTAAAGATCTGTTATCTTGTTAATTCTAGTTGTATTTCTGGTTTTAGTTTAAAATAACTTTTTTCTTGATTTCTTTTACTTGTATTTAATGTTAAATACGTGCTGCTAACCCTTTTAATTGGACATCTATTTTTAACATTTCAGTTGTGAAAGAAAATAACATTTTTGTACTTACTTATTCATTATTTGCGTTCTAATTCCCTTCCACTTTTTCTTTAACCTTGTTAATTATATTAAATAATCAACTATTGTACCGTAGAATAGAAAGTAAAAAAAATAACTGTATTTATTTATTAAACAAATATTGCTTCTGTTGCGGCTAAACGCTTTCGTAGAATTTCCCTGATGTATTAAGGAAAAGACAGGAATGTGTATAAATTTATTAATTCGTGTTGTTTTTTGGTTCAAAACAAGGTTTATTTTTTCTCAAATTTCTTTTGAATAAGCAAATAAACGAATTTCTTTTGGGTTTTTCTCGAGTATAAATAGCACAAAAATAGGGCCATATTGTAAAGAAATATGTACTATAAAATTATTTGTTAGCAATATAGTGTATTGAAATATTGTTTAGCATTTGAAAGGTTTATGTATCAGGTTTCGTATTCATTTCTTTGTTATTCAATTATTTGGGCTTGAATTTATTATATTTTATAACTTTGGAACATGCTACATATTTACAAACGAAACATGAAATCGCTATTATAAACGAAGTTAATATACGTAATGGATGGATTGTATGAAATAAAATATCGCTGGAAATAGGACTCGCACAGAGATGACTGTTCTGCGCGATCGAATCAGAAATGAGGAGATACGCAAACGAACGAAGGTTACCGACATAGCCGAACGGGTCAGCAAATTGAAGTGGCAATGGGCGGGGCACATAGCACATAGAACGGATGGTCGATAGGCTCGAAAAGTTCTTGAATCGAGACCACGGACCGGAAAGCGCAGCGTAGGACGCCCATTATCGCGGTGGACAGACGAACTAGTAAAGATCACAGGACGTCGGTCGATGCAGGCCGCTTCCAACCGGTCTCCTTGGAAGTCATTAAGGGAGGCCTATGTCCAACAGTGGACGTCCTATGGTTGAAATGATGATAAAGATGACTGATGTCCAGTACGTACAGAATCTGGAAGGTGGAATGAGAACTAGGTAACGGTGATTATGCACCCTATTACAAAAGAAATACTTTATTGAAAATATATTAATCATCTGTCGTCAACTTGCAATCCTTTGAAAAAAAGAATTATTTCCACCACTGTCTTTCTTAGACAAAGTGGGGAAAGTTAAAGGGGACCTTGCGTCATGAGTCATGACTTAATGTAATCTAATGCTTATGTTCAAATTAATTGTAATGTTTATACAATGGCGTGGCCGCAAGTGTATCGAGTTTCCGGCCCGCGGCGAAATATACCGATAAGTCGATGACGGCAGCTTTCGTAACTGATTACACCCGATATGCGCACGTTAACATGTTTTTATTCGCGCAAAATAACAGTGTGGTGTTATCTGTGCACGTGAAATGTATGCAGCTTGTTGGTTGTCACGTATCGAAATAAAGATAGAATAATTGTTGAAGTATTAAAGGATAAAACAATTATGTTTATTACTTATTTTATACTTCCACAAAGAACTTTTGGAACTTGTGGACTCCCAATTGATGATGAATATGATTCAACTATAGGTATATGTACATTATGAATATTTTACGAGATATTTCTATAATACTCAGTTCTAAACAAAATAAAGTGATTATTAACTTTCTTTTCTTCGATTCATCAAAGATTTTAAAATCTTGTGTTATATTGAATCGATATTTTTGGCCACAAGTTCTTAACTTTTCCGAGTAGGGTTTCTCGACTCCACGCTACTACTGACAATTCCTAACCGAAACTAATTATTATGCCCAACCCAGGAAAGACGACTTTCGATCCACGTAAACATAAGCACCGGCTTATTCCACGGGACAGGCAGCCGATTCATAACATCCCAAATATATACTAGCATATTTAAGATATTGAAATAGAAAAAATATTTTTCTCTTTATCCATTATCCATTATCTCTTTCTATTATCCTTATATTGGTATTATAATCACACATTAGATAATTCAAATTCAATTCAACAAAAAAAACTATTCCTTAAAATACTTATATATGGTTTTCTCATGGATGCTATTGTCAGAACTGGACCAAATTGAATTGGGACCACACGGGAAGCACCAGCTTTCAATTAAAAAAAGAATCATCAAAATCGGTTCACCCAGTCGAAAGTTCTGAGGTAACAAACATAAAAAAAAGCATACAGTCGAATTGAGAACCTCCTCCTTTTTTGAAGTCGGTTAGAAACGAACGCAAAGTTAGCACAGAAACAGATCACAGACATTTATGGGTGTCTCTCTACCCTGAATTCGTTGAACGCCTAACAATAACTAGAGATTAAAAGTCAGTCCGATGTCACGTTCCTTTGAAATTAGATCTTCTTCTTTGACTGACCTGTTGGTCTAGAGGTTAGTGATCCTGACTGCTGAGCCAGAGGTCGTGGGTTCGATTCAAACCCAGGACAAATAATTGTGTGATGAGCATGATTATTTGTTCTGTGTCTGGGTGTAATTTATCTATAATATGTATTTATTTAGAAATATATATAAGTATGTTTATCAGCAGTCTTGTTACCATAGTACAGGCTCTGCCTAGTTTATGATCAGACAGATGTGTTGTTTTGTTTGATTTTTTTTAATTTTAAGAATATAGCCTATTAAGAGCCATTTAAACCCCTGAACCGGTACGGTTTTTCATCTTAGTCATATAAAAAATAAAGGTTTCACGCTTTAGCTTAGAAGTCCAAATGACATTCAGGTAATCCAAATTCCTTTGTCTTGCCCGATTTACTGAATTTAATTGTTTTGTATGAAGACATTTCTTACACGGCCAGAATTTTGGCAAAACTCTTCTAAGTGATATTCATAACCCTACACAGCTCGCAAACGGTCCCAGTAACTGTGCCAAACGATTTAATCTACCCTCAAGCTGTAACGGGTTGAACCGCCGACCGTGACAATTACACGACCTATGTTGTTTTAAACTACTAAAAGTACACGCCTTTGTGATTTTATTGCTGTAATCTACATCTTTTAACAGTTTTTATTATTATTTATTTAATTAAACTGCTTTTTCAATGTTAAATTGTTAAAACATATATGTTTGTGAAACTACATATTTATGTTTTAATGTTTGTGCTCGGAGCGAATGTGTCGTCCCAGCACAAACATGAAAATGTGTACACACAGAATCACTAAAGTAATTTATCCTTACTGTTATACAATGGTACTTTTCAATTCAACTGACCTATTTTTTGTTTGTTACAGTATAACAAAATTTTAATAAGTACAGAAAGTTTATATAAATATTATGTTTACAGAGAAAACGACTGTAGGTAAACTGAGGAATTATATTAGTGTGCATTCGTTTCAAAATAATATTTATTTTTACTAACGTTTAAACTTTCGCGTTCCATGATATAATTTTGTATTTACACGGGAGTCAGCCTGTGACCACGGCCAGTGCAACCTGATCGAAACGTCAGGCAATTCAGAGATAAGTAATACCTTTTCGTGATCGCGTTAATCCCCGTTTAAATACATAATTAATTATATAATATTTATTTTTATACGTTACTCACAAGGTTAATTATCTATCCTTTATGTGATGCTCAGCATAATTTAACCCTACAGATCAAAATATCTTAGAGTCAGATGTCTAAGGAGAGCCATTGAAGTCGTATTGAAACAACAAAACGCCTTGTGTAGTCCTTGCGTTTGTAACACATGATCCTTTCGGCCACTTCAAAAGTCGGTCGCAACTAAACGTCTTGAAAGTTACTACAAAGCCTTTGTTTATTTAGTGGTAATCAAATCGACACTCGAAAGACGAAATGTTGATTAAAGTTCAAAAAAAAAAAAAGAAAAAGTTTGGGATAGATAGTATCCAGACTGCTGATAAACATACTTATTTATTTCTAAATACATAATGGCGGCGTTTAGAGCAGTAATCCGAGCAAAAGCTTAAGTGCCTGGATTCACAGTACCTAATATTTTCTTATACCCGTGCGGTTTTCAGCCCTATATTCGATTTATTTTTGTAACTTTTGCGTTATAAAGCTACCTTTGCATATTAACAATTGTCAAAATAATTGGAAATAAATATTTTCTTCCCGGACAAAATATAATTTTGCACTTTGATAGGTTTGTATGTTTTGTACAACGTTTTTTGCGGCAGCTAATGGATAAAATGTCATGTTAGAGATGGATTAGGTGGTGTATGAGAAATATATTACACTGTATTTTAGAAATGTATATTTTGGTAAATTAAATAGTTATCTGACAACTTGTTCTCGTTCTGTCTGTTTGTCTGTTTTGTTTTATAATATTTATATCTATCGTAGAAAGACAGATTGTAGAGCGCCGTTATCGTGGGCGTGTAGTGGGTAATCGTGCGAAATGAGGAAAAACTCTTGAATTTTGTACACCGAATTAAATTTTCAAAGATAGCAGGTAGGTTACAACAACAAAATAAGGTTAGGTAGGAAACGGTAGGACAGTTCCGAGATGTGTTCACTTGACGGTCGACGTATCGCGAATGACGACTTGCCAACACGAGCGATCACACTATACATGCAATTCCATTTGCAATGCAAAATTTGAGACAAACTTTTTGTTCGATGTTTTTTATCTATCTATATATATATATATAAATGAATCCCTATTTCCCTTGGTCACGGCATCACGCGTGAATGGCTGGACCGATTTCACTAATTCTTTTTTTTTGTGTTTGTTATTGTCAGGAGAAGGTTCTTATGACAGAAAAAAAATAAGAAAGTTGCCAGAGAAATTAGAAAACTTAACGAGGGACATACGACATACATAACTTAACCACAAAATAGAATTATTTGAATTGAATTTGAAATTAGAATTAAATTATCAATTCCCGATACTTTTTTTACATAATGCATGTATCAGAATTGCTTTCCTTTAATACTTACGCATACTACATATAGCTAGCTTCACTCAATACACCACCAACTTCCGTCAGTTATTAATATTAAAATACCTTTAAAATAATTGCCTTTAAACTTGTCCATTAGAATTTATGCTTTTAACTAATATTACTTAATAGTCAGCCCTCTGCCGTAGTACAAACGCACCATTACACAATGGTCGTTAGAACCCCCAATTTATGTCTTCATTTTTAATGGTCAGTGTTACGCTCCACTGGCTTTTTATTATTCAGATATCATGGAAGTATAGTCTCATTTTTGGAAACAAAAATATTTTATTAGAAATTAAAATGTCGCTGTTTCTACGAGTATGTATAAATGTTGATTTCATATCAATAATTACAACGAAGCTGAAAAAGAAAGTATGTAAAAACCAATCGCCCATCATTTGCTCATTGTGCCCACTCCCACCCATTAAAGATACCTACCATAAAAAATGAGAACTGAACTCCATTTTTAACCCCCGACGCAAAAAGAGGGGTGTTATAAGTTTGACGTCGATGTCTGTGTGTGTGTCTGTCTGTGGCATCGTAGCTCTCAAACGGATGGACCGATTTCGATGCGGTTTTTTTTCATTTGAAAGCTAGTTTCCTTGCGGTGGTTCTTAGTATGTTTGGTTAATATCGGTCCAGCACTGTAAGAGTATAAGCTCTTTTCCAAAATGATGTAAGGCATTTTGTAATCGTTGAAGGGATTTTCGAGAAAACACCCCGTTTTAAATTTTAAATTTGTGATTATTGGAAACAGGAGTGACAAGAAGCGAATAAGCAAAATACTGGTTTAATTTTCTAAAACTTAGAAGCTTCGTAGCATGTTATCGCGTCTAAAACATGTTTGAAATCAATTTCATATCGAACATAGTTAGGCCGTCTTCACCTTGATATCAGAAATAAACCCATCTCAGAGTAATTAAGATTAATATACAGTCATTTCTCTAATATCCAATTTGAATATTAATCGTCCCTGAAATAACATTGAAGAACCACACTTAATTAATGCTTAATTTAATCAACAAACTGGTAGGAATTTACTACATTTACATTACAATATTTATATATCGAAGTATAATTTAAAGCGTATTAGAACAGCTCTTTCTACCGAATAGCGCTAGGTACCTACTCGTTGAAATCGGGGCACGAGCGCGAATTGGACGTAGATACGTTCTCAGGGAGTAGTCTCAAGACACGAAAGATATGCATGCTATTATAGGTACCTATATGGTATTTATAATCGTAGGCTGCAATTTTTATTGATATTTTAATAATACAGGTAGTGACAAAATCATATACCTAGTCACTGTGGCGACTGCTTCCACTATCACGTCGGGATGTCCATTGTGGCGGAACGGGTATTGTGCCAGTGGAAAACGGACTCGTTCCGGAGATTAGCCGGAACAAACAGACGGACAAAAATTTTAAAAACTGATTTTTAGGCATAGGTATCATGCAAATAACTGTGTGAGTTTAAAAAAAACTATTATTTTGACATTACAAACAGACACTTCAATTTTATTTATTTGTATTGATGATGATTAACCAACATCAGATACAGTAGTATCGTGCAGAATCCACAGATGGCGTACAAAATAAATAAACTTGCGGTCAGCATTTTTCGTTGCCTTAACTCTTTTTTCCGTACAGTTCCGAACCGCCGATCGTCTGAAGTGTAACGTGCAATTAGGAAATTCGTTACAAAAATAATGAAAATCATCGTTAAATTATTTAGAGCACTATAACACCTATTACTTACGTCAACATAAATTCCTGCCAAATTGAAGAACCTATATTATTACATGACAAAGCGACATGAACACATTCAACCAACAAAAGATAAAGTTTGCTTTTTTTACCGAAAAGACACCGACATAAAAGTTTATGGATCATTGAATTCGTCCGCGAAATTTATGCCAAATAAAATATTACATTTCTGTAAGGGTATTTTCATTAATGAGTACTGGGGTGGGCATTGTTTCATAATAAGTTTAAATTTGTGGTCCCAAAGTGAGAGGTAAGCGATTTTATGAAATGATTTTCATACATGTAAAATATGCACTATACTGAGAATCGCGAGATCGTATCGGACTTGAATTAATTAAAACTATACGATGTTTTATCATGGATGGAGGGCAATTTTTCAAGTTTTCTTCTGTTAAGGACCAATGCATTTCGATAAATTTCTTTCTTAGACTCTTGATTACGGGTATGATGTATCAACTATAAGAATTGAGTGCAAGTACTATTTGTTTACGAGTACTATCTGGTTTACTACCGATATGTGGTAAAATGAAGCTAATAATAGTAATAAATTCACACATCTCACACACGGCCGTTTGATCCCAAACTAGGCAGAGCCTGTACTATGGTAACCATACTGCTGATAAACATACTTATATGTTTCTAAAAACATACATATCATAGATAAATTACACCCAGACACAGAACAAATGATCGTGCTCATCACACAATTATTTGCGCAATTGGTTTATCACCAAGGCTTGACCTGTTTGGTAGTGAAGTTATTTAGCAAAATGCCAAACTACTAATCTACACTAATGTAATAAAGCCGAAGACATTTTTTGTTTGTTTGTTTCAACGCGCAAATCTCTGGAACTATCATTCGGATTCGAAAAATTGCTGTTGTTTTGTATAGAGTGTTCATTCAGGAAGGTTATAGGCTGGATGTGTATAACATCACGCTACGACTCTTAGAAGCGGAGTAGTGGCCATAAAAGTGCAGCAGCTATAATAAATCTCGGTTTATATATGACTTTCCGATGAGCCTTTCTCTTATTCATCTCTAAATCTGATATTAAGTCCTGACTTGATTAATGATTTAGTTATTGTACTATAGTAAGTACCAGGGAGCAATATCTTCAATCACAGTTAGCCTACTACTATTCAATGAGAAGTTTCATTGATTATCTCTAGACTTCATCATTCGAATATCACCTTATTTATCCACGCTCGCTAAATAAGAAATACACATGTTTGAATGAGGGTATTTGGTGTACATACCTATCAGAAACGCATCGAATTGTGAAAACTTAAATTTAAGTATTAAAGCCATAGCTGTGTATTAGTTATGGCAATGCAAGAGTATCCTTTTAAAACCAAAAAAACCAGCATTAAAACTAACCTAAATGGTCCGCATGATTGACAAACAATGACTGAACATTCGCAGGCTCATTTTAGGTTTTATACATTCGTCAGGCTTCCCTATGAAATAAAAACGTATGCGAACTAACATCCTTTTCAACACACATATTCGGGGTTTTATTTGACAAGTCTGTCATAGAATCATTTACTCAGCAGCTGCAGTTTATGACAATAGGGTAGATGACTGTCAAGTCAAATCAGTGTCTTTTCAATAAACGTCAAAATGGTTCGGTACATTTTTGTATGAAATACCTAATTACCTAGGCATGAGGTCACGCCTTACGGTAGTCAAATCAATTAACCTTTAGTGACAATTTGACGATAATAAATTAAATTAAATACGTTAAATAAAGTTTTTACAGTATCTTAAGTTATTGTATTGTCCGACTTAAGGAAATAATTTATTTTAAAGAGATTCTTAACCTTTACTGACAGAGTCAACGTTGTTTTAGCTAGGCGAATAAATGTTACAAAATAATTAACGCCTGTAAACATATACATTTTATCTTACAAATGTTGTACAGTCATAAGTAAAACGGAATTTCATTAAATAGTGGCGTGGTTAACCTTCCGTGGTAAGTCTTTCACTACATTTCGATAGAGAAACATATAAGCCGAACAGATACTTTACACGTGCCAACGAGTATGTATTTAAATTGCGCACAGAGAAAAAGGTTTCTTTTATTTACCTAGTTTGGTAACTTCTGGAATACATTTCATAAAGTAATTTAAAGGTTGAGTTGACCATAAATTAAAGCCCTGATATTATTATTGTTCCACTACTAAATTCCCTTATAAACCACCATTCAATTTGATTACTTTATTGTTATCGTACCTTAAAAGCGTCTTAGGAGTTTTATAGTCTGATTGTTCTAAAACAAATTATTTGGTGACAAATATGCGGACTCTTCAGTAAAAACTGGTACCAGATTTTTTTGTAAAAAGTATTAAGCCAATGAGATAAAAAAGAACCTTACTTCCTATCTATTATAATATCTATCCATATGGTATCGAGAAATAGGACGTATATAGAAGCCAAACTATGAAGAAGAAAAGTAACACACCTTGGATAAGCAGTGCATATATTTTCACGCTTACAGTACGACCCCATCTTCTTTTTCGGTGTTTAATGTTGTAAAGAGTACATTAAAACAAAGCTACAGCAACACCGAGGGTTTTGCTTACCACCGAATACATTACTTGTTATTTTTGTTATAAAAACTTTTTAGATTACAGTTATTTCTGTTATTTTGATGTTAATCCTGTCGTGTCTTGTGAGATATTTTCGTGTTAATGTTAATTAGGCTTTCCTGTTTAAATATAAAGTAATGGAGGAATGTAATTAGAATTACGTTGTTGTTTATAACGATAATTGGATGTGTGGGTTTATAATTAAATGTTATTGTTTTGTTTCTAAAATGTTTGATCGTAATTTTCTATTCCATATTTAAAAACATTCAAGTTTTTTAACCGACTACAAAAAAGGAGGAGGTTCGCAATTCGACTGTGTTTTTTTTTTGTTTGTTACCTCAGAACTTTCGACTGGGTGAACCGATTTTGATGATTCTTTTTTTATTTGAAAGCTGGTGCTTCCCGTGTGGTCCCATTTCAATTTGGTCCAGTTCTGACAATGGCATCCATGAGAAAATCATATATAAGTCTTTTATGGAATAGTTTTTCTTATTGAAGTCGGTTTTTTTTTGAAAGAATTATTTAATCACGGCTTTTAGGATTATTTTTGTGCGCAGTAGCACTACGACGTCTTACTATTTATATCTTAATTCTATTGATATTTAGTTATTACTATTTTATTTGTGACGATATAATAGCACTGTTGCTGTTTTCATTCAAGTGGTAATTTAATATCGATAACATTGTTTTCAGCTAGTAATTTATAGTTAAAACTTGCAAAAGGAAGTTCATTCGAAATTCCGAGACGAAATACATTTGTCATAAAAGATCTGAAAGCGAGGCGTGCCTCGAAGCTGGGTGTGATCTGCGTGTAGGGCTATAAAGTAGCTGGTTTAAATATTTATTTATTTATTTATTTATTTATTTAAACCACTATCATTACAGATAAATACCTAATGCGACAGTGTATACAAATAAAATCTTAAAGCTAGTCTTACAAATAAATCTTACAAACTAGGTGTATAAAGCTACTTACTAAACAAATCTACTTACTAACTACACAATATGTGACTCTTGTAAGTTCGTTCAGTGAGCACGAGAACATATATTTTAATAGATATTAGGTTTCAGGAGCTTTTGCTATTTCTTAAAAAAAAACAACTAAGGTTAACTTAAAAACGTTGTAGACACCTATTATATCACTTGTAGCTTCAATATATATGTGTTATTGTTACTTCATTTTCAAATGTGATGGCACCATCGTTTAGGTAATTTTTATTGTAGCCATTACCTTCCACATGAAAGTCAACAGAAGGATGTGACATGGAAGTTAAAATATAACAACTACTACATATTGTTTTCAACCGACTTCAAAAAAGGAGGAGGTTCTCAATTTGACTGGTTTTTTTTTTTATGTTTGTTACCTCAGAACTTTCGATTGGGAGAACCGATTTTGATGATTCTTTTTTTATTTGAAAGCTGGTGCTTCCCGTGTGGTCCCATTTCAATTTGGTCCAGTTCTGACAATGGCATCCATGAGAAAACCATAAATATATAAGTCTTTTATGGAATAGTTTTTTTTGTTGAAGTCGGTTTTTTTTTTAAAGAATTATTGTATTTCACCACTATATCGGACATCACCATAGTTAGATTGTAAAGTAATCCAACACGACCGGAGAAAGATGAGATTTAGGACCGCTTCACATGGGTCTAACAACACATCTGACTCCGAGCTACTACTGATAATATCTTAACAGAAAAACTCGATAACACTTTGCCCGACCCGGAAGTAGACCCCAAGACCTCACAATCGTAATTAATACCCCTGTATCAACAATACAATCTAGAGTACCAAATGTTGAAATAACTATAAATTAAAAATTTAAAAACCCCCGACACAAAATAATAAAAATAGTATGAACGGCCATCTTGGATTTGAAATTTATCATACATTTGATACCCATATTGAGGGAGTTGTGAAAAAATATGTAATCCGCCATTTTGTGGCGGCGGCCATCTTGGACCGATTTTCATCAAATATATCTAAGAACACTCCCGACTAATTCACCTTTCAAACAAAAAATAACAAAATCAAAATCGGTTCATCCGTTCGGGAGCTACGATGCCACAGACAGATACACACACACAGACACGTCAAACTTATAACACCCCGTCGTTTTTGCGTGGGGGGTTAAACAATATTCATAAGATCGCCTTTTTCGTAGGCACAGGAAACACATAATGTAATGACTCGTCGGCGCCGTTTATAGGCCAAGTTCTCTCTACGATAACAAATCGGTAAGAATTTGTCCCACTTACTTCACTTTTTATATTCCCCTTAAAACTTTTCAATAGCCTGGATCGTCGTTCAGACTACATTATCTTTTTACTAAACATAAAAAAGTGTGTAGAACTTTTAAATTCATAAAAAAATATATTTAAAGAAGATCTCAAGATTTGCTTGTAATGTGGCATATCTGGTTTAAGCGTTCTAAAGTTTATAAAGCCCTGTTAAAGGAATTTTTCTCTAAAGCTCTTCTCGTGAATATCAAGAAATTTATTTTATTCAACTTAAAACCGACGGGGTTTACCTTACATAAACTTAGTACTAACTAATTAATAATTGAGTACAGATCTGTTGAGCTTAGATTTAATAAAATCTATAACAATGCTAGATAGATTGTTCCTTTTTAAATTTATAATGTATATATTACTATCAAAACATATATGCGAATTATTAACAATTTTAACCTCTACATTTTTGTGTTTGGCATTTCCACTTAAAATAAGTCACATGGAATTTTTAGTACCAATATTTCGAATTCACCGAAAAATTCTTAGCGGAACGCTTGCGTGTCAATTGCCATTTAACGGGTATACATAAATAACGTTCGTTCGCTTCTGAGGTTAGGGTCTGACTGAGTGTGATTTGTTTGTTTTGACTACAGCGCCATCTCGCGTGATCTACAGGCTTTTAGCAACATGAGCGTGCCGAATGACGGACGGCGACTGGTCTCGAAGTAAATCGTAGCCGAGGAATGAGTTAATTAAATTAAAAACGTAAAGCTTATATATAGACTATTAGGGAAGTTTAATTAATGGTAGACCTTTTAAGATTTCAATGATTGAGTATAAGTATAGATTTATGGAGGACCAGGTGTTGTGGCCCATTGGGAGACGTCTATGTTTATATGTATGGTATGTTTTTGTTTCTATACGAGTCTTTATGGATTAGTTTTGTTCGATTTCGCAATCGCTTTATATTTAATTTGTATATTGTGTTATTTACACGTATGTAGAGCTATGATGATGAGAAATGGGAAACAGACAATAATTCAGATGAGATTATTGTATTAACATGTCTTGCATAAGTCGTTTTCAACGAGAATAAAATCATAAATTTAAAATACCCCCAACTCGAAAATTCCTTTAACGATTAGAAAAGAACAGATGATTTTCGAATGGCTGAACAGATTTTCTTGAATTATATTTCTCACTAACAACATTAACACTCTCGATCAAGTCACCTTTCAAACAAAAAAGCACTTAAATCGGTCCATTCGCTTGGACGCTACGATGCCACAAACAGACACACAGACACGTCAAACCTATAACACCCCTCATTTTGCGTCGGGGGTTAAAAACCAGCGATTGTACACTGACTGTAATAAGGTGACTACTGATCCTGCACCGTCATCCACATCATCCACGGTAAGGTTACTCACAAAAGTAATGAAACAGGTAATATGAGTAAGTAATTACATAATTTATCCTATGTAACCAAACCATGCAATATTTAAAAACTAACTACTTTGCGGGAGGCAGGTCAGAACAGATGTTCAAATTAGATAACGCCTGACTTTTAAGATAAGGTCTTTTAGTGTAGATTCAAAGTACTACACCTTGACCCTCCGAGACAGCGGTTAATCATCAAATTATTTTGCTAGTAAGTAAGATAGACAGAGCTTTACTCAATAGTGTTGTAGGCTAAACAACAAAAAAGTTAGCAAAGTTTATCTTTAGTTTATCTTTAGGCTAGATGATAGATAACTCTTTATTTGCACACAATGTTTACAATGAAAGTAACACACATTTACATAATTATATCAATTATATAATGTACAAAGGGCGGGGTGCTAGATACAATCTCTTCCAGGCAACCTTAGGATCAAAATGATTCGGAGAGACAGTAGTAGTTGGTGGTGTAATTAAAAAAAAATAAAAAAAACACAAAAATAAAAATTATTTGTCATTTCTAATAAATATTAAAAATATACAAATAGATAGATATATAGAATATTCTTTATTGTACACAATTAATAAAGTACAGTTGAAACAATCATCTTACAAATCAGAGTACAATGGGTGGTCTTATCGCTAACAGCGATCTCTACCAGACAACCTTTGGATGGAGATAATAACAAAATTATTTAATAAAAAGACAGTAGTGGATGGCGTACTATTCGAAATATAGTATCATAGATAGCAATTTAGATCTTAGTTCTGAAACAGTATGGAATAAACTCAACAATTTAGATCTTATAATTATGTACTTATACGGGAATTAACGCGATCACGAAAAGGTATTACATACCTCTGAATTGCCTGACGTTTCGACCAGGTTGCACTGGCCGTGGTCACAGGCTGACTGGCTCAGCGGTGCACGCCCTCCGTCGTCGAGATCGTGAGGTAGAAGGTTCTTCATCCACCCGCACATTTTCGATTTTTTTAATATTTTGATTTCGCCATGTACCGTCACATACTATACTAACAGTGTCCCTATTCTCTAAGCAAACCGATGTGCCCCTATTCTGGTGTTCACCCGACTGCGCATAAAAGCGAGGTGGCATGTTTTTTATCACTGGATTCCACGCTGTTGATAATTTGAAACCATCTTCCCGATTGAAAGTTTTGTGTTTTTTAATTTCAATCGCTTCACGTACAACTCTTGAGTAAAAGTGACGTTCCGTGGAGAGGACTTGCGTACGGTGAAACTCAATCCAATGATTGGTGCCCGCTTCGAGTGCATGTTCTGCAATCGCTGATTTGCTAATCTGTCGGTTCTTCAGAGCAGCGATGTGTTCTTTGACCCTTTCAGCAATAGTCCGCTTTGTTTGGCCTATGTAGGAACTACCGCAGCTGCAGTTTGTTTTGTAGACACCTGAAGTTTGTAAAGGCAAGACATCCTTTGGTGTGCCCACGATGTTTTGAACTTTTATGCCTGGTGTGTACACTGTCGGAATGGAGTATTTCTTTAACATGGAGCCGATCTTATCCGTTACTCCTTTGACATATGGCATGTAGGCTGGTTGTTTGTTCACCTCCGGATGCTTGCGTCTCATTGTCGGTCGCTCCCGTGTTCCATTCACCTGATATCCGTTACTTTTGAGTACCTCCTGAACAGGGCGTGCACCGCTGAGCCAGTCAGCCTGTGACCACGGCCAGTGCAACCTGGTCGAAACGTCAGGCAATTCAGAGGTATAAATATCTTTTCGTGATCGCGTTAATTCCCGTATAAGTACATAATTATATCATGGAACGCGAAAGTTTAAAAGTTAGTATAATTTAGATCTTAGTTCTGAAACAGTATGGTCAAGCAACATTACTATGACAGATAATGTTGTTTGACCAAATTTGTAAAGGTGGTAATGCCTCAGCTGGCCGTATTTGTACCGGTAATGCATTCCACAGACGAACAGAAAGAATCATAAATTACTTGTCAAAGAAAGTTGTTGAATGCACCTGAAACTTTTAATATCTTATATTCTACATTAACCTACTATAAATATCAATACTTGTTGGGCTGTATGTTTTTCCAAATTGGTTGTAGATATAAATATTTGGTCACATCCTTTTTTTGGAACGAAGTTTTCTTATCGCACGTTACACTTCAGACGGCGGCGGAGGCGGCGAGACGGAAAAAAGTGTTAGCGCAACGAAAAATGCTGACCGCAAGTTGATCCATTTCCGCCATCCGTGGATTCTATGCAATACTAGTGTGGTATACTAATTATCCATATATTAGTTCCAGGAACTTTATTTTATTTTTTATTTATTTCTCTTTATTGTACACCTTTAAATAGTAAATAATGCAAAACCAGTTACAATTTTTTATAAGTAAAACTTTAATTTTTATTTAAATTTTAATTTCGAGATTTTACAATATTCAGTACGGATACGCTATATATATGTTATAGCGAAAGGCACTTCGTTCCAACTGGGTGTCACACAGAAACCTCACGCGTTTTTATTTCTATTCATTTTAAAATATAAAGCGTAAGAGTAACTATTGTCGGCCTTTACTAAAACTGCTTCAACTTGTACTGAAGTATTTAGGCCATTTTTTCCCCGTTTCTGAAGAAATTATATTTTAACGTTTGTCGTTCTACTTTTATAATCCTAAATCTTTTTGTTACTCTGAAGAGACAGGAAAGTCGTAAAAACTATTAGGACTCATAATTTTAGGAAGTTTGGATAGTAAGTTTACTACCCTTATATTAGGGGAATAGTTTTCGTGACTACGATTAGGCCAATAAATTAATGACTTCAAATTTTATTTAGAAATTTGAGTAGGTACTAGAAGAAACTTTTGACATGTGGAATGAATACTTTTATTTAGTAGATATGCGGCTCGATTACATTATGAATTCTACAGGTATGGAAGACGTTTATTGATTTTGTTTTCAACTAGAAACCGCGAGGTTCTGCCTCGCGGTTGTTTTGAAGTGAAAACTTCTTTAGCGGCGTTGTGCACTTTTTGGGATGGGTAAAAAATGTTAAACTCACGTCAGGACACGTGACCCTGATGTCCGAATGTCCTCTGTCCTGTCCTCCTGTCCCCATCGAAAATTCGTACGATGGAGCCGTGTTTCTTATATTTACATGTACAGCGTCAGAAAGACATGGAGAGGGAAGGAGAGAGGGACAGGGACAGAGACAGAGAGAGAACTGAACTCGTGACCATCACGCTAATAATACATATATATTGATCCACTAGAGCTCTTTATTAATTAATGTCACCAACCTGTTCATGTGACGTTTTAAGTTCGTCGATTCGTTTAAGTTTTCACTTCTGTCGGCAGTCCTATGACTGCCTATTTTTTTTTTGTTCAACTACAGTTTTCTGTATTTTTTCGATTCTAACTTAGGATGAGAGAGCTTTGTTTAGAAATAATCCCCACACTCTCCAAAATATTTTTTAAATATCGACTGTAGGAATTGTACATTTCTATATTTATGAGTTAATCTTAAACTCATCCTTGAGGTATCATAATGTATAATTAGTGAAGCTCTGTAAGTTTCAAATTAGCTAATGAGCGTTGTAGTTAGTTTCGTATTAATAATTTGACTTTCGTATATTACAAACTTTATGTTTGACCTATATATTAGTTGCTGAGGAATGAAAGAGAAATTTTAATTAAAACATAGTGGGTTTTAGAGAAATGAAACACTTTTCAATGTAAACTTTCATACTGGAAAATGTGGCCAAACAATTTCTTTCCAGACTTTAATGCTTCAAGGATTTTACTAGTTAGGCATGTGGGGGACATTTATAAATAATATACAAATACTAGTGTATTTCTGCTGGTGTGTGATCATTACATATTATAAAACAAAGCCCCCCGCCGCATCTGTCTGTCTGTCAGTCTGTTCGCGATAAACTGAAAAAATACGGAATGGATTTTCATGCGGTTTTCACTAATAGACAGAGTGATTCATGAGGAAGGTTTAGGTTCTTAATTTGTTAAGATTTTGCGTAAATTGATTGAAATATGATGATTGTTGATGTTTCTGCTTCCCGTGCGAAGCCGGAGCGGGTTGCTAGTAAGTAATAACATTATTTGCTTACTGTTTTGGTAAGATAAGAAAGTCCCAAATCCCGTCGAAATTAAGATAAGAATAGGAAGTCTACACAGGGGTAATAATGAGTGGTGTCAATCAATTAGGCAACTTCACCTAATACCAATTTCACCTGGATAGGGTGTTTTTTTTATAAGGAAATAAATGTATAGTAGACCATAGCAAGATCTTAGCGCGCCCAAGCACTAACGTAGCTATTTTAAAAACTTCTGTCATTCAGATCATTTTACATACGTTTATATTAGCCCACTATAGAATTTAATATCATTATTTTTTTGCGGGAACATTTCTCGTCTCACAGAGGAACTGCATGAACTGCATCGTACCTACTCGCCCACCTTGCATACTACATGTCTGTGTCTCGTTTATTATCAGTCGCCGCAGGCGCAGAATCGATAATACTGATACTTAAAATAGTCTCACTCATTTCAACACTTTAAATTTAATATATCATTACTATTATTATCACTACATATGTCTGTTCGTGATAAACTCAAAAATTACTGAACGAATTTGCATGCGGTTTTCACCAATAGATAGAGCGATTTATGAGGAAGGTATGATGATGGTTGTTGAAGATGTCTCTGCTACCAGTGCGAAGCCGGGACGGGTTGCTAGTTTCTAATAAATTGTTTCTATCTATTAACCATGAATGTGGTTGTATACAGACACCTAAACTAGGTATATTTAAGAGCATTCAATTGCGTTGAACGTACCAGTTGGAGTTAATTAACTTTTGTGATAAAATACGCGAAAAAGAAAAAAAAGAAGGTTAAGTCCCACGAGGCATCTTGAAAGCAGAAGGTTCTTCAGCATCATAGTCGTCGTATTAAAACGTTTCAATGGCTGGCAGCATCTCTATGTTGAATAAAAATCTTTGCGCTTTGTTTTATAACAGATTACACGTGCGCTTACCCCTTGATCCCAAACAGTCAAATAGTTACCAAAGAGATTAGAATATTTGCTCCAATTCAGAATCTCAGGTTATATGATAGCAGCGTGGGCCGTGGCATTTTTTTGTTTAAATTCCTGATGTGCGAAGGTGAAGGGGATCGTCCTTCTTCCAAGAAATACCGTCCCATCTGTTCTCAGCGTCACGTGTCAAGTAGTTTGGTTCCGTTACACCCAATTCATTCTTCAAGAAATGGTGCCTCGTAGTGCGCGGTAGCTTTTTGTTATTTTTCTTTTTTTTTTGTAAAATTACGTTTTTACAGGAAATACAACTATGCAGTTGCACTTAAAATGCAATATCTGTAAACAAAATTTCATCAAAATCGTTAGAGCTGGTTCCGAGATACCCGAAATATAAATAATATAATAGATATAATACATACATGCAAGAATTGCTCGTTTAAATTAATAAGATTATGTTAACAATGGAACTTATCGACGAGTGGCAGAGCCTTCCCGAAGGACCATGATATAAATTATTCTTAATCTTGACCTATTCTACAATATATATATAATATATTCTATCTATTCGACAACATTCTGCAAACAGTGTAATTAAAGGATATACAAGATTCAGAATTCACATTTAATGTACAGTTTTCAGATGATCCTGCCGAAAAATGTACAATCTCATTTAATGGAACAAATACATCATCTGCATAAACATATTAATATGAATTTATATCACTACCCCCGTTTCCCGGCGATAAATAATGAGCAGGATGATATCCATCTTCCCATGGGAGTGTCGGATACTGTAACGACTCAAGGCTCCGTAGTTGAAGGTCATAATATAAATAATACGCTTAATAACATGATAGCAGAGGAAAATCGGATGGGTAATTCGTATGCGCTAGACGGCTAGACCCTTGGTAAACATTTAGAAGGTACATATATAATTAGTTAAGATATACGGTTTTACTCACGTGTATATTTCGGGGATGCCCGACTAGTTTCGGACCCGACGGGGGCCCTTTACCAAGGGGTGAGGCGTCCTGCCGCGCCGGTTGCAGGTGCCAGACTAACTAATATGAATTCCACTCACGAAAGTTTTTATTCAAATATATAATTGTGTCACTTTACTTCAGAAGTCACACGTATTTTAATATAATTCAAACCGATTGTCTCGTTGACCTCCTTAGAAAGCGTTAGCAACAAAATAACATTTAAAACCAAAAATTGTAATATGTATATTATATGTGGGTGAATATGCACTTATATGTCTGTGTATGAGTGTAAGCGTACTTACTGGAGTAGAGAAAAGATTAAAGTAATGCGAACTGTTTGGGTAAATATGTTTAATATTACCTTTATTATGTATTATGTATACTAGGTGTACAATGTATATTTAAAGGGAGTTGCATCTGCCAACAAACTGTTATGCAGTTTGGCAGAAGTATAATATTTCTGTTACTGTAATTTATGTTAATTAAATTTTCATTTCATAACATGGAGCTTATACATAATATACATGTATGTACTTGCATGCGATATATTTTATTTTTATTTTGAAGAGTGTCTGCGAATGCCGAATCGATCAACGTTTTTATTTTATGGCTGAAGAAAAATCTTGAAAAAATACTTTGTTAAAAAGGATAAAATTTAAAATAAAAGTTACTTTTAAAATTTCTTGCTAAAGCACTCGCATACGAGTCTAAAAATAAATGTTATTTAATTAAAATCTGTATAGAAACTGTTCTACAGTTCAGGCTATAGGTCACAACTCTTGCTTAGTGCGGTTTGGTAGCCTTTGAGATCATTATCAGGAACTCTCAGATTTGTTTACGATGTTTCCTTTGGCTGTACAAACAGAGAATAATTAGTTTCATATACGCATATAAACTTCTAAAGTCCAGAGGTGCGTGGACCTTTGACTTGAACCAGACCAGATTCAATTATTATTCTTCTCGGATGAGAAGCCGACTCTCGAAATACTTTTATGTTACAGAAGGTATAGTGTGGAATTTCTAGTGGTGAGTAGGGTTGCCAAATTAAAATAAAGGGGGTCGTGTGCTGGGTTGCCACTAACTTGGTCGTAAAATCTCCTTTGTTTGACAATAAATTTTTATAATGCTTTAAAGTAATCACACTAATATTATAAAGGCGAAAGTTTGTGAGTGTGTCTGTGTATGTTTGTTACCTCTTCACACGCAAACGGCTGGACCAATTTTGATAAAATTTGATGTGCAGGAAGCTGACACCCTGGATTAACACATAGGCTCCTTTTTATCCCGATATTCCCACGGGATCGGGACTTACGCAGTTGAAACCGCGGGGCGCTGCCAGTCCCACTAAAATTATAAATGTGAAAGTTTGGATGGATGGATGGATGAATGTATGGATGGATGTTTGTAACTCTTTCACGCAAAAACCACTGAACCGATTGCGATGAAACTTGGTATGTAGATAGCTGGAGACCTGGATTAATGCATAGGCTGCTTTTTATCCCGATATTCCCACGGGATCGGGACTTACGCGGGTGAAACCGCGGGGCGCTGCTAGTAATACAATATTTCTGAGTTTTCATATTATCACATTAAACATTCTTAGTATTTTACTGATTAGTCAATCAGTAAACCTGCTTCGAATTGATCACTATAGCACTGTAGCATGAATTCTACATATAATACAATTAAAGTCTAAATAAAGACGACGATAAAGATAGAATTTGCTCTTTTACTACGTTTTCTTTAATTTTATTTTACTCTTTTTGACTCGGCGAATATAAATGCTAAAATTTCTTGTATGTCTACATCACTTAACTTCGCAAAGTCGTCAAATACCAAGATTAGTTACTAGTTTCGAAACCGTATTACAGTTTTATGCGTTCGCAAATAACAACATGATGCGCTTTATGTCAGCAGATTATAACTTATCAAGTTGAAACTCTTGGAGACGTTAAATTTTATGTACTTATAAATTTATATGTGTACCATTAATTTATTGATTAAATGTTTGACTGTTCAATTTTTTATGCCTAAGGCTACGCTTGGTAGTAAGCGCTTACCTTTGGCTATAAACACTCGTAATCTCAGAGGAGTCAATCGCATGCCACCTATTGTGAAGCTCTGCTGGCCCTATATATATAGCAGGTATGATGTCTCCATATTCTATACCCCTAACAATGATATCTTTAATCTAAGATGTCAGATTTATAATATTATTAATAATGGTGGTAGGACTCGATAGCCGTAAACAGTTACTCGACATCTATTTCCTACGCAGTATATTTTTTTTACACAATTTATATCTGTGTTGGCTTTCGCAGCGGTTCTGTCAATACTGCAGTTCCTCTTAGTTTACGCGACTAATAATAAGTATTTTCTCTCTTTTCAGGTAAGATTGAGCAGCCGTAGAAATTGCCGTGAGGTCAGACAGAGTTTTTAATGAGGTCTCAGGATTAGGGGCCACGGGATAATTTTGCCGGGCAACTTTAATGAGACATTCGAGTGTGCCAGATCTGGTAGGGAAAGAAAAATTTCTTATTAACTTTACTCAAGTTTTTTATAGACTGTTTTTAAAGTGTTCTTTTGGTGTATAATTATGTTGGAAGTGATTTAGGTTGTGTCAGAATTTTGTTTTTGATGTGCTTGTATCTTTCAGTCCTTGAATGTTTCTCAAAAATTTTACTGGCTTGTTTACGTAGCCATGTTTTACTTTTTATTACCTCGATTTGTAAAATATACACCTACTTTAAAATGTACGAATAGCTAGAAGGTTTGTTCATTAAATGATGGCAATTGGCAATATGTTCCTGTCTTCTTCCATACCTATCTTCTTGAGTCGTATAGATCTACGCACCCAAAAAATCTATGGCAAAAAATCTTATATGGCATTTTAGTGCTTTCCTTGTTGTGCTTGCCAAGTGAGTTGATGACACTATCTATTTTTTCCTCTTCTAAGACGCAAACAATTCTAGGAAAAACAAGACTAAGTGTTCATGAGCCAAAACGATAACTACACCTATTAAGGATCAAATTGGCTTACTTCCTAAGTATACAGCAAATATTACCTTTATCCACTCTCTTGTATTATATACATACCTATCTACTGCGTCAACTACAGTATATATTGATCTGACTGATGTAACGGACAATACCATTAGTATAGGATGTTGACATTCAATTTCCGAGGCTTACGGGCCTATTGTACCTTCAAGATAATTGTAAGAAAACAGACCGTACGTGTGTGTGTGTTTAACTTATTAATGTATATTGCTTCATCCCGAAATTCATTGCCTCATTTTACAAAAAAAAATTTAATCAAACAATTTTTCCTTCGGTCAACCATCAACACACATCATTGCAAAGGTCACACACTTAATACGACATTAAATTCGGTAAGTAATTGTACAATTCTTACAGCGTAATACCCCCTGTCGTCGGAAGCCATTGATCGGGATCCGTATTTATGGACAGTAAATAAAAATATCACAAGGTCCGTTTGACCTCATCCTCCTTGGACCTTATACCATATCAAGATACTGATCCTGATCTCCAGGCATAAACAACTTCATATAAGCTAATGACTCCAGTTCAGATCTGGACAGCGTAGGAAATCCTACCTAAAACGTCATGCCGAAATTTGTCTCTCATGATTTTTTTCTTTGCCGAGCAGTGGCTAAAATCAACGTAGGGCGTGAAAAAAGTTACGAGCGCTGTTGTAATTTTAACGATTTTCATTAAATAAGAAGGGTTGGTGTTGGACCTACTACGCAAGCCCTATAAATGATCTCTGGCAAGTTTCTGTAGTCATGTGTGAAGCGACGCAGCAGGTCGCTTCACTCCTTGATAAAGGACCATTGTCAGGGCCGAAACTAGTCTTGCATCTCTGACATACACGCGTATATCTTTATTAAATAGGAATATTACTCAAGGTAGTTTTTATTTTAATAATAGGCTATACTATAATGATTGCTATTTATGAATAAGCAGTGATTGCATTTTAATCTATGCAAATGCGTTAACAGAAGTCAGATAAAAAATGCAAGTCGGTTGTGAATATAAAACCAAAAACTTATTGCGTAATTCCCCACAATAATATCGATATCGTATTTGATTGTAGAATAAATCTCCCTCCGAGCAGTCTCTGAAGCAGAATTCTAACTTATTAGTTAATTGCATTCGCACCCACATTAAAGGAATTCTCTTATTTGCATAAAAAATATATGCAAGCTCCAAGAGCATTACTCCGCTGAAATGTGCGGATACCGATGGGTTTTGTTATACGTTTTGTAGAATTTATTTTTGAACCTCTTCAAATAATGTTTAGAACTGGTATTTATATTAAGCGGAAAAATTGGTTTGCTTACGTGTGTTTTTCAGATACATATTTTTTTGGTTTGGTATTTAGACATATTCAATCGATGATTAACCAAATGCCTGCAAAGGTTCTCCCTATTTTTATCCAAACTAGTATTACTAGAGATCACGTGGTGGTCGAATTTCAACCATGGTTTTTTCATTGGCCCGTATAACTTGAACTGTCATACTCATTTACCATGACAGGTAATCACATATACTGGACGCATGTAATTTCCTTGAGCCGTTTTCACGTAATTTTTAAAGTTGTAAGACATATTGTTTAAAAATTGCATCTTTCTGCACTTATTCTATGTATAAACTGTAAATATTCCAAAATTCACGTAACTACGTTCGCGAAATTTTCTTAAAAAGGCGTACAAAGAATTCTGTGTTTAACTACTCCACCGATCGACCGATCGTGAAATTTTGCATATTACGTTGACAGTGGTATAGAAAATGACATAGAGTACCAATCATCGAGAAAAAGTGCTGATCACGAGGGATATAAAAATAATGAACACGCGAGTGAAGCCTAAAAAAAGTGCGGGAAGAGCTAATTCTATACAGGGTGTATGTATATGACAATGGAACACTTACGTAAATCACTGAAAGGGCATGACTCTAGCATGCAGTTACAAAAAGAATTGAAAAAAGAAACTATCGTTTAAATTTTTAGGTATTTTTACCTCCGTTTCCCCTAAAAGCAGGTGGAATGTGTAAAGTAAAAGATTTTAAGTAGTATATATTTTTTGGCCTATCAGTGATTTAAGTAAGTGTTCCATTATCAGATACGCCCTGTTTAAAATCAAATGAAAGCGCTAATTCGATAATATAATAATGTTATATTTATACATAAAATATTATAGTTTACTATGCGAATGCGAATAAATTTAAGGTATGTTAAAAACATATATAATGTGTGTGTGCAAATTCACATACGGCAGAAGTGAAACTTAAGAAAAGTAGCCTACGAGAGAATGAGAAATAAATAGTAAAATCAACACAAATAATTTACTAATGTTAATAAATTTAATTTTAGATAATTTATAGAAAAGTTATTGGTCAAATTAACACAGATGTGTTAAATAATTAACGTAAATTAACATAAAATAATCGTTTCATCGAATTTCAAATCACAACGATTCTAATGAAGTTTCACTTCAAAAAGTTTTGTATATATATATATACGGGACAATTATAGATTAACAGTAATAAAAAATATATAAATCGCAGGAACTATTTATAGGTATCAAACGTTAAAGATCTGTCATCGTCTGCATTGCTGTGAACTGTATACCAGTTTTTTTTACAGCATTTTGTTATATTTAAACCCTAAAATACTAGTTTTTTATCACTTTTAGTAGCGACCATTTGTGTTGGTTTGTACATTTATTATGAATTGGAATAAGCATTTGTTACCTAACTCACCTAATGGAAAGTGACGATGAAGACGAAGATGGTACACTATCTAAGATAAACTTATTCACCCTGCACTTGAACGGTTCTAGATTATAATTGACTGGAAAAATAGACGCAGGCAGCTCATTACACACCTTGGCTACTCGAACCAAAAAGGATACTTGTAGACTGACTAAATAATTCTAACATATTACCAAATTCTATTAAGGCAAATACATTTCCAAATGTCTAATCCATTCAAACGAAAATGTTACAGAATTTTCTTTGAATAAATTAGTGTCTGCTCCAGTAATTTCACAATGAAAATTCTGAAATTTCCCTAAAGCCTAAAGTTAGGCATTCTTATTCATAGTTTCAGCATAACATCACTTATAAGCTCGAGCTAATCTTGAACTAGGTTAGGTTTTAGTCGCATAATAAAGTCCTTAACTAAAAGTTTGTGTGTTTTAGAAATAAAATATGTTTTTCTTTCTTTCTTCTTTTTTTCTTTCAACCCGCCCCGGCTTCGCGTAGGTAACAGAGATATTTTCAACAATCATCAGCATATTTTAATCCTAATATACACCTAAACCTTCCTCATGTATTACTCTGTCTATTAGTGAAAACCGCATGAAAATCCGTTCAGTAGTTTTTTAGTTTATCATTAGACAAACAGACAGACGCGGCGGAGGACTTTGTTTTATAATATGTGGTGATTTCCTTCAAAACGGTCTACAACGAAAAAAAAAGCTTTTTATATACATTTGTGAACTCAGTAGTAGTAACCCTTTAATCATCGCAGGTAGCTCCTCGCATCCCTGTTCAAATATACAATCACTTATTTTTGAACTGATTACACAAATGAGAAAACATTGTCCTTTGTTTTTGAACAGGCTGATCCTATATCAATAAAAGAAACAGCTGTAGGAACAAAATAAATAGGCAAATGTAACATATCAAAGGATTTGTCTCTCTCAATAAGCCGATAATAGCATGTAGCACCGAACTTGTTG
The DNA here is from genome assembly GCA_963859945.1 of Euplagia quadripunctaria. Lineage (NCBI taxonomy): Eukaryota > Metazoa > Arthropoda > Insecta > Lepidoptera > Erebidae > Euplagia > Euplagia quadripunctaria. The sequence continues at coordinate 4,292,283 of OY982584.1, forward strand.
CTTACTTTTTAGTTTATTTTTTTATCCCTATTTGGATTTACAGTTGCTGGGACTTTTCTCTTCAATTTAGTTATTTTTCTCTCTTTAAATTTTGAATAGACTGTACTGGTAGTAATTATAAACCCTGTAATCATTTTTAAGTGGGCTTTGTTTCTTGGTACATATATATGTATTATTTAAGTTTTCAGAATTCAAAATTTCTGCCCTTTCATTTGATAAACAAGAATCAATAAATATAATCTTTGATAAATAAGTGAACCATCTTTTTCGAACAAACACCCATCAATATGACATAATTATATATCCGCACCATAATAATCATTAATAATGAATCGATTGACACTCGACGTTTACTTGCTTAAGCGCTACGACACGCACGTGGCGGAAAGATCCTTTTGGCTCTACCGAGAAAAAAAGAAAAATGTTCTTTCATCAGCTAATCTTTTTTATAATTTATTCGTGTACAAAATTTATGTCCTCACATTTCTCGTTCATTCTCACCCCTAAAACATTTGTTAATTTTACCAAGTGCAACACTAATTTGAATGTGATCGTATTATCTTTATGTCAAGGGGGGTATTGGTATTGGTATTGGTATTGGTGTAGGGCTCTGTTTCCGCATTTAGACTCACAGACGGTCCATTATGCGTTCAGATTGGCTGACTAGTTGAGCCAGCCTAGCTCCTTCCAGAAGCACAAAAGCCTCCTGGGGCGTTCACAGGCTTCTAGGAGCGATCTCGCACCCGCGAGAATACTTGCCCGTTGTGTGGCCACTCCCTCGCACTCCAGGATAACGTGGGCGGCCGTTTCCTCCGCGTTGAGACATCCTCTGCATAGAGGACTGTCTGTCGCACTGATGGTGAATAGGTGCCGGTTTAGGGCTAAGTGGCCCGTAATTGTTCCTACAACTATTCTGATGTCGAGTCGGTCAAGACTGAGCAGTCTGCAAGTTAAACGTGGTGAGACCTCCGTCAGCACCAGTTTAGACTGCCTGCAGCCCGGTGTGTTGGCCCAGCGACCGTTATGCGCCTCACGAGTCCGTTGCCTTACCCATGAGCGAAGTTGATTGAAGGGAAGTGGCAGTAGTGTTGTTGGGCCTGCCACTGAAGTTACAGATCCCTTTCTTGCCAGCTCATCGGCGGCGTCGTTCCCGAATGAATTACTATGCCCTTTGATCCATTGCAGAATTACCCCGTTCGCAGAGGCTAAACGCTCTAGCGTCTGGTGGCATTCATAAATGAGACCGGAGTTCATGGTGTTGCCCTCCAGGGCCCTTAAAACGGCCATACTGTCTGACAATATTCGGATGTTGTACTCCTTTATGCCTTTTGACATGACCGCGGTCGCGGCGTAAGTTATTGCAACACACTCGCATTGAAATATGGAGCTGTGTTGACCAAGCGCCAGTGATATTTTTATATTTAGGTCTTGTGAGAAAATTCCGGCTCCTGTCCCTGACCCCATCTTGGAACCGTCCGTATAGATTCGCACTTCATGTATGCCAGATTGATCTCGGTCGTTTTCAAATAGTTGTATTTGATACTTCCTCTCGAAAATGTGTTGTTTCGGGATCCTGTCGCATGGGGCAGCGATTAGTGGTTGGTATTCCACTAATTGATTCCATAGTTTGATATGGGGACCCTCTCGGTTATACCAGAGACCTAAGAGTTTAAGTCTGATGGCTGCCACAGCTGCCTCCTGTTGTATATACAGGTCTAGTGGGGCTAGATCAAGAGCCACCTCTAGGGCGGTTGTGGGAGTTGTGCGCATGCAATTAGTGACGGCAGTACATGCTAGTCTCTGGAATTGCTGCAGTTTGTTTCTGACAGTGCTTAGTTCCGTTCTGTGCCACCAGGCAATAGCACCGTATGTGATGATTGGTCGTATAACCGTTTTGTACAGCCATAGTGTGATTTTCGGTGATAATCCCCAGCTTCTGCCGAGGAGTCGCTTGCATTGGCAGAATATAATGCAGGCCTTATTTATTTTTGCGTCCAGGTGCCTGTTCCATAGGAGTTTACTGTCCAGTATCACTCCTAGATACTTGACCTCCTTGGTAAGGGCTAGACTGGTGTCAAATAGTTTAGATAGTCTCAGTTCTCCTAAACTACGTTTATTTGTGAACATGATTAACTCCGTCTTTGTCGGGTTCACTGTTAGGTTGTGTTTTTCACACCACTGCTCTACGACCTTCAATGCAGACCTCATTTGGTCGCATACCACACTCTCAAAGCGGCCGCTGATGAGGATGGTCAGGTCGTCCGCATAGCCCACTGTGAAGAATTTGCGGTCATTGAGCTGGGTAATGAGCTCATCGACCACAATGTTCCATAGGAGAGGTGAGAGGACTCCACCTTGCGGACATCCTCTGGCCACCACCCCTCTTGATGTGTTATTCACAGTAAATTGTATAGCTCTGTATCTGAGCATGCTGTCGATCCATCCCGCAATTGTGGAATCGACCCCATGTCTTGACAGAGCCTGGCTTATGCTGGTGAAGCTGGTTTTGTCAAAGGCACCTTCGATGTCGATGAAGGCTCCTAGGGTTGATATTTTGCTGTTTAGATTGCCCTCTATATATGAAACGACTCGATGTAAGGCAGATTCTGTTGATTTGCCCATCGAATAAGCGTGTTGGTTGGGGTTCAAGGGGTAGCTGACTAGTGCAGTGCTCCTTAATTCCCTGTCTATTAGTCTCTCCAGCACTTTAAGTAAGAATGATGTGAGACTGATGGGTCTAAATGATTTCGGTTGTGTGTAATCTCCTTTGCCGGGTTTAGGGATGAAGATTACTCTGACTTCTCTCCATTTCAAGGGGATGTAGCGGTGGGCCACGCAGCTTACGTAGATGATCTGGAGGTGGTCTATTAAGGACCCATCGCACCATCTTAGCAGGCCTGGGAAAATACCGTCCAGTCCTGCCGCTTTGTATGGAAGGAAGCTGTTGATCGCCGAATTTAATTTTTCATGATTCACGATTTTTCGGGCGGTGGTCCAGTCTGAATCACCTGGTGTATTTTCTCCACCGTCTTCCCATGTGTCCTTCTCATTTGATATTCGGCATCCTGGGAAGTGGGTTGTCATTAACAGTTCTGAGGTCTCTGAATCTGTTTTTGTATACGTCCCATCAGGTTTTTTCAAGAAGCCAAGGCTGTGTCCTCTTTCACAGCTCATAATGTTCTTGACTCTGTTAGCCTGATTGTTGTTATCAATGTTAGTACAGAAGCTTCTCCAGCATTCAGTTTTCCTGGTTCTGATCCGCTTCTTGTAGTGATGTCGGGCCTGCTTAAATGCTTCCCAATGTTGGTCAAGTCGAGAGTTCTTTGCTTTATTAAACAACTTCCTAACCTTGCGGCGTAGTTTCTCCAGTTCCGGTCCCCACCAGTAGTGTTTACTGTGTGGTCCCGTTCTGGGGGTCGAAAGTGGGCATGTTTGTTCGAAGCAAGTGATCAACGTAGTAGTAAGGTTGTCTACATGGTTATCAATATCCGCTGTGGTCCCGTGAGCATTTGGCAGATCGATATTTTTCAAACAATCCGCGGTTACTTGCTCATACTTACGTACATCCATCTTGCGAGGATTTCGTCGGGGTTCGGGCGGTGTGAGAGTCATCTTTAAGTCAAATTTGATCCAACGGTGATCCGAGCACGACGCCTCATCCGAAACATGCCAATCCGAAATATATGATGACGCGTACTCACTGGCTAGTGTTAGATCTATAATTGTTTGGGCTCTCGATGTAACGAATGTTGGTTCTGAGCCGTTATTGATTACGTTTAACTTAGTGGTAAGTAAGAAAGAAACAAATTCCTCACCTCGTTTGTTGTTGATCTGGCTGCCCCACAGCACGTGATGGGCATTGGTGTCAGCTGCGATGATAAGTTCCCGTCCCTCCCGCTCGCAATTACTTACTAGCGCGGCCAGTTCAGGGGTGGGGATGTCTGCGTCGCCCGGCAAGTAGGCCGACGCCATCACCACGTCGGGTAGGCCTGAGGAAGGTTCCCTGAGCCTGATGGTAGTTAGGTCTCTAGAACAGAACTCGGTCATTAAGGTTGTGTTCGCATGTTTCGGTGCGAAAATACATGTACGCGGGTTATCAATAGTAGTGTCAAGAAGTAATTTACCTCCGATGTTGCTTAAGCCGCAGATCCTGCCCTTCCTAATCCACGGCTCCTGGATTAGGGCTACGGTCTTGGTGTTGACCTCCAGCATTCTGCGCAGGTTAGCCGTTGCAGTCTGGCTATGCTGGAGGTTGGTCTGAAGAGCAACGAGGTTATGGATGAGGGGAGCTGGCAGCGCCATCTTCGCTGTCCAGTACATCCTCATCCAGATCGCTCTCACCCTCCTTAGAGAGACTCTCTACTGGCGAGTTCTCCCTCGGTGGGCTGGTCCGGACGCTTGACCCCTTGCTGGGGCCAGGTTGGCCTTCGCCTTTCGCGCCGCTGCCTAGGTCTCCGGAGACCTCCTGGGGCTTAGCCTCAAGGTTCGGCTGCGGTTGAGGGCGGTCGTCAAGGAAGCGAACGTAGAGATTACCGAATTTATAGTAAACTCTACGCTCGCTAGCCCTGAGTTTCGACGCGTCCTCTTCGGGTATACCGAGTACCAGGAACAGACTTTTCTTCTCTTCCTGGGGCTCGGCATGGTAGAGTGCCCAGTTGGACACGTTATATTGTCTGTTATGACACGTCAGCCGCATACGGATGCGGTCCAACGTGTCCTCGGGACCTACCTGTGGCACCAGGAGTCCCGCCTTGATGCGCTTCGGAATCTCAGACTGTCGTTTGACGATCAGTCTGGTTCCGTCGCGCGGTGTTTGCACCTTGGCCACGGCTTGGTGAAGCCATCGAAGGGCATAGTCATCATTGCACCACATCTTGAGGACGCCCTCACTGTGGAAGGCCTTCCCCCTGAACTGTGGCGCAACGAATTGGCCACCGGATGTACCGGGCGCGAAGATCTCGTCGTCCAGCACATCCTGCAGCCGACCCTCCACGGCTTCAGCCTGCTCTTTGGTCAGGTCGTGGTACGGCTCCAACATTACGGCGACGCAGTAGTCGTTTGACTTTAAGGCGTCGGAGTAACTAGTGGAGCCTTTGGTGGTGAGCTGGGGTTTTTGGCGCTTACCGCTGGCTGGTGGAGTAAAGGAATCGTCTGGACGATTCCTTTTGGTGGGTTTGATTTGGCCTGTAGCTTTACCCGCTTGGTTAGCGTTCCCAGCTTGTTTAGCCCGTCCAGGTCGATCCTGCCGTGGGGATGCATTCGCGGCAGCAGGCTTCGTGACAGCCGGTGGCGTCCCCGTAGGAGCTCTTCCCTCGGCTAGGCTACTGCCTTTGCCATGGGTTGGCGCATCACTGACGTGAACATCGTGGGGCCTTGCGGTCCCTTCAGCAGCTTCAAGCTGCTTACTACCACCTACTGCCAGACGCCGCTTTCGCTTTGCTTCCGCCCGGGTTTTCGCCCTTCTGGCCTTATGGTTCTGGTTGGACGGGATCTGTTTTTTGGGAACCCTCTTCTTCTTCACGCCCACAAGGTTCCAGCAGGGTTCATCCTGATTGGATCCTATGGGCATGGGCATTGCTGCCTTTAGAGATGAGAGGTCCATGGTCGACCCTGGCATTTCACTCTGGTTGGTCACCTGAGGAACTGCCGGTATTTCGGATGGCGCTGCATTCGGGTTGTTTGCCCGAGAAGCTGCCGGATTGGAAGGCGATGCTGCATTCGGGTTTACCACCCGAGAAGCTGCCAGTTTGAATAGCGGCGCTGCATTCGGGTTATCCACCCGAGAAGCTGCCGTTGTGGAGGCTGACGCTGCGTTCGGGTTATTCACCCGAGAAGCTGCTGGTAGTTTGCTTGGCGCACCACCTGGGTTATTCACCCGGGGCGCAGCCTTGGATTGTTTCCTGGAAGGAGAATTTTTAATTTCTTTAGTATCCATGCGTGTTGTGTTTAAGATTCGTCTCTTCGTCCTTCCACCCTCCTTGGAGCCCTCAAGTGGGGACGTCGCGGCAAAAGGCACGCGGGCGCCAGAAGTAACGAAGAGATATAGAGCTCCTACCCTAGTGGAAAACAGGCCGAGCTGGGCAGGAAGACACAGTCGTCCCGCCCGTCGTCTGCCCCCACAAGGAAAGAGCTCTCGCCTGGCGGCCCTCTGACGGGTCGTCGCAGCCGATTGACTGAAGGTGGCTAGCCTCCAGCCTCCCGTGTCAGGAGAAATCCGGGCCAAAGCAGTGTGTTGCCTTTCAGCTCAACTACCAGGACACCTTCTTCCCCCCATACGGGTCCCCGCATACGGCACAAACATGCGGGTGGTTGCCCCTCCCCCCCCCTCACCGTCAGTCTTAGTTGATGATGAGTCCGCAGGTATCAACCACATACTACCCGCAGAGGGTTTGCGGAAGGAAAATAGGATGGGTAAGGTGGGATATGGGAGTGCGACTGGATGTTTCAGTTACTTCTGTTTCATAGGGAACCAGATCAAAAACAGGCGGCAACCGCGGGAAGGAAAACTCTCCAGACTTGACATGGGGATCTACACGACCTGCGCTCGCTCCCATGGCCATTCGCCGTGCACGTCCTCCGGACAGGAGGCCATGCCAGGGCTGGATCTGTCCCAGGCGATCAGGGCCTTTTGGAACAAACCCAACCCCGCCCTATGTCAAGGGGGGTTTATGGCGATATTTCACGAGGGATTCTCGGAGATTTTAATTAACGACTATAATTCGAAAACTTTGGGCGGCCATGTTGTTTTCCTCGTAATTTTTTGTATCCCCCGGAAATACGGTATGTAAATAAGGTAGTTAACAATGGTTCAAAGTTTGTACAAATAAATAATACTAATGTGTCTTGAAATTTTGTTTTTGTATTGCTTAATTCTTCAAGTATGTATAATAAGCTAGTTTCTATCTGAATGACACTTTTTACTTTTTGCGTAGTATTGTTCAAATATGAGATATTTGAAAAGTGATGTAAATATTATCTAACATTTTTTTGCTAAGTATACAGTGTAACACTGTTGGTTTTGTAAAGGTACTTTTTTCATTATATAACATAAGTGTTATCAGAACAGCGAAATTACCATTGTACAAAGTATTAAAGGGCTGGTAAGTGTTAGTGGCATGTACTAGCCGCCCTTGTCTTTAAGGAATGGTGACAATGATTTAACAATGATTTTTTTTATCACGTAAAACCGCAACTATTACACAATTATTATAGTTTAATTTTTAAATCAATCACCTATTTTAAGAGCACCGGCTAATTTTCCCTAACCAGGCCTAGCTGTAGAACACCACCCAACCAAAATATATTTATAGAATTGTAATTATATCTCAAACTAATTTTAAGTGTAAAAATTGTGTAAACTTACAATCAATATGTGACCCTAAGATAAGATTTCCAGAAAATTGACGTATCAGTTATTCGGGTAAAAGCCGCTGGTATCAGCTAGTCAAAGTCCTTAAAAGGCCAGTTTTCCTGTTCAGTAAACTTAGAGGTTGGCAGCCCCACCATGTTTATATTACAAGAAAACGAAGTGGTTACTAAGGGTGGCTATTATCACCCCCCGGTACTTAACGGGAATAGCCATTCTCTTCCCCTAAGTTGTCAAATAACTTATAGCGTTAATGAAATGCTTCCGATTGGCAATGGGATACATAACAGAGGTGATATTGAATATATTGATTTATAGTATTAAATAGGATTTTGTATTATTCGTTGGTGTGTGTAGAAATGTTACTAGCAGACTGTGAGTGTGTGCATGTGTGGAGGCACTAGCCTAAGGCGACTAAGCCTTCGTAGCAGAATATAATTTTCTCAAAACACGATGTTCACAAAAAAACATAATCTTAAAGCACCATAATCGCAAATCATCACATTCGCAATATACAACATTCTTATGATACCACATCCAAAGTACAGTTATCAACTAAAGTAAGTCATATGAGTCTATAAGTGTAGTAATGTTTGTTACTTCTTCACGCTGATATAGCTCGACAGATTTCGATAAAATACATACACATAATACGGGACCCAAGATCGATGCGGACTAAGTCGCCGGTGTAAACAAGTAATTTAATATTTTTTAACTAATAAGATGAAGTAGGACATTCAAGGAATTAATGGGCTAAAGACTAACTTAGATTTTTGTAATATAATTTATTATAATAATAATAATAAAGCTTTATTTATTCCGAAAAAGTTTACATTACATATGTGTATTAATATTTTTAGTAGTACCAGGTAGTTTATTAGTATTTTATTTTTAATCATAAATTTAATTCGGGCCCCTTTCGGGTAAAAGCTTCCTCCATTTTTCTCCATCTATCTCTGTCCTGGCCTATCTCCATCCATCCATTTCCTGCGATCTCCACTATATCTTCAGCCCATCGTTTGTTTGGTCTTCCGACGTGTCTTTTCCCTAGCGGTCCCTTCCACTTATCGCTTGCAGCGTCCATCTTTTGTCCTTTACTCTACAGATATGCCATTTTTGCCAGCCCATTGCCATTTTTGCTTCAAAGCGTATTCCACAGCATCTGTTAATTTAGTTTTCTTCTTTATATTTTCTCTTCTAATTTTTTGCATTTTCTTTATTTTTAAGATGCTTCTTTCCATAGCTCTTTGTGTAGTTATTAGTTTGTTTTTTATTTTATTTGTATAAACCCACGTTTGACTGCTGTATGTTAGGCTTGGCAATATGCACGTATCTATTATAATCTTTTTTTGATCTAATCTGTAGTCTCCTTTTAAAATTTCTATGGAATGGTAATTCTTCGATTTTTGTTTTTTTTTTTTATGGTGTGGGGGGCAAACGAGCAGACGGGTCACCTGATGGTAAATGACTACCGCCGCCCTTGGGCACCTGTAACTCAAGAGTCACAAGTGCGTTGCCGCCCTTTAAGGTGAGAATAGGGAAAGATTGGAAGAGCGGGAAGACGGGAGAGGGGAATTAGAGGGGAGGAGAGGGGGGAGAGGGGAGAAGGAAGGGCTACGGTCCGGTAACCTCACTCACGCGGCGAAAAGCAATACAAGCATTGTTTCACTGCCGGTTTTCTATGAGGCCGTGTGTTCCTGTTTGTACTGAACGAGACTTGTTTACCAAGATAGATCGTTTACATATTCTATTTCTTTTCCATTTACAAATATTGGTTTTTTATGGTTGTTAGTCATAGCTTTAGTTTTACCTGGGTTCATGTCCAGACCAACCTTTTTGCTCTCACAATTCAAGGTTTGTATCATTCATTTGATGTTTTAGCTAAAAGCACAATGTCGTCTGCAAACCTTAAATGTGTCAGATGTTGATCCATTATCCAGATACCTTTGTTTTTCCAGTCAATCTTTTGGAAGATATAAACTGCTATAAACATATTTTTTAACTAATAAGATAAAGTAGGACACGCAAGGAATTAATGGGCTAAAGACTAACTTAGATTTTTGTAATATAATTAAATAACATAATATTATGCTGTATGTTGCGTACCTATCTTGATATTGCTATAATGTATGAGACTTAAAATTGAATATTATAATTATAAGAAATAATTAAAGCCATTAAAAAGAAAACGTGTTTTCCGAAGCACCGAGACACCGCGTCTTTGGGAGACCCTGTTGGAACGATTATATGTGATTATATGTTAAATATATATATATATTTAATGGATTAAATAAATTTGTATCAAATTATGGTAAATATTGTAAAAACTCGAAATTAAAATTGCACCATCTGTCAAAGTTGCCGGAACTAATGTAGATAATTAGTATAGAACCAACATCAAATTACAGTAGTATCGCGCAGAATCCACAGATGACGTAAACAAAATAAATCATTCAATCATCAGCATTTTTCGTTGCGCTAACACTTTTTTTCGTCTAGCCTCGATCCGTCGATCGTTTGAAAGGTAACAGAGTATAAGGAACTTCGTTCCAAAAATATGGACTCAGTCTGGATTAAATGTGAATTTCGCGAAAAATCTTTGGACTTGTCAGTCAGTTAAGTTGACCTTTTTTTTCGATAGTGTTACTACACCTTCAGAATTTTTATTGTCATAATTTCATTCCTGGTTTACAAGCGGTTTTATTTTTATGAGTTTACGAGACGAGGGATCATCCATTGTTTAGGTAACTTTTTTAATCTCCCGTGTTTGGTTGACAACAATTTAAATTTTATACGAAACATTTTTGATGGGCAATTGTGTGAAAGAATTTTTAAAAACAGCTTTTCGTGTAGATGAAAACGCCTGTATATTTTTTTCTTTGATGATACATACACATACATGATAATACATTTTGTAAATACATCAAAAATAAAATGATAGAAGTAAATGGGGTGCTGTTGTCTCTGCCTACCCCGTGTTGAGTAATGCACAAGTTTATGTACGAATAGGTTAATAGCATATCATAGTCGCAATTCAGTTTAATAACATATAATACTACTATATTATTCCACTAAAAAACACTACACTACACCAACAATAAAAACATCAATTCAACGGCAAAGTCGCACTAGCTAGAGGGTATGTAAAATTATTCTTTATTTATTACATACTTTAGTTTTTGTTAGAGGAATATAATAATTTATTTCATGATTTTACAGAACAATGGTGGAGTATTATTTATTTTCGTCCATGAACAATAGAATAGAATAGAATAAACTTCATTGTACACCAGTAAATATTGCTTAAAGTAAGTTTACAAAATTGATATGTACTTTATACACATAACAATAAACTTTATACACAGAATTTTGCCGTTTCTTGTAAGAGGCGTCTCAATGCTTACTTCCTACATTTGCATCGTAATTACCTGTGTTTTAGGTTGATTTTTTTAAGACAATGGGCAAATATTAAATTTTACGGAATATCAAAAATCTAAATCAACACATTTTTTAAAAATAAAGTCTAACAGTAGACATAGGATCAGGATAGGAACCCGGGCAAGAAATCTCCGAAATTCACACGTGAATAAAACATGTTTCATCAACTAATGCGGCACAATCCTAAATTAAGATCTTTTCAAAAATCATTTGTACTACTACACCAGTTAACTAATTAAAATTATGTTATTTTACACTTTATCTTAGGCATAACAAACGATGCTCAAAAATTCTGGCCGTGTAAGGCAACAATTAAAAACCAGCATAATAAATAGACTATATGTAAAACGTAACACGCCCAATCCAAACTGAACACCTCGAATAATTAATTATTACATGCTCATAAGCATAGTAACTAATTATACCAGGATGTACAATTGAAGTAAATTAATATCGATGAGAGATTAGGTGTAACTGGGGCAATGTACATCAATCCCTTGGGAGTTATATATGGATAGAGTTAGACAATGGAAGGTTAAACTATTACGGATCTGGGAATTGAATATACGAAGTTGATTGCTCTAACCGAAGTCCAATTTCCAAAGGTGTAAATAGAGCTAGTTCGATGTTATCAGAATTCTTGGAAGTGGTGTTCAATGTCGTTAACCGACTTCAAAAAGGAGGAGGTTCGGGTGTTTAATTTTATTTATGTATGTACGTGTATAACGCCATCATATATTTTTGCAAAATAATTTTATTGTTCTAAAGAGGTTTATTCCGAAATGGTCCCATTTAATTTTCATAAACATCTGATGATGAGTTTATTTTTTATTATAATTTAGGCGCATTGAAGTCTAATTTATTATTTTTAAAGTTAATTATTATTACTAACCTTAAAGACGTAGGAATGTAGTGTATATTTATAAATATAAAGTAGTTCGCTCCGTAGTCCGCTGGTCTTCGTGCCAGCCTTGAATATACTTCTTCTTGATCAAGCTGGAAATTTGAATTTAGAAATAAAGAAGGAAGGTAACAGCCGTTTTTTTCTAAAATTGGACCGCAAATGCCGAAAGAAGAACCACATCCACTATACTGCCGATCTCGCTAAACTAACAGTACTAGCGTACATGTGAGTACTGTAGATAAAATCTCTATGCGGGAGTTTTTGTTAGCATTGTAGAATTACACAATAATCAATAATCACATATGTTAAACAATTTTACCTAGTCTGACATAATATGACGGCGGCCAAAACATGTAGCAGTGAAGGGAACAATAGGGAACCGGTCTCCTATAGGCACAGGCTTCAGTGGTCATCAAATGACGGACTGATTTTTATTTAAGTTGAATTTCTCCCAGAATCTCGCCTTTATTCGCAAAAATAGGGGCTTATAAAAACTAGGTAACCATTATATTCTTATAAAAGCGAAATAGGTATTAACCCTGAACTGTAGAATTATTTCCATTAAGTTACAATCTGCTCTTTCTAAAAACAAAGTACTAGTTAATCTATTAACAAAGCGGTCTGAAACACTTTCGGGCCACTCTGTGAGCCGAGCTTATCATCTTAACACGATTATATCAGAAGACTCACTTTATATTTCGTGTTCGTTAATTGGAACACTTTTAGAAGAAGTATTATTTTGATTGATTTTCTTAGTTAACGATCTTTGGCTCGGTTTCAATTTATACAGATTGCTGTGATAATTAAATTACATTATCCGATAAGATTCGATACGTATTACATTAATTTATATGGCTGGACATATTAAAACAACACAAGACTATGCTAATAATGCTTGTCTAGAACATAGACTTAGTATACTAACGTAATAACCTTATGGTCCAGCTAGAATGAATGTGTGGCAGAGATGGATTATGCTACCTAATATGTTAGCTTATAAATAATAAGAACATTATTTATAAGCTAACTACGTGGGGTACACTGAAAGTATTGCGTAACTCATTAATAAAACAATTTACATATAAAGTAATATATTTACTGCTTTTCGAAGTATTTTCCATTACATTTCAAACACTTTTTCATTCGGTCAAACCAGTCGAACAGTGCGGTCTTCAGTCTTCAGTGGAGTCAGTAAACGTTTAAAATCATAAAAAAATCATCGCACTAAAATCTTTTCGTACGGACCACACACTTCAACTTGTAATAAAAAACAATTGACACGCGATTTCCCGCCAATATTTTTTCAAAAATCCTGACTTATAATTGTTGTGATTAAATCATTTTTCGCCTAAAACTAAGGTTTTTAGTGTCGTGGTTTCCTTTGCATCAATAAAATACCACTGGATATAGTTGTAGAAGCCAGGACAGTGGCACTTACGAACACTTGGTTTAGCCAGCGTCGGATTTGACGGATACTTAAACTTGCCTGGCTGAGTGGTGAAAGGTTTGCTAAATGTGCTGTGGTCGGAACAGTGGACTATGATAGGGGTACAATAAAGGAGTGAGGTGACATATCGTCGTGAGTTAGTCATTTTTGACAGAGGCAGTGTTTACGCTCACAGATATCTGGAAGAAGTGTAACAACTACATGTGGCTCAATTTGCGCAATTTATTGGCAATAATTTCGTTTTAACGTACTACAACACACCGCGGGAGTTATTATGAAATACCTGGACGAGGTCCATAGTCAACTATTACGATAGCCACCTTGTAGGTTGACCTGCACCCAATCGAATATGTCTGGGACAATCTGAAAAGCGGATTTGAATTCGTACGACGACCATCAGAGAGCTAAAAGCTGTAGCTGTTGAGAAATGGGAGAATATGGGGAATATTCTCCCATTTCTTCAAAGCAAGATTCAAAACATAATTGACGGGCTTCCAAATCGATTACATGAGATTATTACGGTTAGGAGAAGAAACGCCCATTAGGTATAAATGTGGCAATTGTAATACTATTTTTTCCTAAAATCAATTGTTTAGATGTTATTGTCTTTTGTAAGGAACCTCTAATGTCTCTTTCCCTTTTTTGGAGAGTAGGTACTTCTAAGGAATCGATTTTCTTATAAGGCCTCCGGTATGGAAATTTTATGAGGAGTGAAATGAATGAACGTTAGCTCAAAAGTGCGTGTGGAAATTTAATTGTATTGTAAACTCGAGTCGTGGATCGGAGCTGACACACACACACATACACACTTTTTTCATTTATTTCCATAAACCATTTCATATCTGACCTCTGGCTATGTTAGTAAAGGATCCCTTAATTGAGTTTTGGAAGAAAAGCAATTAAATTACAATGGAATTTTGAAGAAATCGACATGTAACAGGTGGCTGGTTAATTGTACCTCTTTTATACATTTTTTTTTTATTTTTCTATATTTATTTATTCTCAACATCACTATCGTTACAGGCTTACCCTAATGTGACAGTGTGGTCATTAATTACCATAACATATAACAAACAAAAATGTCAACACTTTCTGCCACTTTATTTAATATGACTAGGGTTCTCGTTAGAGAAGTTTTGCTCAACAAATTTGTTCTAGCACACGGTACCGCCAGTAGACGCGGCCGCCGTCTACGCAACACGTAATTGTCGGAAACACACACACACACACACACATATATATATAAATATATATATATATATTACTGATACTACTAGTTATTAATGAAAAAAAGTTTTAACTTAGTTTGTGATTAGTCAAATTTGATAATGAGATAAAGTTATAGCTATATCCAGTAACATAATGTATAATGTTCGAAAGCCCTTCTCTTGTAGGTGACAACATTGTACACATAATACATATATGTAAGTACAAACTAGCAACAGTATCTGCGAGTTAACTTGCGCCTTACACAACAGCCACTAATTGACGCCAGCGGTGCTAAACTAACCTAACATGAACATATTTGCATAAACACCAGCCATAATGTTTGGTGACGTAATGTTAGTTGCTATCTGATGTTTGGATAATGAATCTCCTTGCTAGACGAGAGAGCCTTGCAAACGACTAGTAATTACCGTCCAACTAAATTGTATTTCTTGGCATCCATACACATATAAATCCTTACACAACGCTTAAGCGTAATTTTTCGAACTAGGCTTTTTATTATCCTATAGATTTCCGGGATACAAATTACTTAAATTTTCCGAACTATTCAAAATAATTAAAGTTATTGATGCACACGTTATTTTGGATAATGAAATGAATGATTATTTTATTTCATTGATTATATTTTTTCATTAATTTCTGTTTTATCTTCATCATTATTTTATTTGAGATTGTTGTAATTTTAGTTAAATATTTGTTTTGCCAATCTTTCTAATATTATAAAGGTGAAAGTTTGTGAGTATGGATGGATGGATGGATGTTTGTTACTCTTTCACGCAAACACTACTCAACCGATTGAGATGAAATTTGGTATGTAGATAACTGGAGATCTGGATTAACACATAGGCTATTTTTTATCCCGATATTCCAACCGGATCGGGACTTACGCGGGTGAAACCGCGGGGCACAGCTAGTCCTTCATATATCTACTGTGTGTACTATGCAACACTGACACTGACATATTATATGTTATTTTTAAATCTTGTTTATGTATTAAATGAATAAAATAAATAACATAACTACACCATTTCATACCCACCCCACATCTTTTAACATAGATGTATTTAAAAATAAAAATACGTATTTTTGCTAAGGACTTTTTACAGGTATATATTTAAAATAGGAACACCAACATTTAAATGCGCAAATAAATGCAATTGTATTGTTTCTAGACGACTTTTCATCACACAAATGCTTCTAATTAGTATAACTTGAACTTTGCAAGCTTGTTTCTGCACGTGGTGTAAATGACAGGCGATTTCAGTCTGTGTTTTTATTGAAGCTGTGACTTTAAAATATACGTCTTTCAACAATCCTGTGTATGAATAAGTTGTAAGGGTTTTAGTCATCATTTGAATTATCTACTAGAAATTTCAGCAGCAGAAGTATACGGAACACCTAACCGTAAGTAGACAAAAGACCTTAGTAGTATGGTGTTCTGTCGACTTACGGTTAGGTGTTCCGACAGACATACATCGCGTCTAAATAAATCAGTATGTTATAAAATTAGATATTGACCATTTTCAGTGGTTTTGATAATATTAAAAATGAGTTCATACGAAGAGTTCATGAGTTGAGACGTTGTTGTGTATCAACACACTTACAGCACACAAGCCCGGCACTGTAATACGACTAAGAACTATTTACAAGTATGATACGAAGGCAGCGCTTGTAAGCGCTACCAGAGGCATTATTTGCGACCCCTTTACGTTTTCAATCTAATTATTAACCGCCAACTTCTTGTAAATTGCGGTCTTTACAATAAGTAGTACACCTGCGAGTTGTACTAATTGTAGTATAACCGGATCTTAGTATTGGAGCCAATTCTGTTCTTCATTTCATTCAACTCAGTTTAATCTTAATTTGTTTTCTAACGAACACTATAAGCGAACATCTATGTACGTTACGATCTAGATCAAATCAATGTATTTAATATTGATGTTTTTTATCGCATTGTGCATTATTGGCTTTTACATTTCAATAAACAAAAAAAAAGTAAATTAAAGTACCAATTATATGTCTTTCTGACACTAACTTAGCAATGTCCTAACATTTAAATTAAATATGCTTTCATACATGTTTATGTGTGTGTGTGTTTTAAGTGCTTGCAGACAACGCTGATACACGCTCAACTGATGATAGGCAGTTACAGACACTTGTATAACTTATAACACTTATCTTAGCAACAGTATCGTTTTACCGATCCTAAATCTTCCCCCATCCCTATAATGGAGTTCGGAACCCTACATCTTGTGTTTTCTTAACAGAGGATAACGATGAGGTATTCAGGGTTTTATTGAAAGGATTTCTTCATAGGTTTTAACAATATTCTTTTTAGTACTTAATCCCACTAATATTATAAATGTGATAGTTTGGATGGATGGATGGATGTATGGATGGATGGATGGATGTTTGTTACTCTTTCACGCCAAAACTACTGAATCGATTGCGATGAAACTTGGTATGTAGATAGATGGAGACCTGGATTAACATATAGGCTACTTTTTATCCCGATATTCCCACGGGATCGGGACTTACGCGGGTAAAACCGAGGGGCGCTGCTAGTTAGTTATAAAGTAATTCTTATGCAGATAGATCATGTCCGGCCGGCAACTAGCATTAAAAGAGGGCGTAGCTTTCCCTGTCTTATTTAACATTCTTTATTTCTAAATTTTCATTACACTAGTAAATAACAGAGATGTAATACTACGGCTTGTGTAATACTATTTTAACAGGATATACTTCTATAAAGTGTAGATGCCATCCAGCCAGGGCTACTTGAATTAGAATCTAATTAATGTAAGCCATCAATTAACACTTTCATGGCGTTTAATGCCATCTTAGTCAGAGAAATCTGCTCGTACAAAACACGTCCAACAGCTGTTTATATTTTACGATCTTTATAAGATTGAGATGGAGCAAGACTAAAGTTAACTAAGATGCTAGAATCGGCACCTTTATGTTTATTTGTGAATATAACACTGCGTAGTCTTGCCACCCTCAGTATAGTTTACCATACCTACTGTTTTATTAGTTTTATTTTAAAGATACTTTATAACTGAGTTATGAAACATACATCTCGCTTGAGTGTACCTACCTAAGTAGCTACCGATGATTTTAACCCTTCACATAGATAGAGCTTTGAGTCGCGTACTCGCTAGTAAAAAAACTGTTCATCATCTCCCTGCACTTTTTCCAACTAAAGTTGGAAACTTGGGGTCGGCGCAATGTGTTGGTAACATTGCAAAGGGTTTTGGCTTGTTGATTTTATGGCTGACAGCCTGCCTGGCGCCAACCCTCCTTGGGAATGTAATCGTTTTCTGACTTGACAAACGAAGGAAGTGAATAGGGGTTAGGAAAACGGATGGCGAGGGAGCTAGGATAATTGATACCGCAAGTCTCGGATATGGAAACGGGACTGAGACTGCAGTACCTCGTAGAGGCCGAGGTCGCTTACCTGAATGTCCATCCTGTGATTGGAGAGATCACTAGGACAGGCACATCAACTGGCTATTTTCTCTAAATATATGAATGGAAATTGGCAGGTGGCAACATTTTTAGATGTGAATTGTGAATCATCCCCCTCATCATCCTCCAAGTCTTTTCTCAACTAAGTTGGGGTCGGGTTTCAGTATAACTAGGAAACGGCCGAACTTTGATATTTTACGTGAAGCGACTGCCATCAGACCTCCATAATCCAAGTAACTAGGCTGTTGTCGAACTTTTTTTAGGCCTCCAACTACCCGTAAAGAATGCCACAGATGTTCGTATAGCAACCGGAATCGACGGTTTAATGTGCTCGGAGAGAGCCTCTCAATGTGTTAAGAATGGTCACCCATCCTACGACTGACCTGGCTAGTATTACTTAACCTTGCAATGTGCTAACCTACTCGGTTACCACTTAGCCACGAGCTCTTATAGATGTGAATACTGAAATGAGCAGTAAATTGATGCACAAAAAATGCCCTCTGCATTTTATGCACTGAGATATTGTCCAATTTTATTACTGAAATTTTATCATGCATATAAATAGACTAGGCGTTCCCCTGAGTTTCACCTGCGTTCATGGTCACTATTGCGCTCCTAAGGGTAAAAGCGTGACGTTAAACAGCCCATAACCTTCTTCAAGAAGTGGGCTATCAATGCAACTTGAATTTTTTAATCGAACTGATAGTTTTTCAGATTAGCGCGTTCAACCAAAAATGCGCGAATTACGCGCACCAAGGGTTCCTACAAAGTACAAAGTTGTATGTAGATAGTTCGTCCGTCGTCCGGAATGGATTCTCAAAGATTTTTTGCCCGGTTTTTCCTAGTGACAAACTTAACTTTGCCGTTTCATAAATACTCTCCCCTTCACCGATATACGCAACAGTCAATTTTCCAAGCGCAAAATATAAGTTAGTAATCGCAAAAAAACATTTTTTTAATGTAATATAACTACAAAATACAAATTAACGACTTTCGTGTTTCTTCCTTTACTTGTCCTGTGAGATATTGCTTTTCGCCAAATTTTATGATTCTAGGTCAATGGAAAGTATTCTATGGGTTTTGATTTACCTGCGAAATACCTGAAAAATATGTGGCTTACATTCTTTAGATTACGTTGATTTAGAAGATTGATTTTTAAACAGCTTCAAGGAACCGCAGACAAATATTTGATGCTAATTTTAACTTCATACCTCCATGCGTTCCTGAGAAAAAGGGTCTTGACATACAGACTGACGGACAACAAAGTGATCTTAAAGGGCTTCCTTTTTCCCTTTTGAGGAATAGAACCTTATTATAATAGTATAAATAAAGTTAAAATAATAAAACACTTTATAAATCTACATTTATAAAGTATACAATATTTTTTTTATAAATCTACGCTTAATACTTTTGTAGAATTCAATTTAATTGTGCAAATCTTAAAAAACCTGAGGATTTACTCCAAATCAAGTCAACACAACCATACATAGCTTACGCTTCTACACACACAAGCAATTATTCTAGCCGCGCACAGGACTAAATTGGACATACGAAGGCTTTTAGCCAGTCCTGTAACGCGTCTCGTGCCTCACTTCAATAAGCATTGGTCAAGCAGTCTCGAAAGAGTGAATCCTTTATGCGAAATAAAAATCCACTACTTGAAAATTTTTTTATTTCTAATCTTTTTTTAAGTATTAAATCCTGCTAGGGTTGTTATATGTATTTTAAAAAATCATATATTTAAAATGTCCAGAGGCGTTTAGTTTATGTGTAAAGGCTTCTACTTTCACGAAAAAAGTTTGTATTATTTCATTATGTAAATAAATGATGGTCGAGCAAAGTTTTTAAAAATCTCAATGTTCATAAATATTACAAACTAATTGTTCATGAAAATCATTTGGATAAACTATTCGATTGTTACCGAACGATAACATTTATTATTAGTTTTCATTCAGCACTTACTCGGTCACGCGTTGAGAAAGTTGCTAAAACATCTGAAAGTTGCAGAAAGTTTATATATACCATTTATTTCGTACCAATAAATTAGTTTCTTGTTATTTACGATAGATAATAGCTCGGAGGTGTTTGCTTATAACATTGTTGATAGTTAAAATTCAAAGAATAAAAAGTCTTTACAAACAAAACTGTGGAATTTATTATATATTAATAAAAATATATCTAGTAATAGTGCATTTTAGGTAAGAATATTTTTTTACTAAACCTTTTTATTTTACAGTACATTTTTTTAAGTTTGTTATAAATATAGATCAATGTTATTGCTGTATATAAATCAATAAATATTTTCCTATAACACTTGTAACTTCCTATAACAACTGTAACACTCCATTATCAATTTAATTATAAAAATATGTCAAAATTGATTACATACATTAGTATTTGATGTGTCTACGTACGTACTGTAGTTTAAAAAAAAACATTTATTTTTGTCTACGAAAGTTATAGTAGTAGGAATTAAATTAAATTTTTATATGTATGTTATTAAAAAAAACAAATGTAAATATTTGTTAAACTTATTAGTTCAATTATTTATTAAACATACTTTTTTGTGGCATATATGGCAAACAAGCAGACGGGT
The DNA here is from genome assembly GCA_963859945.1 of Euplagia quadripunctaria. Lineage (NCBI taxonomy): Eukaryota > Metazoa > Arthropoda > Insecta > Lepidoptera > Erebidae > Euplagia > Euplagia quadripunctaria. The sequence goes on from OY982584.1 coordinate 4,312,729, forward strand.
CACCTGATGACATATGACTACCGCCGTCAATGGACACCTGCAACTCAAAAGTGACAAGTGCGTTGCCAGCCTTTACGGTGGGAGTAGGGGAAGGGGGGAGGGACGAACAGGGGAGGGAAGGGTTAGGGCCTCCGGTAACCTCGCTCACTCGGCGAAAAGCAATGCAATCATTGCTTCACTACCGGTTTTCATACGTGCCGAAGCATGGCCCCACGAATAAAATATTGTATTTATTATATATTGTACTTTTATAATAATTTAAATCATAATATATGAGCTTATCCTCTGAATGTGATATTTCGTTTTAAAGCACTTTAACCGTAGTGTTTCGTCGTCAATTTTTTTATCGGTTGAGTAATATTATATTACTTACTAATATTAAAAATATTAATATGAGTTTATTTATAACCGTTTCACGCCCCAACTATTTAAGCGATCATCATGAAAATTTGCATAGGTACACGTTGTCAGGGATTCGCAAAAGACCTAGGACCTAGGTTACCTTTCATCAACATAACTTAATAATACTTTGTTAACTTATTCTTAACTTATTATAATAAAACAAATTTAGTATCCTTTATTGCCATAATATAATATAAGCAAGTGGTGTTTACCTTTAAGTAATTGCTACACTGTATTCTTATTATTAAATTTTATATTATATTGTAAGTGTTTCTATGTGTAAGTAATTGTTGGTGAACCTTAAATAAATAAAAAAAAAATAAAATAAAAAAAAAAGAATTTCTGTTCTCGAAGGATAGAAAAATTACTTTTGCGCCAGCGAAGCCGCTAGCAAAAGCTAGTATAACATAAGTAAAACGTCTCTGATATTTATCAGAAATACCAACTATTTCTTTATCATTTATTTTCATACCTACGTAATAAAAGATAACTATACATTTAAATATTTTTTTAAGCTTAATAAACCTACTTACGCGAATTGAAATGTACAATATTTGAATGCGAAGAAAATTGCTGGATTTGACTTGTTAATAAAACGAATTTCATGTTCAATATGTCGAAGAAACCTATCAAATATCCTTTCAGATGATATCGGACAGAATCTTACATGTGATTGATAACTCATTTTTATCTTTTTCATAATCCCTTGGGGCCAGTACACTCGCAAACAAAAACAAACCTTTGATTAAATTAATTTATCCATATTACGTTCTGCTCAATCAACCTTTCAACTGTTATGGGGGTCACAATTAAGCACTAACGAATAATGACCCCGATAATTAACATATCAACACTGAAATTTTAATTTAACATACGACACTGGTCAGTGGTCAGATGCTGCCGCGATTTTCAGATAATTAACCCTCGCCTGTTGGTTGAACGGACGATGATATATTTAAAAACGTGTCGAATGCAGTTGATTGATTAATTTCGTGCGGCCGTTGTTTGGTTTAATTTATTATCACGATGAGATGTGTTAAAGAATTGTCAGTATTTAATGTTAAAATATTTAAATATAAACTGATAAAATAGCTGTTATCAGTTGAGTAATTTGGATAATTGAGAATGCAAATGTATGCTTTTATTTTCGATTGACATACAATCGCTTGATGTAAAACATCGTTATTCAATTTCATATTTGGCATCCCACATTTTAGTAGAAAATTATTTATTTATTTAAAAATTTATGCACATAGAGTACAGAGTTGGACTTAATACCATAGGCATTCTCTGCCAGTCAACCTTCGGGTGATGCAGAGAAAACAGGAAGTAGGTGCATTAAAAATATTATAGATTACTAGGTAAATTTGCAAACTAAATATCAGACAAAATACTTAAACAAAGTATATAGGATAAAATACATCTCATAAACATACATACAAATATGTACACAAACATAATATATACATATATTTACTTATACATACATTCAAATAAAAACATAGTAACGATTTAGATGATAACTATGGACAAGTTGAATCTGCTAGCTGTTCGAAAAAGTACTCCTTTACTTTCGACTTGAATGAGTAACGATTGGTGGCCATCCTGATTTCGAGGGGAAGCGCATTCCAAAGAAGAACTGACTGAACGAAGAAAGAAGAGCCCACAAACTCTGTGGTGTGAGAGGGACAAAGAAGAAGAAGATTATTTAAGGAACGAAGGTTTCTATCATGATTACTACATAAATAATGATTGATTTGAATGATTTGAAATTACCTGATTTGAAGTCGATAATATTATATTGATTGATTTTCCTGGAGTTTTATTCGTAGTTATTAAACATATTAACAAGACTTAAACCGAAATCGTAAAAAATAGAATAGAATGTCTTCTTCTTGTTCTTAATTGTACACCATACTAGCAACCCACCCCGGCTTTGCACATTTAGCAGAGACATCTGCAACAATCATCAACATATTTCAATCAATTTACAAAACATCTTAACAAATTATACACTTAAACCTGCCTCATAAATCACTGTCTATTAGTGAAAACCGCAAGACAGTTTCAGGTCAGTTTATCGCGAACAGACAGACAGACAGACGCGGCGGGGGATTTTGTTTTATAATATGTAATGATAAAAGTAACAATGGATCTTAGGATATTAACAGTTAAAAAACTTTAAATTTCCTTGTAGTGTTTTAATACAATCTATTTGTTGGCAAAATATCATAATTAATTTATTTGACAATCACACAGTAGAAACTTCATGATGATCATATTGTTTTGTAAAAAGTATAATAGATATTTATATTTAGATCAGAGACACGAAAAACATAATTTAACTATTGTAACAACAACGAAGAAAATATTACAAGCTAATCGCGATGTAGCCAGTGCATTAGCCAAATTCGTGGGCAATATCTCGCTAAGTGGCATATCTACCCGAAAATTTGTATAGACGCTTGCCGTACTGCGCTCATAATAACCTTTAGTGGAGATAACCGTGGGTAGGGCTGTCAAATTCAAACCGGAAATGTAAATCTTAAAAAGAACAACAAGAAAGCTAGTTTATTTTAGATATGCTCTACGATTTTAAAAACGTTTGGAAGGGACATTAGGCTAAGAAATGGATTTTTTACTTAGGTTGCTTACTTGCGATGAAAGTTTCTTCATCAACCCGCATATATTAAAGTTTTTTTTTCGCCACGAACCGTCACATATAATAACTAACTGTGCCTCTATTCTGTGTGTAAACCACGCGTTAAGCGTTAAAGTATGTTTTATTTTTACACTTTTTTACGCAGTGTAAAGGTAATCTTTGTACATACCCAAACCATTGCATTAATTTGTGTTTTGTCTAACGTTAGTTTCATAAATGTTACGTTAATGTAATTTTGTTTTCATTTCAGTAGGCTACTTACAAAAACTTTTCAAGTGTCAACCCTATCTAGCTCTCTTTGTATGCCCTTCATTCGACGAATGAAAGTGCGGATATTCGGGCTTATCCTGATTCAATAATTGCAGTTGTTAAATAAGCACGAGTTAAATTTTATTTAATTTGTGGTGAAAACAATTGAGGGTTAATTATTGATAAACGTTTGGCGCTTAATATAATCTGCGGATGTTAGCATTATTTTAAGCTTTAGTTGACAGTTTATTTTTGTCTACTCGTATTGCATATTGCAGTACAAATGAAAAGAACTCCTTCAGGCAAAGTAATATTTTAATATATTTATAATTACATCAGAATGGTTGTAGGAACCATTACGGGACGTTCGGCCCTGAATCGGCAACTATTCACCATCAATGCAACAGACAACCCTCTATGCAGAGGATACCTCAACGCAGAGGAAACGGTCACTCACGTTATTCTGGAATGCGAGGTAGTGGCCACACAACGGGCAAATATCCTCGCGGATGCGAGGTCGCTTCTAGAATGTGAACGCCCCAGGAGGCTTCTGTGCTTCTGGAAGGAACTAGGCTGGCTCAATTAGCCTGCCGTATCTACACGCATAATGGACCGTTTTTGAGCCTAAATGCGGAAACAGAGCCCTTAACCAATACCAATACAATATATTTATTAAAGATCTAGGTTATTTCAAGGATGTCCGACTTGCTTCGGACCCGGCGAAAGCGCTTTTTTAAGGGGTGAAGCGACCTTCCGCGTAGGTGTAAGGCGCCACGATATGAATACCACTAACGAAAGTTTTTATTCTAATATTTTAAAATTCAACAAATTATTGTACAATATTTGTGAAATTCAACCCTGTACCAGACGTATAAAGTCTAAAAGTCCAAAATATATTTCTCCAGCACGCCAGTATTCTCGACCACACCACAGCCTGTTTCACGCCCGCACGCTTTCAATTTGCATTAAGGGTTTATCAGTTTTAATGTGAACACTAAAAGTTGTGCGCCATCACCGCTCGACCGTACCGACCGCGGAACATTTACAGGGCTATTATTTTAAGTTGTTAGAATGCCTTTAAAGGAGATGGATCGCTTTATACATTTATTTTCTTTAAAAAAAACAAGTTGCCAGTATTTCAAAACTAAAGTTTTTTTGTTTAAATTTGGAAAACGCCAATTGAATTGGTACCATAAACCCTATGATCCATATAACGTATGTGGTGCGTTATTAGACAGCGCAAGGATACATCGAAGTCATAAAAGTAATATATAGTGTAACCTTATTGGAGTTATTAAAGCAAGTGTACCTTTGGTCTTAGAACTGATTTCTTTTATGCTAGAATGTATACATTGACTATTTTTGAATATGGAATACTAGTGATTTTTTTTAAACTTGGATATTTTTGGGATTAAATTAAAACAATTGCTGTATTTTTAATATCCACATGTGACTGTGATGCAATAACTCGTGGTCTTTTATCTTTATGGCGCTCGAGACCGAGTAACCTGTTATCATTTAGTCTTCTTATTGGTGAACACTGACTGTCAGGTCTGAAAGAATCTATTTGTCCCTTGCAAATGCGGGCATTATACACGTCCATACTACCTATCCATGCCCAACTCATTTCAGGTCTTTATATGAAAAAAAAAATAATTTCTCGTATTACATTAAACATGCTCCACAACACGAAAACAATAATACTTTAAACTACGTATTTATTATTAAACGACGTGTACAACATTCAAACAAGTTAACACCCCTAACAAACCGAAACACTAAAACACTCGTATCTTCAAAACAGCGAAATAAGCAAAACTTATTTGTGAAACAGAAATTATATTGCGGCACAATTGCATTATTGTGTTAGCGCACTAGTGGCGCCCACCGAGGGACCATTTTAATTGCACTTTTTGCGCGTTTCGTAATGAGGGAGGGAAGTGTATGACGATGTAAATGTGTGGCCCGGTACATTGCACAATAAACGGAACACAGTTTTGTATTTATATGAAACACGGTTGCTTTTGAAGGGTTGAGAACTTTAAACGTGAGCAATTTGTTGGTGATTGTGTTTGAGTTTCGGATTTATTTGTTTTTTAGTTATATTTTCATACCTGGATTGCTTTAGAGTTATGGATAATCATGCATTAAGTTTTTTTGGAACGTAGGCATTCCTATGGTATACCTATAATAGACCCACTTGTGAGGGTGTACTGTGTGCCAAATCGAACATCAATTGATCGACCACTATATAATACACGATATTTTGAACACTCGGTGTATTGATTGTACGATATATTGAATATTCGATTTATTCGATATTTAGAACGTTCGAGTATTTAGACGTTCGATTTATAGTGACCGATCAATTGATATGCATTTGATTTGGCATAGTACACCTCACCAGTGAAACACTGTATGGTTTAGGCGGTATAATTCCGACATAATATTCACAAATAGCCCCAGTGAGGTGATTACCCGTCGGGGTTTTCACACGATGAAATAGAGGTATTTTAAGAAAGAACACTCAATATACCCACAATTCATTACCACGTCATCACGTAACATCACGTGGGGTAGTAAGGAAAGCGTGTTACAATCATTTTACCTTAAGCTACTGTAGGGTTCCTTTTAATAAGGGCATGCAGACATTTTGACAACGACAAAAATCGAGCAGGCTATACGCTTACTTGTCATCTTAGATACATAAAGATGCCTATGTGTATCATATATATTCGTGAATATAATAAATAACCAAATAGAATACAAAACCTTTTAATAATAACAAAAACATGCTCGGGACTGCCAATTACCGTTCATTACATTGTACAATATATTTATTTGGCCAATTTATTTTTCTTATTTCGAGAAAATAATGTTAAAGGAACATTTGGTAAAATACATATTTAGAGATAGTTATTTGTTTTTCTTTTGTAGAAATTAGAGTATTTCCCTTGGTCACGGCATCATGCGTGAATAGCTGGACCGATTTCGCTAATTCTTTTTTTTTTCGTGTTTGTTATTGTCAGGAGAAGGTGACAGACAAAAATTCAAAAAATTAGAAAATTTAAGAAAACTTAACGACCATATTAACTTTTCTAATGTAACCTTAGCGCTTTTGACATAACTGTCAGTAGTTTGACAGTTTGCGTGATTGACAGAATGCACGCTGCAATTTAAGTTAAGACAGGACAATGTCTGTCGGCTCAGCTAGTACCTATAATATAACAATAGCCTATATTTCGTCCAGCTTCCCGAACAAGGACGATCTTTACTAGTCAGTTAAGATATACGGTTTTACTCTCGTGTATATTTCGGGGATGCCCGACAAGTTTCGGATCCGACGGGGGCCCTTTATCAAGGAGTGACGCGTCCTGCCGCGCCGGTTGCAGGTGCCAGACTAACTAATATGAATACCACTCACGAAAGATTTTATTCAAATATATAATTGTGTCACTTTACGGTTGCAGGTGCCAGGCTCTTTACTAGTACTTGTAGTAGCTCCATAAAGAAGATGGATTGTAAAATAAAAGTAGGTAAGACGAAAATAATGCCGAACGTTCTGTGGTGACATCTACATTCAACAAAAACATACTTCAGCGCTATCCAGCCGAAGACCGGAGACCAACTGAATTAGTAACTACCAATCCTCTAATATTATGTGATATTATTGTAATATTATTTATTACATCGTATCATCTAAACGACTGGAAGGAACAGTGTTAGAGCCATGCTTCGGCACATATGGGCCGGCTCGTCCGGAGTGATACAACGGCCTCACAGAAAACCGGCAGTGAAGCACTGCTTTCATTGCTGCTTTTCGCCGCTTGAGTGAAGTTACCGGAGGCCCTAACCCTTCCCTCTCCCCCCTCTCCCCTCTTCCCCCCTCCTCCACCCTCTTCCCCTACTCCCACCTTACAAGGCGGCAACGCACTTGTGACTCTTGAGTTGCCGGTGTCTATGGCCGGCGGTAGTCATTTACCATCAGGTGACCCGTCTGCTCGTTTGCCCCCTATACCATAAAAAAAGGATTTTAATTTTGATTTGATTGTAAGATTGGTCTTGGCAAGTCAAGTGATATGTGGCAAAAACAAAATGGCGGATTTTTGCCATATTGTGAGTACAATTTTTACCCATACAAACCCACAGACTGACGTATCGAAATGGAAGTTTTAAAAGATTCTTCCCAAAATATATACGAAATGGTTATTAGTTAGTATTTTTAACGCAGCCGGGGTTTCTTTGTTTCATGTAATGATTGCTTCTTGAAACTCACCTTCCGTTTGGCCTTATTCGATGTTTGTCTATCGGGTTGTAGATATGTATAGTCCAACGTCCTCTATTTGTGACAGAAAATGAATATAGCACCCAGAACCATAACGCGTGTTTTAAAAGATTACTTATAACTTGAAGCTTATAAGAAGGCATTGGTCATTCTTAACCGATAATAACTCATGGTGGTAAAATTAAAACAACTTCTTGGGCGATACGCAAAAGGAAGAACACAGTTTTTTTTTTTTTTATTTACGGGCAACATTTTAATAAGCAGAATGCGGCCATTCTGCTTATTAAAATGTTGCCCGTAGTTTGTGCTCTAAGCTCTAGAGACGCTTCTCAATTAGTCAGTAGGGTGCAACGTGGATATTATCAGTAATGGTTTGATGGAGTGTTAGCCATCAAGGTCTGAGTCATATTTTTGAAAAAAATATCAAAACATCTGTCCAGCTGCATCAAGATACGATTCTTAAGAAGATGCTTAAGCCTCTTAACAACACCATGTTTCATAACCAAGAATGGTTCTTTCATCAAGAATCGGCACCGGGTCATAAAACCATCAAGTCCCGATCTTAATCCGCTTGATTATGATCTATGGTCTCTTTTAGAGAGTATAGCGTCTTTGAATCTCTTACATGAATGTTTCGTTTACAAAAGTTATTCAGTATTTCTAACCTCTTTTTATCCAAACGAACTTGTCGATGGTATTACGCAGGGCGTTCAACGGTTTTCATGTTTAGTACAAGCAAATCCCCTCGCGTCATCTCTGTGGGTGTGGTAGGCTCTACAGCGGTACTTGGGAATCTAAACAATAAGGTTAGAGCCCATACCCTTCGATAGCAATTGCGTTGGAAAGATTTAATTTTCTCATGCACAGAGAAGCAAAGTTGAATAAGAATTATAAAAACCTATTTTTAGTGTCCTCTGATTTACATTTTTTGACGTGACAACGTCTTATAAATTGGTTTGCCGGGTGACACTTCAAGAAACTGCGTTACGCTCCGCTCACGTTATGCGCTCACAATGAGAGCGAGTGAGAGGCACGCGTCCCTTCCACTCGGGCATGGTTAGCCCGCCTAAGAGCGAGAGAGACAGACATAAAAAGTGAAAGGCACGCGTCCCTTTAAATATAATTCTTTGTATAAATAAATGTTTTAAATTGTTACTATTATTTCATCCTTCTTCCTACTATACGAATGAATATTCATATTAAAATTATTTTACCACTCAAAGTCGTTGTCACGTAAAACTTTCGCCCGTATACCGACTTTACAGGCAACCAATTTTTTTTAAATTAAATAACTTCTGCTCTAGGGAAAATATCCCAAGTCCTTACCAAAAATGATTTAATGAACATAAGTATGCAGACTAAGTAACTCACATGTAAATCGCTCAAACAATTGTAATATCTTGGGATCAATCGCAACATAGGACAATTATTTGTTCAGTAAACAAGAGCTGCTGCGGTAGTAGATGATTAGGTAAAAAATCAGATGTCCCTGCAATCTATTTAGGAAAATTATGAGTAGAAATTTTAAAATTTGACGGAAAAATTAAATTTTATCCCGTGAATTTTAACAAAAATCATTCGATGTTAAAGTTATATTTTTCTGCTCATGACAAAACACTCTTCTGAAAAATAGTGTGGACCAACCCTTAACATTTAAAGGTATAGAGATTATGAGATCTGGTTACATTTCTGTGTTTGTTCTCAAAGGAATATTCTAATAGGATTGAGGATAAAGGGTATTTTTATACGGCGATGCGATCCTTGGATATGCTATCTGTTTGTGCTTGCAGTTTCTGTGTTGCCATTACTAAATATCAGTCAGTGTATTGTGATTTTCTCCTAGTATAACTAGGTACTGATAAATGAATGCATTTTTAAGCTTTTTAGATTTTCTTACAAAATACCAATTTTCATGATTGTTTTACATGAAGAATGCGTCTTCATATATTCAGGAAGGTTTAAATATAATTTATTAAGTCATCCTCGGAGTCTTTTCCCAACGAAGTTAGGGTCGGCTTTCAGGCTAATTATGAAACGGCCGAACTTCGATATTTTACGTAAAGCTGCCATCAGACCTCCACAATCCCAGTACTAGGCGATATTGAAGTCCTTTAGTTAGACTATGGCGCCAAGTACCCGTAACGAATTCCACAGATGTTCATATGGAAAACCGGGACCGACGGCCACAGATGTTCGTTTGGAAAACCGTGACCGACGCCTTAACCTATTCTCCCAGGCACGGAGGAGGAAGAAGAGGAATAGCACTCAATGTATTAAGTATGATCACCCATCCTAAGATTGATCCACTTAGCCACGAACCCCTCGTATTATATATTAGGATATATATTTAGGTATTCATTGGTTATTTTTTTTTTCATTAAAGTCGCTCTATGGTTAAAAAAAAATTGTCTTCTTTAAAGGTTGATTAAAATAAGCTGCTTTTATTGAACAAAACACCGAATCAAATCTTTTTTAATTTAGCTAAAATCTAACAATGACTATGGAGTTACTTGTAGTGCAGTGAATTAATTTCTAAATGGAAGTGTTAACTGACTTTAATTGTTGACTATGAAGATACCCCACCCTACAGAAGACCGCAGTCAAACAATAATGTCGCATTCTTTACTGTTGAATCCAAAGATGAAAGTAAAAAAAAATATATATCGAAGCTCGTTGAAACAAACCCATACATGAGTTTGAGATTGTTCAGCATTATCTTCTAGTAAAACTCACGAGGGTCGTACAAGTAACCAATGCTGAGTTCCATTATCAACCTCTCGGCACCACAATCAGGCCCTCACTTTCTCTGTAAATATTGTGATTATATACAAATTGATACAATGTAGACTAAAATCAACCGCCGTGATCCATTTACATAGCATATTCTTTATAATATTGACATTTTCCTGACTGTGTTCCACGTGCACCGGATAAGTAAATAATTGATGTACATCGATGACGTCATTACCCTATTAATCTGTTGATGCATTACAAAAGCAAGCGGATTACATCGCACACTTACGGCACAACACGTGATATGCAAATGATATTAATTTTTTTTCAATCCGTAGGATACACAGTCGTCTCAACTCTAAACCGTGGGCGGTGTAGTGTAGCGCGAGTATTCGTTTTACGAAATGTGTGTGCTATGTACATGAAAATAAAAGTTTAAATCTTTTACACGTACAAGAATACTTTTATTGTTCTGATATGCTGGTCATTATAGCCTGAAATATCTAGCAGGTTACTTAAAATAAAGTGTCTTACGTAAAATATTCTCTTCACTACTAATTTATAACCTATAGGGCACACTCGGGTGGTTTGTATCATGGTGTTTCTATTTTACTCTTTCTGGATAACAGTAATATCAAAATGTAAAAAATAGTCACATCACTCACGCTTCTCCTTGACAAAAAAGTCGCGATAACGAATATCATCCATCTGATTCAAATTGTTTTCAGAACAGTAAAGAATCAATCAAATAGCTGATTCACAGAAGTACTGATTGCAGAATACTCGACCCGGCTCTTCCTGGCTTAACCTCAAATCAATGTGATAATTCATTATGTTATAATATACTATATAAAGGTATGCTTGGTGAAATCCCTTGATACAGAAATAATAATACAAGTCCATTTGCCGCTCCCTCTTATCACTCTGTCCTGGATTGCCGATCCCCACGCGCTGTCGATAAATAATCCGCTGTGCGCCCATTACACACGACCGTGGTACATGTTCGATAATTTATACCGCCTCTAGAAGCTGTTACCTTAACATGGTGCACGAAGAGTGAGCTGATATTGAGGAGAATATAGCTCATGCTATTTATTGGCTTCTCTCTTAGAATAGTGTTGAAATGTATGAATATATTCATGTAACAGTTCTTCAAAGATAACACGTCCGCGAAGAGATCATTTTTGGTCATTATTTTTACACAGGATCGGTTCACTTCAATGTGTAGTAAAAACTATATAACTTACGTCGATTATTGACGGCTCACTTATTCAGAAAACTTTCGCGCGTCTAGTGAGACATGTGTTATAACATGGCCGTGCTAATCATAACTACAGCGCGTCGGGAGAACGTACGATATCGGTAGCAATGCAAACAATAAAGAAAATTTGTACCTAATACATTCACGTGGGGCCTCTGTCTGATATTGCCAGTCTCATTGTTATCTAAACTACATATTAATATAATGTTAGTTAACAATGCGACTGAACTAATCCCTCCTAATATAAGATTATGTCTTGATTCTTGATTTCGAGGCTTCGAGATACGCCAGATGTTGCAAAGTCATACATCACTGAAATACTACATGCTACACCTATTTCATAATTCCAGTCTAATGACCGTACTATTTCAAAATTTTATTTAGTTTCTATGTATAAATGATAAATAAAAAATTTAAAATAGCCCCGACTCAAAAATGCTTTTAACGATTAGCTGTAAAGCTTCGTACGCCTGAAAAAAAAACTAAATCAATATCGGTCCAACCCTTTAGGAGCTATGATGCCACCGACACACACACTGCCACAGATACACTGATACACACTTTACATGTATAACAACCCTCCTTTTTGCGTAGGGTTAGAAATAGGCGTTGCATGACAGCAATCTATTACAAACAACAATTAACTCGTTTCTTGTTCTCGTTCTTTACTCGTTTGTCACTACAACGATCGGAAGATAAGGGTGAAATTACCTTAACAAAGAGTTTGCCCTAACACGTGTGTCAAGGACGGTCATGAACCCACTGTCTAGGCAGACGACGCCGTGGCGCTTTGCCATCTTGAGTTTCTTCTCAAAACTAGTCAAAGGAAATGTCGGCAAATTCAGATTTACGAGAACAAATTGACGTGTACAGGTGTCTGAAACGATCATTTACAAAGTAAATTCATTCATTCATATGCCGATAGACTAAAATAGTGCTGTAATTGCCTAAACTGGCTCTCCGAACTATAGCACACTATACGTTACTAATAAAAAAAAAAACTAACAATATTCTGTATACTGCAATACACTGGTTCGTCATTAAACCTAAAGTCTGACGTTTCCAGGTCATCCAGGTAAAAACAGAGCCCTTGAACATGACTAAGCAGTTTTAACAGAGCCATTAACAAAATTAGGGTTCTAGATTATAAAACTCCTCAAACTCATTACTCGTCCTGTGTACATTCTCTATGCTGTTTTTAATTTAGACAATGTTTTCTTGAAAGTTTTATTAAGTTGATTTAAAGTTTTTGAGTTAAGTTCTTTAATCAAGACCGCTGCTGGTGTTAGAAAAAGTTTTAGCTAGAAAAATAATGTAGTACTTTTTACTTTTTGTTAGAAAAGTTGAGCGATATTAAATTTGACCAGTTTTAATTAGTTCTGGCTTTTAGATATTAGGTTGTTGCTTCAGCGGTAATTGAAAATGTCACGAAGAATCCTACGTACCTAAAAAATCTATATCTGTAATATTTTTGAAAGAAGTTTGAATTATTGTCCATTGATTGAATTGATAAATAGATAGAAAAAACAGGTTATGTATAACAGCAGAAAACTACAATTTTATCAGTTGGTCTCGTAGTCCGTTTTTTAAACGGAATTGGTAGCATACACGAAGCATGTACTCAACATATTGTAGGTGTATTGTATATATCTATCATTGCTCTCAATATAGGCTTTTAAACACTTGCAACGCAGTGTTATCCTATGCTATATATTGCGATTGTTGCCAACCCTTAACCTTCTTTCTAGAGGCCAGCGCTATGAGGCTTTAATCACCAGCAGATAAAGAAACAATTGTAGTAATACTGTCTTTCCCTCTCTGGGGTCCGACTTTAATACCAGCCAAAATATCTTAACTAACTTACTTTCGCTTTCCATCATAGATAATTACGTTGACGGGAATTTATTTATTTACTAAACTTATAACTATTATTAACGCGTTCGCGTTCGTATTTAATAGATATTACATATGGTCAGCCTGTGACCACGGCCAGTGCAACCTGGTCGAAACGTCAGGTAATTCAAACGTATGTAATACCTACTAAGTACGTGATCGTGTTCTGAAGTCATGTTCAATTCTAATTTCTATAAGGTTATGTCAAAAAAAACTAGAAACATGAACTTTTTACAAATTCTATCAAGTATTCCATAGGCAAATCAAACAGTGATCCTCCATTATTCTTACCAACAGAATTAGTATTCTTGCTCATCCACAAAAGATACATACATAATCATATCTAATTGCATCTGTGCATCGACATACATATGTAAATCCCACTTGGTAATGCCGAACTTGAACGCAAGGTAACTGATATGAACTCCACATAATTCCTATTAACATCGACGTCCGATGAGGAGCTTGACTTAGTTGAAAATGTCATAGAGTAAGTGTAAAAATACCATCGTTTATTGCGGTTAACAGTGTGGTTTCTACCTAGTTTAATGTCTCCTTTTGCAGTACTTCCACTGTAGTTTCGTCATATGATCATCTGTCATATATTTCTGTATAAATAAATCTAAAGGTTTTCTTTAAAGGTCATGCAGCTTTAAAGAAAACACTGCGCTATATCCTTGTCAATTATGACATTCAAAATTACCTTTGTTACAGTGGGATAATTGTTTTATTATACCTAATTATATTTGGCAATACATTGGTGGAGTTTAGAAAAATCACCCCACGATCCCGAATTGTAAATGGAACAAATTTAAATATGTATCTAATAAGATGAGCACAAGAAAATCTAGAAGCAACCGAAGTATGTAAGTCAGTAACTTTAACAATAAAATTGTGTCCTATCTGTAGTGGTCCCATAATCTTTGCTGCATTCATCGATCTTGGCTGGCTCATTTGAATTTGAAACGACATCGCATCCTTGTGGGGTCGTTAATGCCGTATTAACTGATGTGGGCGTTAGTAGTAAATGTAAGCTATTGATAACTTATAAGTACTGATGAGTTTAAATGCATGTTTTTGTGTTCAAGTTTAAAAACTTAGCTTCTACTTGGATGCAGCAAAGCAAGATAGGTGTTTTTTAACCCCCGACGAAAAAAGAGGGGTGTTATAAGTTTGGCGTCGATGTCTGTGTGTATGTGTGTGCCTGTCTGTGGCATCGTAGCTCTCAAACAGATGGACCGATTTCGATGCGGTTTTTTTCATTTGAAAGCCAGTTTCCTTGCGGTAGTTCTTAGCTATGTTTGGTTAATATCGGTCCAGCAGTGTAAGAGTATCAGCTCTTTTCCAAAATGATGTAAGGCATTTTGTAATCGTTGAAGGGATTTTCGAGTCGGGGTGTTTTGAATTTATGATTATTTAGTGAACAAACTCTCAAGACTACACCTTCCTGAATTGTAACACTTACAGGAGCTATGTAGCTTTACAATAAATGTGGTAATAATATAAAGATGGGTTGTTGATAAATTTTATTCTCCTCTCCCTGTCTCCAAAAACAACAGACGTATAACATAATACGTATAAATAGAGCTATAATAATATGCCTTACATAACTTTTATATTAATATTGAATTTAGAAAATTTTAAGCTGTGTAATTTTTTTTCTGCTTATAAAAATACTGTCTGCACTAGACATTAATCAGATATTATTAATAAATGGAATAAAATACGACCATTTCGCGATTATAATATTTTTATTACAATAACGTATCCAGAAGAGAATAGTGCACAAGAGGCAGTTCAAATTTATGTTCCACACGCCAATGTGAAGTGGTCGTATTCAGCAATAATATTATGTATTTTAAATAGATCTATTTATATAGGTACTAATAATAAAAATATGTTTAACAAAAAATAAACCGACGAAAAGAACTAAAAAGCCAAAAATAAATAAACCTTTTAATTCTCGAGTATTGAGCTTATTTACATAAACTATCAATTTTTAATAAACTTATTTTGACTCGGCGCCAAATTAAAAAATGATTAATTACCTACGTAGAGACTTCTCCATTTCTACGTAGGTACATATAATATTTAGATTTGTTGAGTGATGAGTTGAGTTTGTTGTTAAGTATATATTACGGTATTACATATACTAACATAATAAAACTGAAGAGCGTTTTGGTGGATTACTTAAACGCTCTAATTTCTGGAACTGTCAGTCAGATTTAAACTTTGGATAGAGTAATCGAGGAAGGCTATATGTGACGTCACTGTTAGCGGGGTGAACATAAACGCAGGTGAAATTGCGGAGAAGGGCTCGTTAATTATAAGCCTAAAGCCAAGTGTACATCTGAAACGAAAGGATCAACATCATCAACACTCAATACAATACATACAATACAAATAAATAAAATTGAAATGTCTGTTTGTAATGTTAAAATAATAGTTATTTTTTAAACTCATACAGTCATTTGCACGATACCTATACCTAAAAATCTGTTTTTGAAATTTTTGTCTGTTTGTCTGTCGGTCTATCTGTCTGTTTGTTTTGACTAATCTCCGGAACAGGTGGACCGATTCCACGGGACTTTCACTGGCAGATAGCTGGTCTTATAAAGAGTAACTTAGGCTACTTTTATTTTAGAAAAAGAATTAGGGTTCTGCGCAAAGATATATAAATATGTACACGCGAGCGAAGCCGCGCGGGAACTTCTAGTAATTCATAAAACTATGCACTGTTTTCTTCTTGTATTCTTACACGTGCCGGGCGGTGCAATAGATCGCTGTGTCGGCACCGACAAAGGTTCCGACATCGCGATCAACTGACAGGTACCGCCACACGATTGAACATCGGTGTGGTCAACCGTAATAAGAGACATAAACGTCTCTTTCCGGTATCGGCTAATATTCAGAATCTTAAGTCGCAACACTAACCGAATGAAAAATATATCTGGCCTACTTATACTATATCAATAAAACTAAAAGTAGTAACGTAGCGGCGATGCGAGAAAAAATGCACTTTATTGCCGTGTTGTGAGAGTAATTTACAGAAATTTCTGCCCGTTATGTCATTCTGTGGTAGGCTAGAATTTCAAGAGGATATTGCAGGCAAAGCACTAATGATAACCATTGGCATTGCGGGTGTCTGTAAGAACCGTCAACTTAGTTGTCGAATATCACTTTCACCTTTTAAACTTTACGTTTGTCAAATTGCATATCAGTGAATGAAGTTATTTCCGTAAGAAGATTTTCGCCTCTCATGCATTATACATTCTCTTGTCTTCATAAACAAGGGGCTTATCCTCCATAATGCAATATATATTACCGTTATAAGATATCTATAGAACAATCAGATGTAATCTCTGGCTGGCATCGGGAATGCGGTCTCGGTACTTGAAGCACACGAACCAATAACGTTTCGATGTAATTTTGTTTTTCGCAACATTAAAAACAATTTGGTAGCGATTGCAGCCAGAGACAGCCGTTCATCTGTACAGGATAGCAGTTTTTGATGCAGTTACTCATTTTTCGTAGCCGAGTGGTCGACCTTTCTAAGCCTTCTTCTTCATTAGAAAAACATTTTTTTTTCCCTATTTCTGTCAAAAACTAAATTCTTTCTATGACTTAACATAATACACTGGCAATTATTAAGATAATTCATCTGCCAAAAGTTCTAAAAATCGGATTGGAAGTATTTGTCAAATTTCAATAACAATTCATATTTTCTTTACAAGACTCATTGCCATTGATCGGATAGTGGCGGTGGTTATCTGTGCCCGTGTTAAATGTCCAGTCGTGGCACTTTTACGAACACTTGTATGGAAGAGACGGTTCTCCTGTGAGGTGGCTTCAATTTAGGACGGAATCCTAGGCAGTTTCCTTTAACTCCTAGAATTTCTGCTCTACGGCTGATTCTCCACCACTTTTGGGCTTCTACGGGGTTAGCAAGGCGCTTGTGCCCAATGTAGTCAGTGTATGCTTATTGGTTATATGTAATGAAGTTTTACGAACAAGAGTAAAGTATTGCAAAATGCGTAGCTATATATATACTTATGAGTATGTGTGCGTCCTGTGAATAGGGGCGGGTCTAGAAAACACTCAACAAAATTACATGCACAATGTAAGCAACGGACAGGAAATAACATTCTATTGTTCCCAACCAGTTGCCGGATCCCGCTACCCAAGATAATCGTGCCTCAGCGCCGCGAGGGCCAACGGAACCAAAACGTGAGCTCTCCTATCATACCACCTAGGGGCTAAGTCGTTTTATTTCTAAGGCTGATATAGATACTAAAGAACTGTAACTTTAAATGGAAAAAACTATTCAATTCACGTATAAATACATCACTTATGACGAGTACTATATTTTAAATGTTGCAATAGCATTTATACCTATATTTCTTTGTAGTTCAGGATGATATACAAGTGTACGCCTGTTTGGTGGTAGGCTGTTCTGATAACCTATGTACACCTAAAAAACAAATATATCGAAAAAAAACGTGTTTTATACTTTCATGAAAATACTAATAATTTGATTTGAATTGTTTGAACATAAACTATAGCTATTAATGCCAGTCTGTTACATCAGTTCACGTTGTGTTACTATAAATATATGTAAATCAAGTATACCTTTGCTCAGCATAAAAAGAAGTTCTATAGACTTTATCATAAAATATTTTAGAAATGCATGAACCCTATGCTCCCGCATAGGCTTCCCGGCATGCCTACCAAGTAAAAAATTGTAATATCTTAAAAGTGTAAGGCATGACGGCTTAAAACTGCATACCTAGTTGAAGAAGGGATTTTTTAAAATATCGATTTTAAATATCTAATCTTCTGCAGGAATGAAGTAGGTAGGTTCTTAGCAATTTCCGAATACTTACTTCACCGATCGTCTGTGCTATCCCGATTATAAAATGCCATGAAACGTGAGTATATCCTCCTAACTTGGTAATCAGCAGATCCAGTAATTACCTTTTCCTCTGTCTTCAGTAGTTATTTCCTCTCATCGAATTAATAGACTGTCATATTACCGCAATGTAACAATATTAAAAGGTAAGAGTTTGTTGTAATCGAATGGCAGTTTATCTAAAGTACGGACGAAGGCTGCGCGAGCGCCCGTGTCACTGACACCGACATTGTTAGACGTAGAACGCGTTGATAGGTGATAGCGGAAGCGACAGCGGGAACATTTAGATTAAAATACGTAAAAGGACCTAACCCGTTGTAGAGAAAAAAGGCAACTAGCGAATATTCCTGTTTGTTGTGCATCAGATTTTACAAACAACCAATTAACTGTCACAAGGTGAAGCTTGTGAAGTCTTAGGTACGATTTAACCACAGTATCTGGGAGACCGAGCTTTGCTCGGTAGCTTTTAGTAAAATCATATATATTTTTTGGAAAATTGCACTTTTACAGGAAATACAACGGTACGGAAAGGTATACAAAATTTAATCAAAATCATTGGAGCCGTTTCCTAGATTCAGATTATATACATACATATATACAAGAATTGCTCGTTTAAAGGTATTAGATAGATAGATTAGATTCGCTGTGGCAAATACTCGTACAAAAACGAAGTCATGTACATAGACTATACAGTCTTGATTTATTAATTAAACATACGCTTAAAAACCAGTATTGTTTAGATTATACGTCCTAGATGTTGTTACTTATTCACGTGCTACCAAATTAATTAATTCATACTTTTTACCTGAGCAGCCAATGTAAAGTTTTAATGCAATAGGTGCTTTCGAATTTTACAGTGCCAGCAAAAAGCTCTTTCGAATAAATAATGTAAATTCTGTATACATTATAAATGTGTATTTATTATTCATAATTATGATCATATAATTGAAGCCTTTGAAATTGTATCAACTCTTTTGTTTATATTGATTTCGAAATCGTATTTCATTTATTTATGTAAATGCGCGAAAAGTTACCTTTTAATCATGCATACAATGCATAATCAGTTGACTTCTACGAGTACCTCATTACCAATTTTTTTTTTCAACTGTAGTGAATCTCATATTCACTATACACAAGTTTACATACATAAGTATACAAGTTTAGTGCAATTCAAATCATCATGTCTCCGTCCAGAACTCTCTACGTACATTTAGAAAACTTACGGAGATTCCTCGGGATACTGAGAAGTGGTGTCAGATGTTGACCTACCCAAAAGGTTTTTACTTATTTCATGACCAGTAGCGAAGATGATGACTTGTTCAATTGTAGATGATACGACGGTTTCATAGGTAGTCTGTTTGGGCATTCTAGTGCACTCAAATTCAGAACAAAAAGGAGTTACTGAATTCTATGAATTGTAATCCGGGTGTTTAATGAATTTTACTAAAACTTGTTTAAAATGGGCTGCTCACTGGCATCACATACAATATTTCTTACAATCGCTGTCACTCCTGATTAATCGCTAACATAAACGCTCCCTAATCGCCGGCAGACGTCTCAGAACAAGTTTATTCAGACCGGTTTTATACCTTAGTTATTTGTGTGTTATGATTTATAGTAATACTTTTGTTCACTACTACTTCAACTATTTCTGTAATTCCTACATAGGTATTTATAGTTTTATAAAACAGTTTTAAAAAAGGGACTCAAATGTAAGGTCTTAATAACTAAAACATAGAAAATGCTGCCTTTGACACGCGCATAATTGTGCATACTTTCTTTAAAAATCGATATTTTCATCCTTAAATGTGGGCAGTATTTTTTTTTTCATATGATCGCATTGTAGGCCAGTAGGTGTGAAATAAAAAGAGAATTATGAAAAATGGTTTACAGCAAAAAATTACCTTAGAAGGTAGTTAAAAATCCTCTTGTACTAATTAACATAGTAATAACTATATTACACTAACAAGGTAATAAAAGCGAGTTAAAAAAGTGGATAGCAACGGCCACCAACTGTGTTGTGTGAAAAAACTCTTATTAATATATTAAATATATAATTATAATAGAAAACCGGCGGTGAGGCAATGCTTGTTGCCTAGTGAGTGAGATTACCGGAGGCTATAACCCTTCCCTTCCGCCCACTCTTCCCTTCCTCACACCTTTCCCCTACTCACACCTTAAAGGACGGCAACGCACTTGTGACTCTTGAGTTGCAGGTGCCCATGGGCGGCGGCGGCGGTGGTCATATACCATCAGGTGACCCGTCTGCTCGTTTGCCCCCTATACCATAAAAAAAAAAATACTACAGCACTATGGTAGCAGTGCATTTTCGTCTTCCGTACTGCAGAATAGAGGTCAAATCTCATTTGCCCTACCTCTTCATTCTATTTACCTTCTACTTTTAAATTTCCCTCCTTTTTTTTTCGACTTTTAGGAATATCATTTTTTTGTCGCTAAACGAGCAGACGGGTCACCGTCTGCTCGTTTGCCCCCTTTATCATAAAAACATTGTAGAAGTTAGTCTTATGAGATACTGGTTTCCCTGTCTGATGAAAAGACCGCCATCGTACAGACTGTAATAGTCTACACTGATCCCGACGTTTCAGTTGCTTTTCAGCAGCCATGGTCACGGGTGGACTAAGATGGGATACTTCGATACATGAGACGACCACCATCTTAGTCTACCCGTGACCATGGCTGCTGAAAAGCAACTGAAACGTCGGGATCAGTGTAAATAGTAAAATAACACCAAATAAATCGCGACAGTATCCGTTAAAAATAGTTTTATTTCAATGTGTAACATTCGCGTAAACTTTCGACAATATCATGTAATAGTCTACACTGAACTTATTGTTAAATGGCAACGGACGTGTCTCTTTTTCCATAGATTATTAAAATACTCAATTGTTTAAGCTCAGTTAAATAATTTATATTAAATGAAACCATTACAACTAAAAAAATATTATTTTAACTGCATTCTCAACAATTGTAGCGTACATGTTGTCAAAATTCAAATGAGTTGAGTTCGTTAAAATTTCGACGACAATGTCACCCACCACCCATCCCTATAATTAAACCCACCGTTGACAGTGGTCGCCACACCCACGTGAGTTGGGAGTCAACAATCACTCATTATCATAAATCATACACAAATATCTACAGAATTGCCTGCTCTAAACTGGTTCCAAGATGAATGTCTAGGGACCTTTTTATAACATCATTATGTACACATGTGTGATCCTAGGACGCATTAAATGAACGGGTTTATAGAGTAAAATGAGTGATGTTACACGTTTTTAGTAATGTAAGCCTTTAAAGTAATGTAGCTCACGAGATGACAATCCCACTAATATCATAAATGTGAAAGTTTGGATAGATGGATGTATGTTTGTTACTCTTTCACGCATAAACCACTGAACGGATTGCGGTGAAACTTGGTATGAAGATAGCTGGAGACCTGGATTAACGCATAGGCTACTTTTTATATCGATATTCCGACAGGATTGGGACTTACGCGTACATATACGTACTATTAATTGCTCAATAAATACGTCCATGTAACATATTTGTAATAAATTTATAACATCTAACAAATATTATAAATACGAAAATGTTCAACCGATTTTTGTTTCATAATGTCTTGTTAGAGGTACAGTACATAGCATACCTTTCATTCAGGAAAAAGTACTGTTCTCAAGAAAAATAAAGACACAGGCGAAGCAGCAGGCAAAAGCTAGTTAATTCAATCGCTCCAAAACTGCCGAAGCTTTTTATCAAGTTATAAATTTTTATACGCAATCGGATTAAAGTGTATTATATCTGTTATCATCGTAAAGATCCGTATATTATGATATCGTTTTTTAGACCTATGATTTGGTTAATAAATAGCAATCTATGTACTGTTTGTTTTTTTATTTCATTTCAGGGTTACTATAGAATCTAGTCGCGTAACATATAGTGATATTATATTAGAAAGTCATGTCGCCGTTAATTTCGGCGCAACACTAATGATAGATATATATCAGAATGTTTGTCTCCTGCAGTGTTTTAGTAATAATAAAAGTATAAGACGCTAAGTTTTAATCATGATTAAATATTTATAGAATTAAAATTTCATGAGATAACACAAAATAGCTGAAAGATATCCGAAACAAATGTATATTAATTTCGTACAAAATACAGCACTACCAGTAGCTCCAGACTATTTCAAAGGCGACTATCCGCCTTTGTAAAGCGATTAAAATATGCAAAACAAGTTTTTACCTTGTTACATGTTTTCTTCAAAGGAATTTAAGACTTGTCCGCTTTGAGCATCGTTTGTCTCGCTTGTTTTATAAACAGGAAACAGTTGCTAATAGTTTCGTGGAATATTATATTCGCTTAACCATAATACGTATTGGCGTTATTATTGTTCGCAGTCGGATAGGGATGCAAAAAAGACTGTTGTATCGATATCCCGTATCGAAACCGTATCGCATGCGTGCAAATCCAAATCCGATATAACGAGTTTAGATCAATGCTATAGGATAGGTTTTTAATGTTTTACGGTATTTTACATTTTTTTTCAAAAACATACAAGCTTAGGCAGGCAGTTAAGTCTAAGCAGAAATTATTAAAATAATACAAATGTTGGTAGACGTAAATAAACGTCTTACTTGTTCCCTCGATGACGATAAATTGCAGAATTAATGAAAAATGCGTTTGCACACCGCATTTATAGAAGTTAACATTCGCAAAGACTCCTACTTCCCGTACCTCGATCTTTTTTACTATTCGATTATGAGTTATTCAATGAAAAAGTTTATTCAGAAAAATTCTTTTCACAGTTGTCACTGATCTGATCAGCGCTTAAACTGTGCAAAAATAATTATTTTGATAAGCGCTGCGGATTTAACCTTTTACAAGTTTCTAGTATTTTAAAACATAAATGTTGTTACTTAAACTTATATTGACTGTAATAAGAGAACACAAAATAAACTTTCAATAATCATATTTGATGGTACCTCCTACAAAGATCTATTTAAAACAATCGAATACAAGTCGAAAAACTTTCAGCTGCTATTATTCTATAAAGAACTTTGTCATTAGTATCTCTTAATACGAATAACAATATGTTCAACAGCACTACTTATCATCCTTTTGTCATCAATTTTAAAATTATGATCAAATAAAGCATTGTCAGAATTTGATACTATATATCGCATACCCAAAATATCGTATTACATATCAATATATCGTAAAGTGCTGTATCGATGTTTCTCAATTCGCATCGTGTTGTGCATCCCTAGACCAAAATTTTATTACTTGGCGAATTAAGGTAAGAAAGCAAGATTCGGTTACTTTTATGGAACAGTTCCTAGGTATATAGGTGAGACTAAAATAACACGAATAAAACCGAACTCATATCTTATCATGGTATCCTAAAGTTTAAAAATTAACAACTACTGGTAGTTATAGAAACTTGTCTTCATTGAACTGTTACCTGAGCTCTCATCGGTGCACCCATAACTTCAATCTAAACGTTCATGTACCTAAATAAAATGGCATCTTAATATTACCGCAATTAAGTTCCGACTTATATCTAATGAACTTGAATATAGTAGTTCTGTTTCGTAGATTTGCTACAAAAAGAGCAAACCTAACGCTCCTAATCTATATAACACCCTTAACTTTCGAACAAACCCCATAAGGGTAGAGAGTTTCCCCCAAATTCCCTATTGACCCGTTGTCACAAACATCTTAATTTAATTGAAAATCCCCATTCCATAATTGACTTTTCCCCTTTCAATCATTTGACTTGAGTCCCACGTCTCACGCGTATGGTTATTGTCATGGAACATGTAACAAAATGGATACGTCACCGAGTAGGCTTGATTTATATTTGATTTTCCTATCATGTATTTTTTTTTCGTGTTTTATACTGTAATTTTATATTGTAGTGTTTTACTTTATAGTCAACATACACATATATCATCTTTATTTTTTCTTTTAACGCCCTGAAGGTAATCCCGCGTGGGATAACTGGAGTTACTATGGCCGAGGCGGAGGACTATACTCCCAAAGTTCACCATCGGCTACCGTTCAAGCATTAATCTACGTTGTTCTTTCCGTTCTTTTTGTGCTAACAGTACTCTTATTTCTTCCATGTCTACTGTTGTTGTACTTTATTATAATCGCCCTGTATGATTGATTGATGATTGATTAGGACAAATATTTTTTTAAAAGCAACACTCGTATTTAAGAATGAATCGTGCGTGACGGGGACTTTGCAAACATTGGAACATCCGAGTGTGGTATTTGGGTGAATCAAAACCTTAACAGTCGGCCTGGCGAAGTGTCTGGGAATATGTACAGTAGTAGGTAGGCATCACAAATGCGTACTTGAAAATTCAGCTAGCTATAAAAATAAAGTTTACTTATATATATAACATGATATTGATTACAACCAAAAGACGAAGCTTCCTATACCGTATCCATGATCAGAATTTCACGAAACCACGTCGAGGAATAGGTGGCAGATGATCTGTCAACTGCTTCCGCAGTAAGGAAACTGTAATTTGTCTCAATTCACCTCTCACTTCGGTCGTGCTATTGAGTAATTTCCTCAGAATCATAGTTGGTGGCTTGTTATGAGTGCATTCAGTTGTACACGGAGATGTAACAATGATATAACAAATATTAATACTCTGATTGAATATGGAAACATTTTTGTTTTTAAATTTTCCAAATGCATTTAGTTCATCATATGAATAGGAACTTAATCGATTCAATATTTAAAGGATACCTACACTTTGAATATTCAATACTTGGAATTGCATTGATCATAAAGTTTGATTTCCAAATATGTACTACCACTATTAAATCCTGCTTTATATATTACTTTTTGTACCCTCGCTTTTGTAAAATAGGTACATCTCTCGTAAATTTATAATGCATCTCGTACCTATTTTATCAAAACGTTTATAGTTGATGTTATATATGTATGCCTTATACCCTTACACAACGTGTTTCCATTACAGTCACGGTTCCTAAGATCAGTAAAAATACAAACTATTTATCTTTAAGTTATTAATAAATAGACAAAAAAGGTAAAAGAGGAGAATTGATCTCCTCGGAGGCTTTGTTGGTGTAATTATTATTTTTTTTACTGTGGGAATAGAAATTCATTTTGACGTAACACTTTTAATTTACTGCTTTGTGGTATAATAGATTTTATTATACGTATCGCACTTCTACGCCTATACATGCAGACTATACGTACGTCGAACATATTTTGAACTCTTTGCTCATTATTTATATTTCTTTGTCGTGTCTAACTCTCAGTCACTCCACTCTAAAACACACTAAGACATTATGTCACAACACTTTAACTTACCCTCCGTGTAACTGCATGCCCGAGATAGGGTAGCCAAGTGTTAACACCGTCCCCCAGGACTCGAACCCGTTACAACGTTAATGACTTATTCTCTGAGTGCAGTGCAATTTAGATTATCTGCTCTTGCATAAGTAATTTCTGTGAAGTCTGATATTGATTGATATGGAAATGCTATTTGAAGTTAGCAGTAGACTTAGGTTTAAAGTACTAGTTTATCGGCTTAAACTAAGTTGTAGTGGGCATAATACTAGGGCCGTTGTGTGTAGGCCAAATTATTTATAACTATTGTATATCCCATTTATGAGTTGCATATAGGAGTTTAATAATGGGAATAAGCCGGCAAGAAGAAAAATTCCTCGCGGTGGAAGACGGAAACGGCAATGCATTTCTCATTGTGTCGTGAAACTACTGTGACGTGTTGAGGTACTACTTTATTATTCCTCTTTATTAGTAAATTGTGTTAGTATTTATAGTTTAATATTAATCGTGTGTGAGTCAACATCTATACACACATTCAAACAGAGATTTAGCTGACTAGTAAAAATATTAAAAGTAAATAATTAAAAAAGAAAATTATTGAGGTCGCTGTTATTGAGGTAACACACATAGTTGTGTAGAGGAAACTAATAATACTATGCTTACAAATTGCATTGCTATTTTCTGCCGTGCAAGAAGAAAGACAGATTGCTATAGTCAGCCCTGCGGTATTTCCGGACCGATACGACCTTCAAAAATTCAAGAAAAGAGCGTACTCCTATCTCAAAGGCCGGCATCGCACTTGTGACTTTTGAGTTGCAGGTGTCCATGGGCGACGGTAGTCACTTACCATCAAGTGACCCGTCTGCTCGTTTGCCCCCTATAATATAAAAAAAAAATACATAAAAAAATATGGATCGACTGTTGACATAATGTTTCATAGACCCTCGTTCGGCTCAAAAATAAGCAGAAAAGTGTACTCCTAGCATATAGATAAATAAAAACTTATGCTACGAAACCTAAACATGCATTTACGCCTGTAAAGAAAATACTGATCTGATTCCTCCATATTTCATTCCATTATGTTACACTCTGAATATTTTATCAGCAATGTACATTAAAATACATTACAAATTCACATCGTCAAGTCAGGTGCGAAATATCAAAAACGAACTACATCCCTCGGGATCGTATTATCGTTCAGAGGGATTAGAGCCGAGGATTGAAGCGGGATGGATGGCGTAAATACGTGTTTTTATCTTTCAAGTAGTTCACATGGAATTGGTAAATATAAAAATGAAATGTAGAGCTTTTGTGTTGTCTATTTGTATTTGGAAAAAAAAATTTTAGAAATTTAAAAGGAAACGTAGATAATTTCTCATACTTCCTAAAAGAAGTTATCAAGATTACTGGTTGACCTCAAAGAATTGATGGTCTTATTTCAAATGGTGGCGAGATATTCAATACCGAGCAAATGACTATTGGTTTTTTTTCGTTTCGAAATTCTGAGTGACAGCACCAGGTCTGACATCGTTTCCCAGAGAATGCAGAAGGCTCGCGCCATGTATACACTTCTATCTACTAGTTCACTTGTTTCTATGGGTTATAGACACAAGACAGTTACAATCTTCTCTCTACTTCTACTTATTTGTAAGTCAGAAGTTAGTAAGTCAGTTACGAAAAT
This sequence comes from Euplagia quadripunctaria, assembly GCA_963859945.1. Taxonomy (NCBI): domain Eukaryota; kingdom Metazoa; phylum Arthropoda; class Insecta; order Lepidoptera; family Erebidae; genus Euplagia; species Euplagia quadripunctaria. Next base: position 4,340,158 of record OY982584.1, read on the forward strand.
TGATTCTGGTATACCAAGATGAAGATAACGTTAAACGCTTACACTCAGGCGTATGGTGTGCCTGTTTTCCACGTTATTAGTATAAACAAAGATGAAATTCAATTTTTTTATTTTTGTTACAGGTAAGATAAGCAGTCGTGTCTTCCCGTCTGCTCACTGCTCACGATCGATCCTATCAACATTTGAATGTATTCACTAAATCGGACAACCTGTTACAAACCGTGCTTCAACTTCGATAAGGTATTATCGGGAAAATTTACGCGTCATGGAGTAGTACTGTATTCAAGGTAATGGAGAATATGTTTCTTTTTTATATTTGTGTAAAACTGTACGACAGTACAGATATGATTCGAATATTGGCGTGGGGCGAACGTTTTCAAAACTTATAGGTAATTGTGGTCTTTATTGGTTAGAAATGTATCAGTTGTAACGTGGAATTTTTTTAAAATCAATTTGACATAATCCTGTTTAAACCTTACTATAAGCCAGGCCAGGTCCACACAGTAGAGTGGGTATAAAGCTACAAGTACACGGCGGGGTCGACTAAACGTGCCAAAAATCAGTGGGCTGCCGTGCGCTGGCCGTGCCTTATTATTATTTATTATAGGATTAGGATACTATCGAATTATTAGTTAGGTACTAATGGCCTAGGGTTATTTGTTCACAAAAAATATAGTAATAGGCACATAACTAACTGATAATGAAATATTCAGATTAATCAATTGTTTAAAAAGGGACAACCCTAACGTCGCGTCGTCGTTAGAACAGATAAGAGTTACGCGATAGAAAGAGAGGCAACTTCTAGGTCAATATAACTGTAGGTAATTAACGCTGTGCGACCCTAAATTGCGACTTTATTGTGTCGAATCAAGAGTCGCTATTTATTTAAATGATTTGGTAGAGTGGGACTTCTGTACTTGTACTATTATGTATTCTGTGCTATAGTTAATGCATCACACCCATTCCGAATAACGGTTGAAGCCAAAGGTAAACGTTCTGTTTGGTTCATAGAAACAAGGAATAATACGTCATGTTATAGATGGTGCACTGACGGGAATCAGTTGGACGAGAAATCGGTGGATATATACATATATATTTTTATATTATACGGAGCAAACGAGCAGATGGGTCACCTGATGGTAAGTGACTACCGTCACCCACTAACACCTGCAACTCAAGAGTCACAAGTGCGTTGCCGGCCTTTGAGATAGGAGTACGCTCTTTTCTTGAAGGTTTGAAGGTCGTATCGGTCCGGAAATACCGCAGGCGACATTTGTTCCAGAGATTGGTAGTGCGAGGCAAAAAAATTCTGGAGAACCACACAGTGGTGCATTGCCAGTTATCCAGGTGATAGGGATGAAAGTTTTGTCGCGTTGAACGATGGCGAAACGTTGCGGCCGGTATAAGTCCGAACAATTCGAAACCGAAACCGAAATCACTACAGACCGGAGCCTATAGTAGTATAGAGCTAGAAACAAGACCTATCGAAATCATAGTTCATAGTAATCTCAGCAATCCATCTAAATTAGGCCTGTCGCAAACCGGCGTCCGTACACAATGCTCTGTTAATGAGTACTCGAGGGACAGTTTTGAGTCAAGTGAGACAAATCAGAAATTATATTGTGAGCACTTTCAATATGGCTTATAATGTTTGTGTGTTTAACTGTACGTGATCACTGAAAACTTTAGTTGCAGATGTGCCGACTTACAACTAAACTTAAACTGTGAGTTTAAGTGACTCGTTGCGGTAAATAGTTATCCGTGCCTACAAACACTCGTTGCCCCAAACAAATTTTGGCTTTCTTGTTAACACTCCTAGAATGAAGAAATAATGCTCGACTTTCCATCCTAAACACTTCACAGTTAATTATTTGCGTAGGTACAAGATAGTCCGCTACAAAGTCAAACTTTTTATTTAAAAAAATTGTTACCGTTGTCTATAAACACTTAAAAGATTTGTGGAGTCTCTTCTACGTTGCAAACCCTTAGCCCCACCCCCATGGTACTTGATCATCTGCCCTATCTCTCCATATGGCTAAGGTCTGCGACGGAACAGAATCGGTCTGTTCGAACTGTTTTTGCTAAACAGACTCGCTTTGTAAAAGATTGCAGCGCTGCATTTTAGTGACGAGTGATTGAGACGCCAGCCATAAACACAAGCCATAAACTTTATGTCCTTAACAGACATCTCCCATATCATTAAGCTCATTATGGCGGGAAGCCAGATTTTGCTCTTCTGTTTGTTGGACCACTGTGTAACGAAACGATTAGATATTTTCGACTTATTTGGTACGGGCAATTACTTACTTAAGAGATTACTCACTATTTTACCACCAATTCGTGATTTTTAAGATACAATTTTTTTTACAGAATATGTCTTTAAAACAAAAATAAGAATTAAATTATAATAAAATAAAGTTAGAATTACAATGTAAGTAATAAAATAACTATTTATCACACAATTCGGACGGTTTCATTCAGCGAAAACTATATTTAAAAGTACACACGCTTAATTTGCATATATGTAACTTATATACCTATCATTGTTTCTTAATTCCTGAAAATTTATTAAACTGCTATTTACATAATCACTATTTTTGATTTTACATTTTTCAATAACCAAATTTATATAAATTAAAAAAAAAAAAAATCCAAGTCGAAATTGAATCTAATCGAAACGAGTCCGTCCTGCCGTTTTATTTGCTTTTTTTTTTTAAATTAATGTATTGATGCACAGATTTGTCATTCATATAAGGCATTGCAAATCACCTTTAGAAACTTTTACTCATTTAAGTTATATGCAAACGCGATTTCCTCCTGTATATTTCTTATGTTTTCATATTCTCTTTCTTTCTCTATATCTCCGGTTCTAATTAAGGAACCCAGTTCGTTTTGGTCTAAGAACACTCGCTGGAATGAGCTATTTCATTTGAGCTAAGCCCACTTAAATTGGTTGCGTTGATGGGAAGCTGCGAGTAGGTGGGAATATTCAACTTGACTTTCAATATCATGATTATATTTTTTTATCTCCTGCATCCAACTTAGGTTAGGTTACAATTACTCATTACTTATGAGCGTTATTTTTTGAATTATAAGTATAACACAATTGCTTATAATAACCCTCCGCAAAATATCAGTAGGTACCTCTATCAATAAAAACTTTCGTGAGTGGTATTCATGTTTAATAAAGACTATACGGTTTTACTCACGTTTGGTCGCCTGACACCGTCGCTGCAGGATTCTTCGCTCCTAGAAAAAAGGTCCCCGTCGGGTCCGAAACTAACCGGGCATACCCGAAATACCAACCTGAGTAAAACCGTATAGTCTTTAATAAACAAGTACCTCTATAGTCTGTGACACAGGAGCCTTACGCCAACTTTGCGGTGTAACACGTTTTTAAAGATATCGATTCAAATAATATTACTGATATTATAATCTTGCGTTATATTATAACATGTCAACGGAGGTCTTGACACATTAACGCTTGCGTTAATGTGTCTATCGATTCAGGGGAAACTAAAGTTGCATCAAAGTACTATTCCCTTGGGAACAGTACTTTTTTCGGGAGAAAAGATACCCCCTATATTTTTTTGTGATCCTAACAACGTGTAGATATGCTAAAATGCATGATAATTGGTTGTGCAGTTAAGACCTAAAAGCCTAACAAACAAACAAACTCACGTTGGCATTTATAAAGTTAGTTGGATTACGTACATTAACTGTCGAGTAGCTGTGTGTTCATTGCAGAACCCTGCAGCTTCTGACGGTACTATCCATCAGCATTAGCTGGGTAGAACGACCGATACAGGATTATTGGCGGTGACAGTGATCTCTGACGCCGTGTGTTGACCGCACGATTTATGTTCGTGGTTCTGTGAAATATAGATAGCTACTTTAGTTTGTGGATTGTTTTAGCAGTTACTTGGTTACTAAGACAAGTCAGCAGAAACCGTAAGTAATAAGATTTTTTTGTAACATTTTGACGAACATGTACGATGCGCGATTGATGGTAACGGTCGGTCCGGTAATAATAACATTGTGGGAGAGACTTCAGCACGTATGGGTTGGCTCAACCGCCGGAGTGATACCACGGCCTCACAGGAAACCGGTGTGAAGCAATGCTTTAGTTGTGTTTCGGGGAGGGAGTGAGGATACCGGAGGCTCTCATTACTCCGCTATCAGTACTCCCACTCTTCCCCTAATCCCACCTTAAACGGCCGGCAATGCACTTGTGACTCTTGAGTTGCAGGTGTCCGTGGGCGATGGTAGCCACTTACATAAAGCTAACCGCGTCAACAGAAGAAGATGAATCTGTGAAGATGCTAGTAGTCAAAGATGTTTCCTCCTACCACTGTACGTAACGGCAGCTATACATCCAAATTGTAACATTTCAAAACAACCTGTAACTAGTCAAATGAGTATATTATCCCACCGTTAAAGGAAGTTATTATAATCCTTTGTATTATATTTTAACAGTAAATGAAGGTGGAACTGACGAAATGAAATAGTCTGAGTTTATAGTAAAATATTATCATAAAACCCGTACCTTACTCGTATACAGGTTGTAACCTGGTTTATTATCAGTATATAAAGTGTAATTGTACCACCGTGGGATATAAAATGTAGTACAATGTATGTGTCGTGTGTGGTTTGTTATTGGACTTGTGTTAAGGCAACAATATATTATGTCGATTCTTATCGGTTACGTCAGTCGGGATTGACCCGCACCGTGTTTCGTCACCGTCACGGTATTCAAATGGCCATAATAGGAACAACCATGAAACTAACATTCCTTTTTTTCTGTGTTTCTAATTTACCAGAAAAACAATTTATTATTTAAATAGCGTTATTATGCTACATATAGGTATAACAGGACGCTACATAAGTTTTGTCATACTTTGTGAATTATTTTTTTCGAAGTAGTCTCCACTGGCACAGGGTCTGAGCACTTTGCTCCCATATCCCTCTGGAATAACACTCTCCTTGCGTCTCTTCAGTTGTTTTTTACATACGGGAATAGTACAAATTCACTTAGCGCTGAATCCGGATTGTGATTGAAGACAAATAGTTTTGCCGGCTCGATTTGCTGGGGTATTATCTTGATGCAAAAGCGATGTGGCGAGTCTTGAGTTTGGTTCTCGAAATAATGCAGCCAGGTTTCATCACATGTAGCAATCGAGTTCACGTAGTTAAATCGGCCATCTTGAAACTTTTTTAATATATCACGAGACAAGTTAAACGCTGCTCCCTCAGTGCATCAGTCATCAAGTTCGGTACTCAGAGTGAACAAAGTTTACTTTCAAATGGTTGTGAAGAATCTGATGAACAGTTGGTGCACTCATCTTGTGGGTTTCCTCGTTCTGTCGATATGTCACACGTCGGTCATGTTCTTATCGGTAGTCACTTCTATCGGCCTTCCAGATCTTTTTCTAATGGAACAGTGAACAGTGCATTGCTTCACGCTGGTTTTCTGAGAGTCAGTGGTATGCCGAAGCATGGTTCTCCCACGATTTCACTCCCTTGCATCATCCTCCAAGTTAAAATTGCCACTATTGCATTGGATATACCACCATTCTATATATCTATTTATATTTAGAGTTGGACAAGTTTTCCTCAGTGCACTACTCATTTCCTCGAAACATTTTTGTGTAGTTACCACCACGCTTAATTCGAACAAACGATTCCTTGCCTCCAATTTTTTTTTTGATTTTGTAAATATGACTTCAAATCACAACATTATGGTATCTAGTTTGCATAAAAGCTATTCTATAAATACATAAGTATACGTTAGTCTTGCAATCTTAGTACCTTATTTTTAGTAAATAGTTTACAAATATCTGTGAGTCTAGGTATACCTTATTTTCCGTTAATTGTATGTTTTTGAGTACAACACAGGCACAATAATTTCCTCGGCTATAAAGTTCTTACTTACTTTGACATTGATTGGTGCAATGAAATATGTAATATAAACTCACGTTTCAGATTACAAGGATTACTAAAATTTATTACAACAGACGGATACCACAGTCGCAACACATAAAATGAAAATATCGAAATAAAAATGTCAATGTCATCAAAGTTAATGTAGTAGCTATCATTGTTTATAATTTAATATTATAGTATTATATTTTTGTTTGTGAAATTCACTTCGCCGCGATTTTTATACGAGTATAAAAACTTTCAGTTTTTTGAGGTTTTTTTTTTGCTAAAATACTTATGACGAAAATTAAAAACAATTATGAAGTTTGATCAGCTGTTTTCAAGTGATAAATTTTTTAAAAAGAGATTTTTTTATTTATAAAATAAAAAATAAAACATAAAAATAATTAACTGTAAAAAATAGAAAAAAAACTGTAAAATATATCTGCAGAATGCTTTTGATGTGACTGGGGCGGGGCTATTTTTGTATGAAATTGCCATGATATTTGTCTAGTACCTATTTCATTTCATTATTGAAATCTTCCAAAATGTAAAACACTTTCATTTTGCTAGATAGTCTTATCGACTACTTATATTTAATGTTGTTAAACATGCGTAACTGACTATTTTTAACCGGCTTTCAAAAGGAAGTGTATTTCAATTCGATTCTATTCTATTATCAACAAAATATTAAATACAGATTTATGTCCATGTTTTATTTAATCCCACTAATATTATAAATGTGAAAGTTTGGGTGGATGGATGGATGTTTGTTACTCTTTCATGCAAAAACCACTGAACCGATTGTGATGAAACTTGGTATGTAGATAGCTGGAGACCTGGATTAATGCATAGGCTACTTTTTATCCCGATATTCCCACGGGATCGGGACTTACGCGGGTGAAACCGCGTAGCGCTGCTAGTAGATTATATCTTCAGAATACATAGCAATATAAAAATCATTCCAAAGCCGAATGTAGCACAAAAATTAACAGATATTTTAAAGACACATGTATTTAGACGCATTGAAGTCGATTATACTTTTTGAATAATATGTCATATTAACGTGATTAAAGGCGCCACCGTAAATAAAATAAAGCGGTAGCCCTCATAGCTAAACTTTACTAAGTTTCATCAAAAAATATAATTCTCACTAATTTGATTGCACTGCCCTCATCCTCTTGCATAATTGACGTGCAATATTCTAAAATTTCTTGTTGAAAAATTTACAGTTAAACGAGTATTTTGCGAACTGGCATGATTTAAATTTCAAAGTGTCTGATATTAAAGAAATGGCCCAACGAGGACTCCGCATAGCCGTCCTTATTGCCTCGACTTTCATAAAACTTATGCAAACAGCGCGCAGAAATAATAAAGTAGGTATAGTTGTTAGACAACTTAGATTTATAGAGATGGATATGAAGGGGGATTATCCTGCGTAGGCTGGCGTATTTGGGACTTTCATTTCGCGGCTTTTTTATCTATACGTATATTGTAACAAAGTCAAAATGTACTGCGTGTAGTAAAATGGATATTGAAAAAGTTTATTGTTAATTTTTGTTTGTCTTTACTAAAATACACAAACAGGTATTGCTATTACGTATCTTGATAGTTATTGATAAGGTGGTAAATAAGTACACGGCTCGGTTAGCCGTCGTTTTGCCCAGCAATATAAATCGTCGGTGCCAGCCCTCCTATTATGACCCGCAGTCGCTAATTGGAAGAAAAATCTAATTTATTAAATTATTTCTTGGTACAGCGAAAACATCTTAAAGTTCATACGATTTAAATTAACCAATATATTTTAGGTTATTGACATTTGTAGCGTGTTTTTAATCTACTACTCTATAAGTTTCGAAAAACGTTTTATGTGACAATGACATAGTTGAACATAATGTCATTAATCCCATGGGCCTGGGGCAAATCTACAGTATGTGTCAATGTCAAATATTTTCTTTTATTAAGACCCTTATTTTCTTCTTGCTTATCTTTTTATTATTTACTTAAGTTACAATTTTTTTTATTACAGTGCCCACTAATCCAGCTCTCTTTCTCTTCACAAATTCACAAAACACTATCTTTTTCACGCATTATGAAATATATTAAAACATTGAGTTTTGTAACTTAAGTCATAGAATTCATAAAAAAAAACGAAATAACGCTCAATTCGGTATAAAACCTTTAAACCTTGCATGTAAAAAGGCTCTAACCAAATATAAAAAGGTCATAAAAGTGGCAGCATATTTTCATTATTATGACAAAATAAACAAAGCTAAATTGAATTTTCCATTCCTCATTATCATAATCAAGGTTAAAGACAATGAAAGCTGAAAAGCGTTTACACTGTAGACAGAAATTCATTTCGTAGTACAATACTGGAAATACTTGTCTTAATGAGGGTAGTTCGCGAGTCCCCTTTTGTCGGTCCTTTCCTTCCAACAGTCGCGTAGTCGACTCAAATCAATTACTTTTAAATCGATTTTATTCTACTTTGATTGCAGTTTTTATTGGAATTCTGACTATATTTAAAATTATTTTAGAGTTAAATAAGGTAAGTTCTTATCCAAGGTTTCTTTGGTGTTGGATGTTATTTTCGTTACATTTTAGAGGAAAGTAGATTTTTTATAACTAGTAAAATTTGTATAAAACTTCGTTTGGGAATCTCATGATAAAATGATCATAGAAAACTAATAGTAAGCTCAAACATGTGACGACTTTTATTCCTTATTAATGAACGGTTAAAAGAAACGTGATTAATCACGATCGTGGCTGTCATTAATGTTCTTTCTTAGCCAAGTCCAGTCATTCAAGGAATCTTTTACATTGCTTTACTAAATATTCTAGCCTGATTTAGATTTATCTACTCTTCTAGATGTACGACATTTTATAGCTCAATAATGTAATTAGTCAGTGCGAGGTATGTAACGCCGTAAATGTTTATTGTTAGCCATGGGACATCTTGTAGACCTTGTCCCATTAATAAGAATAACTAGAAAATGTTGTCAGCTCCATACCGTCAATAGTACTCTTTTGTCCTCGTTCACAAATGGGAGGATAACATAAAATCTCAATAGTTTTATAAAACATTTGAGAGAAAAGGACCGTAGTTGAAAATACAGCATCTCTTGCACCGGCCATTTGGCTAAGCTACTTTGCTCAGGTTCAGAAGTGTAGCTTAAAGGACAGGATGAAGCGGTTTTATGTATTTTGGGTCACTTGAATTTTAACATTATTTCAAACATCTTTATTTTCATATTCCCAAATTAAAGCTTTTGAAAGTAAACAAAGTGTTTATTACAAATAATAAATACATTAAAAAACTTGGTACTCCCATCACAAATTAAGATTATTAGAAGTAATAACTTTTCACAACATTATTTAGTATTTGGTAGTATTAGACATAGTACGTGGGAGAGCCCATGCTTCGGCAAGTATGGGCCGGCTCGACTCCGCTCGATACCACGGCTTCACAGAAACCCAGCAGTGAAGCAATACTTGCATTGCATTTCGCCGCGTGAGTGAGGTTACCGGAGGCCCCTAACCCTTCCCGCTCCCCTATTCCCGTCCTTCCCCTCTCCCCTCTTCCTACTCTCCCCCCCCCCTCTTCTCCTACTCCCACCTTAAAGGGTGGCAACGCACTTGTGACTCTCGAGTTACAGGTGCCCATGGGCGGCGGTAGTCATTTACCATCAGGTGACCCGTCTGCTCGTTTGCCCCCTAAGTCATAAAAAAAAATTGTATAAACGTGGTGAAACATTTTATTTCAAAAAAGTTAGACTCAGTTATCTATGAATAACACAAATAATTGTCCAAATAAGTGTAGAAAAGTAGATTGCGACGGGCCCGCAGCATCTTTTGACATGTATCCTGAAGAGAATCGTTTCGTACGGGCCAAATATTATACAAGGGAATCAGTGATGCACGCTTTATATAAGAAATCGATGTCTGAGCAATGCACCCTGTATTTGAACCATTGTATTTTGACGTCACAAACATAGTGTTGTGCTAAAAGCTTTGAACACTTCTCGCTGTTTCTATAACTAAACTACCAAGTTTAATATTTAACTAACATTTTAGTATTACTTCAACTTTGCTTCTACTATAGTTTTCTATTTCCAACAATATATGTATTTGTGTTTCGTATATACACTATAATAAAATATAATAGAAAATTAAAGGAATACATGAGGTAGGTGAACTGTTGGCTTACCTGACTTATGTATCGCACCCTTAGAATGAAAGTGATCTAAATCAATCCTGAAACTTCTGATTTTGCTATTACCTGACATTGAAAAGCCTACTCTAAAATTCTGTGAAGAAAAAGAGTTCGAATGATGAGTAAGAAAGGGACAGGCTATAATACATCGGTCACTTTCGTTGATCACGCTATTTCCCTATACATTTTATATCGCACCCTCAGAATGAAAGTGACCTATACCAATTTTTTGAGTTAGGTCACTTTCGTTCTGAGGGTGCGGTATGTACCAGCCGTTCGCTACAGTTTCACCTCTCCTAAGGCACGTAGCGTGATGTTACATAATATATCGCACTTCCCTCCCTCAATATATCTCTCTAATATTATAAACGTGAAAGTTTGGATGGATGGATGGATGGATGTTTGTTACTCTTTCACGCAAAAACCACAGAACCGATTGCGATGAAACTTGGTATGTAGATAGCTGAAGACCTGGATTAACGCATAGGATTTTTATCCCTATATTCCCACGGGATCGGGATTTACGCGGGTGAAACCGCGGCGCGCTGCTAGTATTATATGCTAGCTGAGCAAGATAAGATCTGCGTCACATAAGAGAAAATAAATTTTCCCCATTTTTACAACATGTGATAGTGTGATATTATATAGCCTTCCTCGATAAATGGGCTACCCAACAATAAAATAATTTTTCAATTCGAACCAGTAGTTCTTGAGATTAGCGCGTTCAACCAAACAAACAAACTCTTCAGCTTTATAATATTAGTATAGATAATACAAAATTAATGATTTAAATCTGACTGATAGTTTCAGAGATTAGCGCATTTAAAAACAAAGAAATAATCAATCGAAAAAATCTTCAGCTGTATTATATTACTTGCAGCGCGCCCAGCTGTTTCACTTGCGTAAGTCCCGATCCCGTGGGAATATCGGGATAAAAAGTATTGCAATAAAATGTATTGTAAAGATTGCCATAAACTAGTTTATAAAGCCTTCAGGTGTAACGCCTATATCGAACGTTACAAAATTAAGAAAGGTCCATGCGTTAATCCAGGTCTCCAGCTATCTACATACCAAGTTTCATCACAACCGGTTCAGTAGTTTTTGCATGAAAGAGTAACAAACATCCATCCATCCAAACTTTCACATTTATAATTTTAGCGGGATTATAGTAAAACTGTCTATTGTGCTACGCTTCTATAAAAAAAAAATCGGTATTTATAACCTTAAGTGTTAGTATACAATACAAATCATCTTAAAAACAAAGTAAGTAGGTAAACATAACTTCTTGACTGTGTGCGCGCTAGCATCGCACAGTCCCACCGATCTGTCAATACGCATAGGACGCTGTTGGCGCTGCTGCGCAATCACTGTATGTCCTCTGATAGATCGTAGGTCGTTAGCTAGATAAATAGGCTATCATAGGGAGGAAACTCGAATTTATTAAATTTGAGATCAAAGCGTTCAAACAAACAAACCCTTCAACTTCATGGTGTACTAGCTCTTTCACCGTGTTTAACTGTCACTGTTCGGTGGTGCGGTACGTACTGCGGTCTTGTTTCTCTGGTCTAACGTACAAAATACATAATTCACACCTCATACTCTAAGGTTAAAAGGGTAGAGAAGACCTTTGGTATTATGTCCGGTAGTTAGATATTCTATGCTTGGTGTAAATAAAAGCGATATTTTATTTTCTTTCTTTCGGCGCCGTCTATACGAATTAAAACATAACTAAAATTAGTTTAAGTTAAATAGATATCAGACAGAAAAAAAATTATTAAAAGTGTGGGTGTGTATGCATGATTGCGTGTATGTGTGTATATAAGCTAGTTTTTGTGTGATTGTTTATTGTGTGTGCGTGTAGACTAAATTGTACAAAGCGGCTTTAGCGTAATGGCTAAGGCGTCGGACTTGCGATCAAATGGTTGCGGGTTCGAACCCCCCCCCCCAGTGCACTACCGACGTGAACCCACTCCTAACTCAAGCGTTTAGCTTCGCTGGAGGGGTTAACAAGAGTACTAGTAATGTGTGACCCACGTTGCTAGTATTCTCTTTAAAAAAAAAGAAACACATTTATCAGATAAGATTCAATTTTAGTTTTAACATTGCAGGCTGGTAAATTTAAGTAGTTGTTTTTTAAGTTATTAATACAGAAACCGAATAAAAAGAAGATAAAGAAGTTAATCCTGCTAAACGAAAGCGCTAAAGATTGTACACCTACTACAAACATTTTAGTGGAAAATACCAAGTGATCTTGTTAGTCTGAATTGGTTAGATCCGGTAACGGCTTTGTGGCGGAGCTCGAGAAATCGAACAATTATTCGTTGGGTATCTCCGTTCATAGATATCTTGGAAACACGACAGTGCTAATAAACTCCTACAAGTTCTTAGTTTTAGATTGTGTGGACCGTGTACACCTTCAAATTATCATTATTTCCGGATATGATTATATTACAAAATAACAAATGTACGGTTAAATTGTGAATTAATGTTTTTTTTTAATATGACGGTTTGGAGAAACAGTAACGCGAATTAAGAGGCCACTGTATTCGAAATCTTTCCTTCTATTCCTCTATAAATCAAAAAAGTCGATAAAATCAATAAAATTACTAAAATCCCATTACGATATTCTTGACTTCGTAAAAGCCTGCTGATGAGAAGTAGAAGTTTATTCCTCGCTTGCTTTTAAAGACTGACTGACTTTAAGGGGTATAGATATTAGGATAATAAAATCAGGAGAAACTTTAACTTTACTGTAAATTGCAATAAAAAATAGCATTTCTCAACAAACAATTTATTTAATGGTTTTTTTTTTTGGAATCTGACTTAAAATCTGATTATTTAATCTAAAACTTAATAAAAATTTACTAAAACCTTTATAATATTTAGTTCACCAATTTTTAGGGTTGTATCTTGTTTCAAAGAAGTATCCAATATTTGAACAAAATTTAAAATAAAAGACAAAACGGTACAATGTAGTGTGCAGCGAATTTCGTAATAAATTATTATTACCATTGAGTAATATAATGTAATATTTATGATGAACACGGAGGACCGGGTGCTATGGCACACATTGGGAGAGGCCATGTCCAGCAGTAGACTAGAATAGGCTAATTAATTTAGTAATGTATTTTTCCATGGTAACGATATAAAAGGACTCGCTGCATAAAATTCCAATTACTAGGACAAGTATTTTTATGTCTGACATCATTAATTAGTCTAAACTTCCTAAGGACCGAAGTTAGTAATGTATCGCTTTATTTACCCAAACTTGAATTTAAGAGCAGACAATTTTAGTATTTAAAGTTGTTCGCGTATTCTCGACATAAAGTACTTACCAAAGAGGCAATACTTTAACCCGTCTATTTTATACGCAGATAGACATTTGCGTAAATTTTCCTAAAAGAACGTCTGACTATCAGTCCCACACATACAATCTGATCTTCATAAATCACTCCGTAAGGCGACCTTTGCCAAATATTCTTTTTATTAAAACCTAAAGTCCTCTCATTTATTACTTGTTATAAATGTTGCTTCTGTGGAGACCTGTTACACTTCTCTACTTGGTAGTTGATAAGCTTATTTGGAATGTTTCACATGATATCAATTAATGTGTAGACAAGTAGAAGAAAGACAGTATAAAGGATATGTGGAAAAGAAATTGCTGAGATTTTGAAAGACATTGGTGTTCGAATTTCGAACAAAAGTCATTAAACTATTTGTTTTATATCGTGAACCAGTATAACTTGAATTGTCATTGTATAGACTTTCCGTACCATAACAGATCAATATATTTACTGGTCCCGCGAAAACGGCTACAAAAAGTTGTAAAATTAAAAAGTAAATTTTTCAATCAGCCTATCGTAGTCCACTGCTGGACATAGGCCTCTCCCAACGCGCGCCATAGCATTCGGTACTCCGCCTTCCGCATCCAGTCCATCCCTGCTACCTTCTTCAGATCGTCGGTCCATCTGGCTGGAGGTCTTCACCCCACGACCCGTCTGTTCCAATGGCCATTTTCAGCAAATCTTTTACAGATAAAACTTTCCGCCAAAACCAAAGGATCCGCAGCAGTCGCTGCCTGCATCACATTTCGAGAGCATTAATTTTGCGTCGCTCTTTCAGACGAAACATCCGATGAACGTTTCTTCAGAAATATTGGAAAGACTAAACTTCTCATCAGAACTTTCACTTACACAGGCTTTCGTGGTTTTAGTGATGTTACGGTTCCACTAGACTCTTTTCAGCTTATCAACAGCAGATCGTGTGGTAGCACATATCCTCCGAACCCCTTTCTCACACCCCCCGTCTTCGTAATCGTGGAGTCGAGGTACTTGTAGCTTTGGACAACCTCACAGTTGTCAATCATGCCAATTCAGCTCGGTCAACAATCAATATCATTTCGTTTTTGTCTATGTTGATCCGTAGGAGGGGCTTGTTGTCTCGGAAAAATTACACATAACTAATATCTGCTAAAATTATCTGAAAATAATTTCATGACATCGAAAATTAGCGTTATTAATATACTAAACCTGAAAGGACCTGATTTTCGACAAGACTAATTCTGAATTTCGGCCGTAGTTTTGCTTGAGTTACTTTTTATTGAGAATCTAGCGAAAAATTGTTTAATAGAAATTGAACCAAGTACGAAGGTAGGTCACAATGTCATAATGCCTTGATTGCTACAAACGACGGCCAATTACACTTTATGGGTTGTTCCATGAAGTTATGGCTCGTTAAATACGTAATCACTGACCATACCTACCAGGAGCTGCAATAGAAATAAAAATATTTACAGAGTTGCGAGGATAAAAAAAAAGTTAAGGTAATTTATTTGAAATAATATATGACGCGGCAGGTCTCTTCACCCTTTGATAAAGGGCCACCGTCGGGCCCAAAGCTTGTCAGACG
Organism: Euplagia quadripunctaria; assembly: GCA_963859945.1. NCBI lineage: Eukaryota > Metazoa > Arthropoda > Insecta > Lepidoptera > Erebidae > Euplagia > Euplagia quadripunctaria. The sequence continues at coordinate 4,355,201 of OY982584.1, forward strand.
TCACAGAAATACGCGCATGGGTAGATCAGAGTATCTTTAATTTTAATTTTATACTACGTCCGTGGCAAACAAGTATACGGCCCGTCTAATGGTAAGCGGTTACCGTAGCCTATGAACGCTTGCAATTCCAGAGGACTCTCATGCGCGTTGCTGACCATTAATTTCATATGAAAACCACTCAAGAAAATACATCAAAAGTGCAATTTAAAAAAAAATGCAATAATCTTTTGAACGTGTATAAAGTAACTTGTATGACAAGTATTCTTTGCAGTGTGTTTTTCCCTATATGAATGAACTCCCAGATGAGAAGTATCCTCACTCACATGTTATTAGTGTGTTAGCAATTATTTTTGATTGTCACCCGTTTAATAAAACCACAGCCTCTCGTACAACGTTGACTTAATAAATCCTTCAAAGCCATACTTTAATATCGCACCCCAAAAAATTTAATATCAGCTTAAATATTTCATAACCGGGTATTTTATCATCAAAAAATCGACTTTACAAACGCTTCACCGAAATCATTAAAAATGCTAATTAAAATTTTTTAACGTAGGGCATTTTATGTTATACGACACGATTACGACAGTACTCCGACGTAGTCAATTTACAGTACTGTTATAGTGAACAACTGAAGCGATTCCCAATTTAAGTAAACAAGCTTACGGGCTATCGCATAATAATCGTTGGCATTTTAAAGACTCACTATTAAAGTGTAAACCTGCGATAATTTTTTGAAAAAAGTTAATCAGCTTTAGAACTGAGCGGAATTCAATTGTGCGCTACACCCTTAATTCATTACAAAATGTTTCAAATATCAAAATAGATATCTTATTATTCCATTACTCTGACAAAATTATCCATTTTACCCCTAAAACCTCATCATCATTACTGCCTTGCCTACTCAACATGGGCCTAAGGCAAAGAATTCAACAACAAGCGGTCTATCGCCACTTTTGTCCAACGGCTTTCTATGACTTTGACCAGGTCGTCGGTCTTTCTCGTCAGCTATCATTTGAAATGTGAATGTATTAAGTCCAATAGGAAATGTAAAATATTTTATCTTGACTTCATGTCACAAATACAAAAATAATGAATGATTGTTTTGATACATTTTCTTGTCGGAAACGTGTCGCTTAATATGAAAACGCCAATTTTGGGTATCTTAAACCGCCAGTGTTGTTTAATTATTTCTTCTAGGCCTTTTTACTGTCTCTTCATCCTGAGGATTTGTTTTACGGATGACATCCAGACTCCTTTAATTCGGGTTGACTTTATTTCAGGACAGGGACAGCTGCGGAGGCACCTGTTTAAAGTGGAAGTTCAAAGGGTTTTGTTTACCTCGATTGTATTTAGCTGACGGTTCTGAGTACATGACTTTTCATACCTCTAATTCTAAGTAATTTAACTCTTTCGAGCTACCTTTCAAATTGCGTGAATTCTTTATGAACAATTTCCGTAAAAAATAGTATAGCGATGTGAAAAACTCACCAACTTTATACCAACTCTTATAAATAAGGCTAGATTTTCAAAGAGAAGATCAAAGAATTATATATATAACATTTCTATTAGCAAACTGCTGTATCTGCTGTTGGATGGACACGATAGAGCTCCAAAGAACAGTCAGTTCATAGGTTTTATTGAACTCAATTTTCTTTTAAGTTATTTACCCATGTCGAAATGATGACGGCTAAAAGAAAGCACCTAGTAAATAATCTTCGAGCCAGTGCAGTTTAATCTTTAGTTTTTAAGTCTATAATCCTTTGTCTCAAAGGCTGGATCTACCCTACCCTTCTGTCAAGTCGCTTCTGCCAATACCATTTTTAAAACCGTAGTAGGTACTGAACTGGAAATCGGATTCTGAAAGCATAAAATTGAAGAATGGAATAAAATAGAAATAATCTAAAAAAAAAAAAAAAGAAATCTCTATTGTGCACCAATTAAACTTGTATTGAAGTAAATTAGACATTAATTTCTCAAAGGTCAAGGTATCTAAGCGCACGAGAGTGCACGGGCAAGTTCTCAAGCCCAAAGCACTGGGTGCTATATTATTTACACGAACCATTTCGAGCCATCTTCAGACCCCTCTAACGTAGGATCGAATCAAACTTTTGATACTTTACGAGAAATGAACATATATAAATCATAAATATTAGGGGTTACTGACTAACTAACAGATCATCAAAAATCGATTTCTCCACTTCTAGTCCACCTAGAAACCTGAAATTTAATACAGAGCTAGGGTGTATTAAAAGATTAAAGGATTATACCTTAAAATCATGATATCATCATCAATCATCATACATGACCGCCGGTTCTCGACTTCAGGCTAAAATATCTGAAATTAAATTAAAAACATGAAGGTAAGGGAATGTAAGAGCAGGTTCTTTATCAATAAAAAAATCAGTATTTAGCATCAAGTTCAATAATGTAAATATTGTGGACAGTTTAATATGAACTTGACGAGTTTTTTGTTTAAGAAGGTATGAAAATAGTTGCCTATGCAAAAATGTTTTTAAATTTAACATTAAATTTATAATTTAATTATAAATCTAAAAACCCAACTGTGTTAAAAATACTAACTAAAAAACATATAGTTATATAAATTTTTGTAATCATCTTTTAAAACCCTTTAAAAAATATATTTTTCAAAACATACATTCTGGCGCCTAAAATCCGCCATTTAGATTTTTTCTAATTTTAATATTACCTGTGATACTCGCGCAATAAAGACGTATCTACATATCATTCATCAAAATCGGTTCAGCCGTTAAGTAGTTGCGAGGAAATATGTCTATGTGTAAATATGACCGTCCCTATGACCGACATAATTATATACCTTCAGGTCAAACTTACTCTCGTTTTCGGCTTCGCCACTGTGTGGTAAGAACCCATCAATATTAAACTATTCCACCATATGTATATTGTAACATGCTTTAACTTGACGCTAAATTCTGATTATTTGGAAAAGAAAAGAACTTGGCCTTACATTTGACATTGACATTTACGTTTTTGATCTGATTAAAATTACTTTCCTATTTTCCGTAAAAAGATGTAGGTACTTTTTATCTAAATTTATTTTTTATGTTTGAAAAAGTGAACCATGGTATAATGTGGGGCTCCAGAAGGCTCGGTAGTAACGGGATTGTTGTGAAATTAATCGAGACGGGTGCCCGAAAACAATGTTAAAAGACTGATGTTTTGGGTATAGCCCAAGTTATGAAAGATAGCGCTGCCGTGCATTTCAATAAAAGCAGGCCTCGGATGATAGACTGAATAGAACTGGTGTAGTTCTTGCCTTTTTTTGGTATTAACTGGTGAAGCCCCTGCTTGCATACATAACAGAGCTTTTTCAACTAAAAACCTCAACTAGTGGCAAGTTCTCTATTGGCTTATAGCGATGGACCACCGTATTGAGCCATCGTGGGGAGAGTGTAGTAGTGTCGTACCCCTTAAGCGCGGCACAAAGGTCCTTGATGGCGTATGTGTTGTTTTTTCTCTCGTCCTTAAAAATGATAGTGGGTCAGTGGTGACGTTAAACAACGTGGCCCGTTATTAAGTATGTGTTGGTACGTGACAGAGCGTTGACTTCTGTTCTCTTTTTTAAATATATTGCTCAGCCATCTCACATCTGAAAGACCATCGTGAAGAACTGAAAACTATAAACGTATGAAGACAAAATAGTTCAATACCTTTTTGTCTTTTGTTTGTCAACCGAGACCAGCTTTGGTGTTAATCGAGTAAGTCGGATTTCGACCTCTACGCGACCAAAGACTAGCGCAATGTTGTGCGAACGAATGTAAATTACGTACAATCAGTAGTTCAGTTAATAAAAAAATGCCGTCGGTGTCCCATAAATTCCACTAAAATCTCAAAAATTATACCAAAACAAAGTCAAATAAACAGAATCTGAAGCTACAAATTTTGTTAGTGATTCGCGTTGGACTTTTTGATTAGACGTATCCGTTGACACACAAATAAATTGATTGCATTACTCGGCCCGCTTGGCCCGCTCGGCCCAACATTGTCAACAGTAACCGATTGTTTACAGCTCGGAGATTTTTTGATTCAGACGAGCAAAGATACGTAATTGAATATGTACAGTGAACAAAGAAAATGGTCTACCAGTTTTGACAAAAGCTTCTGTGTAATCACAATAGCGATAAGGTTGAACCTATCTCTAACAATTAACTGTCAGAATATTATTGCACGGGAAAATCGAACTTGTTGTTTTATGATGTCAAATGATCTTCAACCGTTGGGTGGTAGTACAAGAATAGTTTACTTTTCTTTAGTCGGTTTTTTCACTTGAAACATTTTGTTTTTAATATGAAAAAATGTAACAGTGTGATATTTAACCTAAGTTCCAACCCAGAGCTACTCATTGCAACATACGAGTATACGTGCATTTTGATTATTGAAGGAAATAAAGTTAACTGGAGAGATACGATTTGCTTTGAGTGACGTAGTAAAATTTTGTCATAATAATGAAACGTTTATTTTCAGCTTTTAAATCCATAGTACAGAGTAAAAATAAGTGATGTCGAAAGAGTCAGTATTAGAAATAACATTTTATCAGATACATATATATGAGAATATATGAAATCATTTAACAACAAAATAACTAAAAATAATTATAAGTAAAAAATTAAATTACCATAGAATAAACATGCATGTCACAAATTAATATCAGAATTAAGTGCGAATACCATTATTTTGTCATGTCACATTATAAAACACTGAGTAACTAAAATTTATTTAAATAAAATAATATAAATTTACTCCTGTCCTGTTATTATAATAATCTACTTGCATTGAATTGGACAGTCTGTCCGAGAGGCAATCATTTTAGGATACTGTTACTGTCTCTCATATGCCTTAACAACGAAAACACTTTTTTACGTATCATGGCATGATAGCCATCCGTATGTGCTTCGGCAAACATTAGAAACGCACTGCAGTAGGGAGGTAGCCGCATCAGCATCTTAAAATTGAACGTAAGACACTGGCGGCCCGACGGGTATGACTTACCCAGAAGCTGCTCGAGTAAATCGATTAGCAATATGCCTTAAGCAACGTGATTTTTACTTCAGCAGAGCATCGAGCAAATCTACGGCCAACCATATTCCCTCGGACCGCCAGGACCCTACGCTCACGTTCCAGTTATGATGTTATACGTTAAAAATTAAGTTAGAGGACTCGGACTGCCCGGCATCAGCATCAATCGTGGGAGAGGTATGAATCGGCACGTATGGGCCGGCTCGACCGGAGTGATACCACGGCCTCACAGAAAACAGGCAGTGAAGCAATGTTTGCATTGCTTTTCGCCGAGTGAGTGAGGTTACCGGAGGCCCTAACCCTTCCCTCCCTCCTTTTATTGCCTTCCCTTCTTGTCTACTTTTCCCTTCCAATATACTTCTGAATTTCCCATTTTATTCACAGAGTACCCGATTTGTGGCAAGAGTCTAGACCCTCTATTACGTAAGTAGGACATAAAGTTAAGTTCAAAACTTCGCAAGATATTGTGCAGTAAAAACTACAATATGCATTTCGGCTTTTTCTTACGCCAATTGTTTTACGTTTTTAGTATTACGTATATAAACCTTCCAAACATGTCAAATTTCTAGAATTATGCAGCTACTTAATAAGTAGGTACTAATAGTAATACAAATGTATAATGTAACGTACCATGAGTGTTTCCTCTTCGTGTATGTAAAGACTAATTACTTGACGCAGCTTCTGAATAACGCTTGTCTAAACCAGTGTTACCTGAGATAAACGTGTCCTTGACTCGCGAGCACTGGCATACAACCTCGAAATACTAATGTAACACTAACACTATGTTTAGTTGAACATTATTTGGACAGCGGTGGCAGTCTTAAGAGTAAAATACAACTTCGTAGCTTTTAGGGATTGAGGTTTCTTATTATACTCTAGTATTTAGTTTAATTCGAGCTGAAATATGACAAAATATGATGGAACGTAATCTGTTTTATACCACTACGGTGACAAACAATACGGGTTTTGGACGGTTAGTGTAATAAAAGGACAGTCCGTACAATTTCATGAGGGGAGAAGAACCTCTACCCTACAAAAACAGCAGCTGTAATAAACCGTTATTATACATATTACTATGAGTAATGTTTTTAGACGCTCACTAGGAGCTTCTGACCTTACAACTGAGGATCTAACCCTTTTCATTCGTTGCAAATGCTGTAAGTTTCTAATACCTTTTTTTTTTTAAACATTTGCCACACTCGTGCACTCGTATATTACAAGAGATCAAATGCTTGCGGGTTCCAACGCCACTCTGTGTATAACCAACGCTTGTATTCTATTACTTCTTCATACTACCAAACTTATAAAATTATAACACTACCTATGAGAAGAGATTACCGGAGCCTATAAACACTCGCACATATTCTAACCCTCCCTGGGGTTCTGAAGATTCTATTCTCCATCAGAGATACAACAGTATTAGTAGAGTTGGTTAAACCTGAGTTTATACTGGGTGAAGGTATTTCCCAATTCGGACATCCAATCCAAGAAAAATCTATGTAGAAAGACCTACATCCATAAATACTAGAAAACTACACAGAGCGACATATTAATGGAATATAATATTAATTCTTTCCCCCACGCATGTTTTCGCAAGTACGTTTACTCATAAAGTTATGAGCTTGTCAAGGAGCGACGAGATTGGTAGTCATAATATTGTTTGAACGGCTTCATTTTGAGGCTAGAGCACATTGGAGAAGTACTCTTAAAACCGGAATTTCCAAGAATGTATTTGCTAGAATTAGTAGAAGCTTCATTTAAAGTTTAAAAGTTTTTTAAAATATGTCATTGCAAATATTTTTTATTTTAGTTTTCTACAAAAATAAATCGAAGAGAAATTAAGCATTTTAGTAAAAAAGACATACACAATACTTCAAGATTTCATTTTCACCATCATAATTACCGGCTTTTCCTATTGATTTTCTAAAAAAAATATTTTATACAAACCTTGTGTTGGAAAATATGAACACAATAAAAAAAAATGCATAATTAAAAGTTTTTAATTATTTTAAAAATGTCCATACCGAACATTCAAATAAAGAAGTTTACTAATACATACTTAAATATATAATTCATTTTATTTTAAATAGTGTGCGTTAGATTTGAATAAGGCATAAATATTAAGAAATATTGTTTTGTTTATCTTAGCAAGAAGTGGTATCACTCACGTTTAGGCGACACTAAATCGACGGAATGTTCAAACATGATTTAGGTACTAAAGGTGTTAAGCAATAACTTCTAAATGATATAAAAATATTATATGTATTAGTTATATAAGTAGTTCTGAGTGAAGCAGAACTGATTGCTGCTAGTCCCAGTAAATTGGATCATTGTTGCTAATTAGGAATTAAATCGTGTCCCAGTCAATGAAATCGTGTTTTACATTAATATATGTACTAGTATTTGTAAATCATATGTTTTGTAACGCTTTTGTTATAAAATGTAAATTTTTTAAACGAATACCATGCTTCTAAATTAGTCCTGAAACGCGTTTTTATGAAACATGAATTAATGGAAAATCAACAAACTCTTACATCTAAAGCTTACATTGCAAATCATTTTATTCGTGCAACAAATATATATTCTATCATGCCTGAATTCCGATTCTATTTTTGACAAATGTATTACTGAGTCATATTCCGGATTGCACAAATCGGACCGGTTGTGTGCGAACAAATCTGTAATACAAAATTTAGAATTTGCATCCGGGATTTCGCAAGCATGCATCCGGGTTTATATATGCAGGTATTACGGGACATGCTAAATTAAGTTTTAATATTCTTTGATGGCGGCACACTTAGTTTTGCAGTATTTTATACTAAGAGAAGCCTGTCAATAGCCTTTTGTATAGTATATTTAATTTAGATTTTCTGGTTAGGTATTCACATACGGAAGCTGCTATCTGTACGGATGTGTTAGTGTTCTCTTTGTCCTGCTACATAAAAGTAAGTGCGTACATTTGTTCCCTTCGCGCGTTCGCCTATCGCTTACAAGATGCATGTCGACTTAGAATCCTTACTTCTTATTGATATTGGGAAATCGTGATTAAACTCACATAACCTGGTTAAATAAAAAAAATGTTTCTTTGGCAAAAGGATTAAGTTTATTTGGTTTATTTTTTCTGAGTGTACCTATTACTTACCTACGTCTTACATTATACTTGGTATAATTTATTCAGATTCTGTCCTATCCACTTCGTATAGAACGTCTATATACACGTGAAGAGTATTCCTTGTACGCATTTTTAAGAAGTTTCGCCAATGGAGGAACGGGAAATGTTGAATAAAGTTTAAATGTAGAAGAAGTTCAGAAAGCTAAAATCTTTAAACAAAATATCTTACAAATTTATAAATTACGTAAAAACGGCTGTATCAAGCTGCAAGCGTAAACATATATGGATTATGGTCGAATTTCGATCACCAGGCGATCTCTTGTGTGGAGGAACAGGTGTTATGTTCCTCCAACACAAAGGGAAGATCCTCCGACCAGGCGAGGTGATCATGCCTGGTGGACCGTGGCCCAACAGTTGATGTTGGGAAGTTGAATTATACTAATCGACGCGAGAACTTTCATTGAGCGATGCAAGATTAGTAGTTACTACTTAGTTCAGCTCGTCTTCGCTAGATGATGTTGGAGTACGTTTCTGCTGTATGTGAAAGGCGCCACGCTAGTATAAATAAGTAAATGAAAATAATCAGGAGGCAATCTGAAGCTTGTTGTTATTTAAACTCCGCTAGAAGAAATTATAGAAGGAATAAACTATATGCTGACTTAAAAGAATCAACTAAAAACTTCCAGTATTCTTATTAGTTATAAATTAATTCATGCGAACAAATCGTTATTATCCAAGATTGGGATAACTGCAGCACGTTAAAGAGGATAAAGCTAAGAGATTAAAGCGAAAGCGTAAAAGCGGACAGTTTTACCCTTATTTCTGACTGAAAAATCGCTACTATTGATTTACGAAGAGTTCAAGTTCTGCGTGAGAAAGAAAGATATCAACGTATCAGGTATTACAAAAAAGCTATGCTAGTTATTGAGATTAGTTCAACATTAGAAGATTCGAAACGGAAACGCCCAGTCCTGCTAGAGAGACTTCTGCAGGACTGGGCGTTTACTTGACTGACTGCTTAACATGGCTGAGAGATTCGTTGAAATAGTAGCAATGAAAACGTTATAATATGATTATGCTTAGATGAATCACTTGTCGTTATCTAGTATTTCATAATTATTAAGATATTATAATTTAACATAGGGAAAATTCCTGTCGTTTGCAAATGCATCCGGAATATAATAAATAATAATTGTAATTATTTAAAAATTTAATTTTTTGAATTGATTTAGCATAGAGTACGTCCAGCCTATGTATAATGTCATATATATAATAAAAAAAATTGTCACAATGTGCACAAAAAATTGACTCCAGCCTCGTGAAATAACCCTTAAAGCAATATCTTCAAGTCTCGTATCCAGTGTCAAAAAGCTTCCAAAGCAATACTAACCCATTATTAATGCAAATTCTGCCCAAATATTCAGTGGAAAGCGATCATGGATGCCTTATCGTCATGGTTTATTCAACGCGCTTTTTCTCACCCCATGGTACGGGTTGGTAGTGAAATAATTATGATCTTCCCTCCATAGCGCGAACGACACTTCGGTATTGGGATACCCCCAGTTTATTTATTTATATCTTTATATGTCTCTTGTATTTAATTACAAAAATTCTTTGCCTTTCTTACAATGACGAGAGGCCATGTTTCTCCACATTCGTGATTAAAAATGAACTTTTTTTTGTTTGTTCAAGAGGGCATATCAGACAGGTCCGCGGTCCTTGGTTGAACTTGAACAATATTTTAACAGGCGCCGAAAGGTTACTCTCGTGGGATAAAGATCATGTCAGGGCCTGAAAATTTTACAATAACATGACATATCTCGGCTGATAACCTTATTCCGTATTCTCACGACTAAGAAAGCACTCGTTGTACAAACAAAGCTTCCGATGACCGGAGCAGTAGACATAACAATGTCTTATGAAAAGTCATGAATTTCATTTAACGTTATATCGGTTAATTTATTTATTTACAAGAGGTAGATTTACTATTCATATCGACTTTATAAAAAGAAAATCAGCAACCCGCCCCAGCTTCGCACGGGTAGCAGTCATCTTCAACAATCATCATCATATTTCAACCAATTTGCACAAAACCTTAACAAATTATATACTTAAACCATCCTCATGAATCGTTCTATGTATTGGTGAAAACCGCATGAAAATCCGTTCAGTAGTTTCTGAGTTTATCGCGAACAGACAGACTTTGTTTTATAATATGTAGTGATATAATAGAAAAATAGTTAGTTACTCCTTATAACACCATCTATCTGTCAGTGAAAGTCTCGTATAAATCGGTCCACCCGGTTTATTCCTTTCACGTAAATCCTCCATTCAGATTAAGAATAAGATAGTAATAGTAACTTGACACATCTCACCCAAACTAGGCAGAGCCTGTACTTAGGTAACCAAACTGCTGATAAACATACTTATATATTTCTAAATACATACACATATTATAGATAAATTACACTCAGACACAGAACAAATGATCATGCTCATCACACAGTTCATTTTCCTGGGTGGGAATCGAACCCACCACCTCTGGCTCAGCAGTCAAGATCAATAACCGCTAGACCAACAGGTGTGTGAGCGAGCAAACGATTTTGTCTGTTTGCGATGTTTCAGGGAGACTATTCTCCGAAATGTCTGACGACATGGTGCCTGTTCTCATCAGCAACTACGTTCATCTATATAACTTAATTTGATTAAACTAATTTAACAGGGAACTAACCCGTCGCTTAGGACTGTCAATAAGTTACCTAAGTAATAAATTCCGGGAAGTTAATGTTGAATATATGTATGTGGCAAACACATTATAGTTCATTACGAAACTGCTACAAAAAGCAATAATTTACTGTATATGACTTGGTTTAGTACTCGAACGTCAAATAAAAGGAACTTGCTGCATGCCACATGGTCATAATGCAGCATAAACTACGCTCGATGAAGGTTTTTTGTATATATTAGGTTTATTATATAGAATGTACACAGGCTCGGACTTCGCGAGTCTCATACTTAAGTTTTTCTTTCCACTTCAATTCAGTTCAGTAAGCGGCGGTTTTAGCAACTTCCGACGTCAAAAAGAACTCTGTTTATATTTGTAGCTACAGTTTTTTAGCTTTCAAATATTCTGCGTTGTCAATATTCGATTCCATTTCAGGAAGTTCATGTTTTACGTAAATTAATTGAAAACTTCTTCAGGCACGTTTGTGCACTTTCGCTATGGGGTTAAAGCACTGAACTCGTGACCGTCACGTTAATAATAAATATTATATAAATCCACTAGAGGGCGCTAATCTAAACATTAAGTTCTGTCAGCTCCTTATTAATTAATGTCACCAACCTGCTAATGTGACGTTTTAAGTTCATCGTTTCGTTTAAGTTTTCACTTCTGTCGGCAGTCCCATGTTTTTGCCTTAGCAATATCCAATGATTAAGATGAAATGGTAATTAATGTATAGTTTAGTAAAACTTATAAAAACAACACCCTTTAATGGCGAACCGAATTGAAAAGTAAAACAGAATTCAACCATCCACCTTCCTGGCTTCATCATCAGACCATCATTACCAACCCCAATCTGTTGGACTCGTCAAAAGGAATCACATGAATCCAAACTCGAGGGTCTTACTAGTAGCCACTGAAGAGTTCCACTATACACCTCCTAGCTCCATCATCAGATAAGCTTCAAGATGCCAAATTATAGTATTGTCAAACAAACTACGTTATTATACATATAAAGTTTCATTTCGATAAGACAATTAGAAGGTTAAAAAAAATACCAATCGAATTGAGAACCTCCTCCTTTTTGAAGAAGTTGGTTACAAGTGAAGTTTATAAAAACGTGTTAAAATAGAATGATGGTAATCGTTATTCGGTGCCCATAACATGTTGGACTCACATACCAACATATTTATTCTATCTAAAAACATAAGTCATTTACTGCGAATGTTTTATTTTCTACATTTCATAAATCATCAGCAAGCTTTTAGTAATATATTCTGGGCGTATGGCGCTACTTATCACGTAGGGGTAATAAAATGTTGATACGAGTATTATGAATACTAAGTATGGTATGGAAAACGATTTGGCAGAAGGACAATTTACATATGAGCTTTAAATTTTTATGATCTGCTGACGGCATGCTCCTGTCTTAAGAGAACTAGAGTCTGCTGTCTGCTGAGCGACTTATTTAAAAGGCACTGAAGATATCGTTGCAAATATGTGTATGCTCATCAATATTCGATACCTACACTTTTTTTTTATAATAGTCTTACATATTTTTTTGATAAAATCTCAAGTTGTCAAATTAATCGTGGAAGTATTTTCGCGTAAGAAAATTCCTATTAAAATTTATTTGTGTTATTTTTCCGCTTAATGTCTGATCCTCCTTCTGGCGGTGTCAAAAGGGAAAAAAAAGGGGGAGGCAAAATATTAAAATCAACATAATACGTCTTATGCCAAGGATCGCCAAATAGTTTCATTCGGGATCCGTTTTTTAAATAATATGGCCATCGCGGGGCGTTTTTACTTTTTTTACAGTTGAGTTCTTAATCATAGAAGATTAAGTTTCTGTTATATATTGTACTGTTTGCCTAAGGTTCGCACAAAATAGGTTGGCAGTTCGGATACGGACCGCGGTTCACCATTTGATAAACCCCTGTCTTAAACCAACTATAATAACTAGAGACCGCGTGGTGGTCGAATTTCGACCATGGTTTATTTCATTGGCCAATATTACTTTACCTGTCATTTTTGTACCATGACAGGTCCAAAATATATACTGGACACTCATAGCTGTATGTACCCGTATTTGCATTTTTTTTTAACTTTGTAGCAAATCTTGTTCTAAAATTTTAGCATTCGTCACTTCTTCTCTGTTTAAACTATAAGTGTGCGAAATTTCATACTCCTCTGTCCGCCCAATTTTCGTAAAAAGAGATCCAAAGTTTTCGGTTCACGTATTAATATATAGATATAAGTGACTGGCAATTGAATGAGATTGTCCGGTAATACTCGTGAAAGCAAATGTCAAAGTTCTCGTCTTGTCGTGGAGTACAGTAGAGTTTGTTCGTTATCCAATTGATATGAGATCCTTCGCTTTGCCAAATGGAATATTGCCTTACTCCAATTATGAACTCGTAGCGACTCCGATATTGAACTTCAAAGATTTCTTTGATGCTTACATTTCTTTCTTAATAAATTCAAGTGTCTAAAAATCAAAGAAAGATAGGAAAATTTAAAATAAAACTTTAAAAAAGAATGAATTTCCTTTATAAAATTGAGGGCACCCTTAGAGGGCAAACAAGTAGTATTTTATCTTCAGCCGACTTTTACGAGAATCGTAAAATTACTGCATTAGCTTGTTTACAACATCGTCTCATATAATATTGAAGTACTTGAAAATGGTTTGAAATATTTTTGTAGACAAGCAGACACGTTTTTATAGCTACTCAATACAGTTTGTTGCTGGTATTGATAATAATATATGTCAACAGAAAATTAGAACGAGAAGCAAATGAAACCTTGGTGCTGTTTTGATGACTCTTCTCATCATCAAAAAAGAACAATACAAGGTTTGGTGTAGGTGTAGTGTAAAATACAAGGGAGGAGGTCCTTGTAATTAGAGGTTTGCAAAAATTTTGAAACATTAAGTAGGTATTGTTAAATATGTTTCATGGATCCGAGGTAATTTCAATAAGAAGATGGGCATTAGATAAAAATGATAATTTGCTTTAATTTAGCGAATCTATCAACGCCTTAGGAATGAATAGACTATTTACTTCTAACAAAATACCAACCATTTAATAAAATAATGGCAACTTATCAACTGTTGTATGAAGCTTTATTTCTGTCTATTTCCCTTGCGATTCCTTAATATTTTTTTAATTGTGTGGAGGAATATAACAAGTATAGGTTCTTTAGCATATTGAGTTTTCTTGTCAAACAAAACGAAGTGATTGGAAACAAAGGGTTCGTCCTCAATCCGTCCCTGTTAAATACGTAAGAGCCGCAATCGAGCCCAATCGGCCCATATAAATAAGGTTAAGACAAAACAAAAGGGACATTTGATACGATTAATGTAACCGATTCGAGTCTCGGCTACGTTTTAAATACAATATACAGTATTTTATATAAAAACATGGGGAGTTTATTTATTGATCTTTTATTTTCTGATATTTATGTTTAAAAGGCGAAGGCTATGGCTGATATTGAGGATCCAGATATCTTTAATGTTATTAAGATGTCAGGATTAAGTTATAGTCGTGGGAGACCCATGCTTCGGCACGTATGGGCCGGCTCGACCGGAGTGATACCACGGCCTCACAGAAAACCGGCAGTGAAGCAATGGATTGTATTGCTTTTCGCCGCGTGAGTGAAATTACTGGAGGCCCTAACCCTTCCCTCTCCCTTATTCCCGCCCTTGCCCTCTCTCCTCCTCTTCCCCTACTCCCACCTTAAAGGGCGGCAACGGACTTGTGACTCTTTGAGTTGCAGGTGCCAATTGGGCGGCGGTAGTTACAATTTCTTATGATGGAGGTAGGACATTGAAGATATGAAATACTCAAATTTAAGCTGCCCAGAACTACGCTAGGTAGGTGTAGATTGTCTATTAGTAGACAAGGTCTTCAGTGCTTCGTAGGGGGTGGGGATAGCGATGCCAAGGCAAAAGTTATACTACTGTGTTACTGGTGTCACAACCCGTCTGATGATAACCGGCCATCAGATGGGCCGTCTATTTATTTGTCTAATTAGTTGTATAAAGAATAACAAGGAATAAAACAAAGGACAAAAGAATACCTATCACGGGTATATGTAGGCATTACGTCACACCTTACTGTTGTCAAATCATTGACTAATGGTAATTTGACGATTATAAAATAAATAAAAAACGTCAAAGTAAAACTGGGTGACAAGTTATCACATTATTATAAGTTAATTTATTGCCTGACTTGGCTAAATATTTTTTTAAGCATTGGCATCTACCCGTGCGCTTCATCCCCTTTCTGGCTTTAATCCTGATATCAAAATAGCGCATTCGAAAAAAATTCTCCTGCGATAAAACCAACTGACAGAGAGGATCGGATTTGGTAGCTGCCATAGCTTTGCTAAGTCGCTTCGACCGGTTCCAATGTAAAGCGTACAGTCGCTGGGTCTAGACATAAAACTAGCGATCAAATGTGAGCAGGGCTTAAAAAGATCTGTTACTACATCGTGTTCCTAAAAGCAACCAAATCGCTGATGTCAAATAAAAAATGGCGGGCTGTGGCACTTTTGGCACACGAGTTCCATGATTCCTTCTTTTCTTTAAAGATAACTCGCAATTAGCGTAGGCAAAGAGACAACTCCCATACTCTTGTGTGGGAATTTTCTCTTTGCCAAATCTTTACAAATATATTTAACGAACACAAAGTATACTACGAGTACACGGAACAAATATCGCCGGTAGACCGTACGAATAAAATTATCCCATATGACCCATATGTTGATCCCTAACACTTCGCTCAGTGGCAGTTAAGCTACTAAATCACTGCTTTTGGCAGCGGAGATGATGCATTTTCTTCGACCTTGTGTTTAGTAAAACCTGTTTCATCGTCAAGCATTTTAGGACGGGGTTCAGAGAAAGACAAGGCGCTGTACTTTTGCTTATATGAGACGCGTCCCGTGAAGAAACTGAGAAAGAACTGTACATACTGTAGAATGTTACATGCTTAAAAAATAAGCAAGCCTTTACTGCGGTGAATAAGGTCTTGAAATCTATTTTAGAAGGAGCTGTGTTCTCAGGCTGGAGATTATCTTTATCATCTCCATTTTCAGCTCTCCGTCTTAGGTGTAACGCCGTGCCATTAGCTTGCCGTCAGGTGATCAGTTTTATCTTATACTTAAATTAAAAAGGAATGTAAATATTAAGAAGTTAGTTTCTTTGACCCACGATCTTTATCAAAAGTGTAATGAGTTTTTTTATTACATTTCATTGTAATAAAGTGCAAGATGTTAACCATAATTATAACTGTACTCATCCCACTACAAGGTGTAATTTAATTAAACTTCCACCTGATACATATCTTCAACTTTCTTCGAGGTAATGTTGTACCTCGAGATCAATCACGTAGATCATGCAATGCCCTTCACTTCAACTTATAATTATACTACGTTGGCCCCGATCAATCGATTCGTCATTAACTATCGGTTAATTTCAAAGATCCCATCTCTTTTGCACTGTAATTTATTAAAGAAGGCACGGGTATTTTTTTAGGCATCGATGCGAATCCTGCATTCCGTTAGTTAATCGATTCTCGATGCGATGAACGAATCCAGATTAAGAATCGGGAGTATCGGGTTTCTTCCTTGTGGAGTTTGTTACACCGTTCGAGTTTAATTTTTTTTATTCAATATTAATTGGTCTATGAAAATGCCTGATAAATCAGTCTCTGTCACTTTAGACGCAGTCATAATAATCAGGACTATTATTTGAGTATAATCGAACATTGTATTTATTCCGCAGCAGAGCCTACAACTCTGTTATGTATACTTGATTTCAGATTGTGCGATGAGGCTTCTATGTTCTTCCTCTCTTAGATTACTTAATAATTAAACTGCTAATAATGATAGAATTTTTAAGACTGTACATTTCTATTTCAGTTATACTTAATATTATATTGTAAATACTAGCCATTCCGCCTAGTTACATGCGAGTTTATGGTTACTGCTTTACTCTTAAGGGTCGTAGCCTGATGTTAAATACCCCTTAACCTGCCTCAAGAATGTCTAATTCTTAAAATACGTCTGGTAGTTCGACCAAAAAAATGTATGTTCAACTTAAATATATTCGATTTCCCATATCGTTCCGTTACACAACGGTGTAATATACAGCCGTAGGCATCGACAAGGCATCAGGTTTCTGAGTTCTTTATTTCTGATCCTTAGTCTTAATTCGAGATGGTCGTTACCGATGTAAAGTTTCCGATGAAATTTTATTCCTTAAGTATTTCGCAAACTTGTTAGCATATCTATCGATACTTGATAATTGTAGGGTGGACCTTATTGAGTTGCTTTTGGGGAAATTATCGAGATTTTTTAACGGCGATACGCCTGTTATTTTTTGGTGAGTGCGTCGATCTTGAGCTTATATAGGGAATGCGTCGGTGAGTATGACATGGTACTTGCTTATTCAACTTTATTCTTGGAGAAAGTAATCTACTTTGAAGAATCTGACTAACAGCGCTGGTGAAGTGCCCCACACATTAAAGACAGGCATTGGGTTGTTTACCATTTTAGATTAAACAATAGGCTGAAATATAAATAAACTAGCATCCCTCCCTAGCTTCGCACGGGTACAAATTATACACCAAAACCTTCCTCATGAGTGAATATTGAGGAAGGATCTATTAGTGAAAACCGCATGAAAATCCGTTCAGTAGTTTTTCAGTTTATCGCGAACAGACAGACAGACGCGGCGGGGCCTTTATAATGTGTAGTGATATAAAAAATTGTTTTACGCGCTATTAATTTGTTTGCAAGAGTTCTTCTAGTACTTTTTATCTTTCAAGGGCGTAGAGCAACCGATGTATCTTTGAAATCGGAGCTACCCGATTGGTGAATAAATTCTCATATAGTTACCATAGTTAAGATAGTGTTCCATGTTTTTGCAGTACTGTCAGAACTGTCTTTGTTTTTAGTTAATTAGTTTTTTACTTTAATAGGGCTGTTAAACTAAACTCGTTGTAATTAAGCGTTCGATCGTGTCACTGTTTGCCACCTGTAAGGAAAACGAAATTGATCATCACTAATCCATCCAATTTTATCGTTTCAGGTAAACCGAGGCCTTGTCGTCTCTTTAATAAAACAATTTACGGTCAAACTGTGTAAGTAATATTCGAGTTATCAGCTGCTTAGGGCTTGTTCATTAATCACGTGAGGCTCGAAAGAGGGGGGGGGGAGGGAGCTCGGAAAAAAAATTACGAAATATCACAAGAGGGGGAGGGGGGTATTTCAAGGTAATATTTTAAATATATTTTGAACTTAAAAAAAACATCACGTGATTAAAGCCATAGCTTAAGCTCATTGACCACTCTTTATTGTCAGACGGGACGTTTGTTTATATGCTACCTCAGTTGTACATAAAGACATAATTTCAACGAAATATCTGTTTAACTATGACATTGTTTATATAGTAAAAAGTAACGGGTCAACTTTTTTTTTTTTTAATAAAAAGAATACTAGCAACGTGGGTCACAAATTACTAGTATTCTTGTTAACCCCTCCAGCTAAGCTAAATGCTTGTGTTAGGAGTGGGTTCACGTCGGTAGTGCACTGGGTGGGGTTCGAGCCCGCAACCACTTGATCGCAAGTCCGACGCCTTAGCCATTACGCTACCGCCGCTATAACTCAATAATATACTATGGAAACCTCTACTGCCTCTGCGTTCCTCTACTAGCAGACGGCACGCGAACCAACCCTAACGCTCTGGCAGCAGAATAAGTAAAGAAAAGACTATAAAATATCTTTAACACAAAATTTTAGAGGTTTCAAAAAGAACTACGAATGGGAGGGACGTATTTAATCTCAATAATCCATTAAGGTTGTTCAAAGTTGAGCGCTGCCTTCTAAAGCAAAGTAGTTGTGAAAAGTAAAGGAAATGCAACTTGCGGAATGTTATGGAAGTTTGTTTGACAGCTTTATTTTGAGAACATACGGGATGCTAAATAGGAGTGGGCGCTTTGTTAAAAAATAAACTGCTTTAACACCGGTTAAATAAAACTAAAGAAACAGGTAAGTGTGAGTAGTACTCGCAAGCTCTGAGAGTTACGTACATACAAGATAGTTGATAATTATTTGGGTCAGGCGCACAACGTCCGGTGAGAAAGGTCCGATTCGCATATTGTCCTATTCACGAAACGTCCGATTCGCATAATGTCCTATTCTCAAATTGTCCGATTCCCTAAATGTCCAATTCTCAGACTAGACTGCGTGCTCCATCTGGTTTCGGCCGCATTGACGCTTATCAACAACCCAGTTGGCGGCCAAACGTAGATCTGTTCTAAAAAGTCCAACTCCAGTCCATTTTGAGTCCAATTCTCAAAATGTCCTATGCTTTAAAAAGTGCTTTTCAAAAGGGAAAAATAAACTATTTTTGTATCATCAATCACAGTTTAATTACGACAAAAGAAAAACTTATTAAACAAATCTTTTAGTAAATAACCAAAATAATCAACATAATAAAAAACTTTCTTACTCTTTATTAATAACAATCAGAGAGCCTAAGTAACTATTATTTAGTTTTCATTTATCTAACCTTAAAATGACGGTATTTACTAACGGTTTTGTTTTGCATCGTGGATCTAATTTACTTATATATTCAAAAATAAATCGGTGTTGTGTTGAAAAAAATGTTTCTGGGATTTTCATCAGGTGAACCGTCTGCACATTAGCCCCCTATATCATCATAATTATTTCAACATAGTGCGTCAATGTGTCCCTGAGCATAAGGTCTATACGCATGATAGTATTAAAAATATGCATGCCTTTCAACTCAGCATGTGGGATTATGTGGCGAGTTTTAATGGCCGAGTTCTTTTCATCAGTGCAACCTATTAAGTTTACTACCAGGGGGCCATATATCTAGGCTGTAAGCAGGTGAAACTATTAAGCACAACAAGGCCATTAATGAGGTATTATAAAACATCGCAAACATTGGTATAACAGTGGGAAAGCCATGCTTCGGCACGTATGGGCCGGCTCGACCGGAGTGATACCACGGCCTCACAGAAAACCGGCAGTATAGTAATGCTTGCCTTGCTTTTCGCCGAGTGAGTGATGTTACCGGAGGCCATAACCCTTCCCTCTCTCCCCTCCTCTCCCCCCTCTTCCCCCTTCCCCTACTCCCACGTTAAAGGCCAGCAACGCACTTGTGACTCTTGAGTTACAAGTGTCCATGGGCGGCGGTAGTCATTTACCATCAGGTGATCCGTCTGCTCGTTTGGCCCCTATGTCATAAAAAAAAAAAGTTTACAGTTTGCATCACTTATATTTTTGTTCTAAATTTAAATAATAATAATAATAAAATAAATTTCGCAACAAGTGCATCAATATTAGCTGTCAATTGAGAATCGTGTTTCTTTCTCTGAGCACGACTTCTTTTACAAGTTAGCGGTTTTAATATTTTTTTTTTTTTTTTTTATTTATTTAAAACTTTATGCACATTGGTACAAAGGCGGACTTAATGCCTAAGGCATTCTCTACCAGTCAACCTTGGGGTGATGTAGAACTGCTATAAGGTAGGTGCAAAGTTACATTTGAATTTTTTATAATACAAACTAATATTTACATTACTTACATGTACAAATTTCTAAATATCATTACGACATAATATACACAGTTTCATATAATTATACACAAACATACATAAGTACTTTACATATATATATTCATACATATCATATATATAAGTAAATACACTACAAATACCACTATAAAGTCGTGTACTAGCGTTGTGGCTATTCCGCTAATCCGTTGTGGAGGAGTTCTCGTACTTTCTTTTTAAACGTGGAACGGTTTGTGGACATCCTGACCTCGAGAGGGAGCGCATTCCAGAGGAGGACTGATTGTACATAGAAAGAAGAGTTGATGAAGTCGGAGCTGTGAGAGGGACATAAGAGAAGTAAATTATTGGTGGAACGAAGATTCCTGTCATGTGTAGAGCACAAGTACTGGAAGTGTGGAACTAAGTAAGAAGGTGGCGATGGGGAGTTTAAAAAGGAGAACAGAGAACTTAGAGCCCGCAAATTGCGACGTTGGCGAATAGGAAGCCATTTTAATTGGGAACGTAAAGTAGACACATGGTCATACTTGCGAAGATTGAAAATGAATCGAATGTAGTTATTGAGAAGGCGATCTAGCTTGTTGAGAAGGTCTGCATTCAAGTCGAGATAACACACATCACCATAGTCGATTATGGGAACGATTAGGGACTGCATTAAGGAGGTTTTTGTTTTGGTGGGAAGGAAATTCTTCAGGCGGTATAAAGTTCGGAGAGCGCCAGTGACTCGCTGACTCACGTGAGTAACTTGGGCTCGCCAATCGAGGGTGGAGTCAATGTATAAGCCCAGGTCTAACTACCGAACTAATGGATAGATTTGAGCCGTCAAAGATAATCGGTGTAGAAGAAGTAGTGTCTAACCTGCTCATCATTTGTTTGCTACCTATGACGATGCCTGACATTTATTAGGATTTACTGATAAGCCGAATCTTGTCGACCAAGATCTTATGAATTCTAAATCCTTATTGACCTTATTAATGGCTTGTGATATATCTTCCACTCTAGCCTGTGTATAAAGCTGCAAGTCATCGGCATATAGGTGATACGTACACTGAAGGTCGTGAGTTATCTGATTAATAAATAATGAAAATAATAAAGGAGATAATATACCGCCTTGAGGGACGCCGGTGCAGAGATCATTCCAACTTGATGACAATAATACTGATGCGTATGTTTACACTCGTAGAGATAGAACACTAATTATGAATTTCAGTGTTTTGCGAGTAAATAATTATGCAGCGGAAAGTTGCTATGCTCACTCGCAGACTGTTTGGCACTAACTATGAATAAAAACTTATAACTTAAGTGCATAGTTGAGGAAAAAAGCTGTGTACGTCATTTTAATCATAAATATAAACAATGCATTTTATTTTTTCATAAATTAATCAGTTTATTAAGTTACCAGTAAAGATCTTTTTCCACCTAACACCGACTGTGTTGATTTCGGAATTTCGAATTTAGATAACATGCAAAATATGATTTGAAATTTCGAATGCATCATTGCGAAATTTCTTCCCTAACAACGATATGCGTAGATGTGATGGGCTTTATATTTATGAAGACTTAAAGCTTACGTGTCCGTGCATTTCGACACGGTTCCTATTATCCTACGAGTATAATGTGTTCAACTAGTACTGCATGGAAGTAGGTACTCGTGCCGCTTGGAACTGAGAACTGAGATCGATTTACTGGAATGTTGATTGTCGAATCCTAACTGTTATTACCAATGCCAATGCGAGTTTGTTTGTTGATAACGCTTTCACACCTTAACTACCTAACTGACCTAACCGATCTTCATGAAATTGGAAGTATATTGAAAAGGTAAAGGAAGGAAAAGGATATTAAGGATAAATTAACAGATTAAGGATAAAAATTATACACCTGCTATGCACGTCTCTGCATCACCCAAAGGTTGACTGGAAGAAAATGCCTAGGGCATTAAGTCCGCCTTATGCATTTGCAGGAAATGTAAATAAATAAATAAATATTCCTTATACGGATGGTTTGATTAATGCAAGCCAAGCCGGAGTGGTACCACGGCCTCACAGAAAACCGGCAGTAAACCAATGTTTGCATTGTATTTCGCCGAGTGAGTGAGATTACCGGAGGCCCTAACCCTTCCCTTCTCTCCCTCTTCTTCCCCCCTTTCCCCTACTCCCACTTTAAAGGCCGGCAACGCACTTGTGACTCTTGACTCTTGAGTTGCAGGTGCTCATGGGCGGCGGTAGTCAATTACCATTAGGTGACCCGTCTGCTCGTTTGCCCCCTATACCATAAAAAAAACAGAGTGAGGTTCGCATACCTGTAATTCGAACTGGTTATTGCCGGAACGTCCTAGCCTTCTAACCAGTCGAATATGTAATAATATATATAATACTAGCAGCGCCCCGCGGTTTCACCCGTGTAAGTCCCGATCCCGTAAGAATATCGGGATAAAAAGTAGCCTATATGTTAATCCAGGTCTCCTGCTATCTACACACCAAGTTTCATCGCAATCGGTTCAGTAGTTTTGGCGTGAAAGAGTAACATATATCCATCCATCCACATTTATAATATTAGTGGGACAACCAATGAGAATACAAACCAATAAGAAAATTGTTCCCAAGTTTGAAAATAAGTTGCTATCAAACCTCACCATAATATACATATCTGATATTAACATTCATAGGCCCTTAAACCCTTGCATTTAAAATCTAAGCGACAAAAGATCAAAGTTATTCTCAAGAGCTTTGGAAAAATACCCGGGGAGTTACTCCGGGATATGAGAGAGGCTTATACCGGGATCAGAGATCCGGGCATCGTGTAGCGCCACCCGTTATCAAAACCGTGGTTTGATGTAGGTACTTACCTATAAAGAGAATTCGTAATGTTAATAGGACAAGTCGTGAATTTTTTTATTATTAATCTTATTATTTTATAAGAACGTTGATATAAAAATATTAATTATGCTGTACATTACGTAAAAATAACCTTTTTTTTTAACCAATACCAATACTAATATATATGCTTAACACTATTTGTCTTGTATCTATTGGAAACAAGGATTTTTTAATATACCTAATATATATTTTTTTTTTTTGTAAGATTTAATGTAACCCACTATAATAGAGAAACATTTTTGCAAGCTTTTATTTAACTTGTTGTTTGTATGTATGTTTGTTCGGGTCAAACTTTGCAACTGAATTTTAAAGCAGTTATCCTCAACCGATTATGCTGAAATTTTGCATACATGTTTAGTTTGGATGACAATAAATAAAAAGTAATATGTAATAATATTAAAAAAACTCAATGGTCCATATTCAATATATATATATTAAAAAGCTTGCCTATAAAATGTTTCCTCACTATTAAGGCGGCCAAGTCTGCCAGGGTTCACAGGGATTTCCTTATAAAGGTACACCTGAGGCCCTGGTAATAAGGACTGTGACGGAACACCGTGTGGTTTTAGTCGGTTCGAGTCCGACATACCACCCTACCGCTTAGCCCGGGTGGGGTGATGACCCGTGGGGGTTGCCACAGGTTAAAAAAAAAAAAAAGAAAGTATGGATATTCATACTGTTTTAATCACGTTTATCTATTTTGTTTTTTGGGTTTTTTCTGGGCACATCATAAAGATGTGTTGTTAATTAATGAAAAGGCTACTTTGTTGCCGAAAAACTATGCACTGTCCGTTGTTGACAATAACAAAGGACAATGTAGTGAAAGCGGAATACCGAAATGGTTGAGGCGTTAGACTTGTGATCAAGTGGTTACATGTTCGAACCCCACTCAGTATGCTTCCGTAAAGTTACTTGTAAGTAAAGGATTTAGTTTGGCGAGAGGGGTTAACGAGAATATGTGACATTTTAATTTACAGCTACTGTTCTTGAAAAAAATATTGTTAAAGATAATATTAAAAATTAGTCCGTACATTTTTAGAATTAATTTTTTTTTTTTATTTATTTATTAAAAAGGTGAAAGTTATGAAAACATTCCTTACATGTTTAGAATTTCATAACTCATCCTAAAAATATAATAAAAACGTAGACCCGTCTCTGAGCATTAAGGTTATTTACGAAAAAATATTTGGATGATAAATAACAAGCAACAAAACGAATTTCGATCGAAGGAAATATGTAGTCAGTTGGACTTACAGATCTGCGACCGTGACCTTTTCGATTCATTGCTTACACTAACTAATCTATTTATATTTATAAGCAATGTGCTTTTCCTTCAATTGCCTACCTTTCCTTTTCAATACACTCCAATTTTCCCATTTTAAACCCGCTTTTATTAACTTGGTATGTATGTATGTAACGGAATCTTTTAACGTGATTTTCACCTTCAAAACGTCGGATTCATTTGAAACTTTGTGCACTTATCAAGGACCGATGACAATGCAATTTAATACTTTGTTTCATTATCCTGATTAGATCTTCAGGATTAGCGATTTTTTATACTCGAAGACACGGGAGTGTGTCGCGCTAAGTAACTACTAAAGTACCTACTAACAAGTACAAAATAAATAATAGTTTAAAAAACTAAAAAAACCCGCTTTAATAGAAAACGAAACTAATAAGTAGAAAACATTATTTAATAAATTTAAATTAAGAATAGCGTGATTAATAAACAAAATCATTTTACTGTAAAAAAGCGTGGGGTGCTTTTTATTATATTTTCATAACGACTATACTTTTACCAATATCTGTGAAAAATTATTTATAACAATTGACATTTTTTTCTTTCTTTCTTTTTTAAAAGACAACTCCCGCATTTGGAATTACTCCTGTGTCGTGGGGGACTTTACAAACATACAAACAACGGACACAAAGAACACCAAGACTTTGGTGGAAATCGAACCCACAACCTATGGCATAGCAGTCAGGGTCACTAACCACTAGGCCAACAGGCCAGTCAAATCATCATCATCAAGCATCAACATCAAGCACCCCAGGCCTTTTTCCAATAAAATAAATGTTTTTTGTTAATCACACTATACTTAATTTAAATTTATTCAAACATAATTTCTACTTTTTAGTTTGGTCTTCTATTATAGCGTATTTTTTAGTTTTTTTAAACAATTATTTATTAATTCCAGAAGTGCCCAGTTGGCGGCAATAGGCTTGCCTTCTATTACGTGGTATTACGTTGGCAAAATGTTGGTGTTTAGTAGCCTTCTGCCTACCCCTACGGGGATCCAGGCGTGAGTGTACAAACACTCACACACTCACATACATGTATGTATTTATTATCTATCCAACGATAACCTCGTCGGCTTACTACACTTTTTGATGTAACTTGACTATTTCTGTGAATTATAATAACTACATATTTTTATCTGCTACCGTTATTAATTTCATTACATTTATAGTATTGTGAAAAACACATCAATCTACATTGTCAACCCAATGTCATCTGCACAAGTGCACATCCCGTCAAGCTTACACTCAAATCCTATTTATGACGGGATAAGTATAACATCACAATACTGTATAATATAAATATCAAAATGGTAAACAGGATTCGAACCTAAACCTAAGATTACCATCTGTCCGGGAGAAAAAAAACTCACAGGAACAATAATCCTGTCGAATTCAATTGCTCATAAGTTGATGATAGTTTATTCGTGATATCGGGGTTACATTACGCGAATATATCGATAATACTAAGATTTCCATTTGGTGGTACTAAAATTTACAAAAACACACGTGAGTTTCGATCGAGGTTAATCTTATAACTTCTTGTCTATGCTTAGATAATTTGGTACGAAGAAATCCGTAGGAGTTTCAAAGGACCTCTTGCCTTATCAAGTTTAAGTGGCAAAAGAAGAACCGACAATCAATGAATGAGATAGATTCTCGAGTATCGAACCGTGGATCTTCGTGGGGACGAAGTTGGAAGAGTCAACGCAGGACCGCTCTTTGTCGAAGTTTCTAGGAAAGGCCTGAGATGAAGATAAGATTGATTTTTGAATTGTAACCAGTGTGTGTCAGTTTTTTTTTCAATATTAATATTTTTATTAATAACCTAATATTTATAAAATCTAAATTTCATGATATTGTCGAAAGTTTACGCGAATGTTACACATTGAAATAAAACTATTTAACGGATTCTATTGCGATTTATTTGGTGTTATTTTACTATTTACACTGACCCCGACGTTTCAGTTGCTTTTCAGCAGCCATGGTCACGGGTAGACTAAGATGGTGGTCGTCTCATGTATCGAAGTGCAAAGTTATCTCAAAGTACCTGAGTGAGTGAGGTTACCGGAAGACCTAACCTTACCTTCTCCCCAGCTCCCCCTCCCCGCACTCTCTTCCCCTCCTTCCCCTACTCCCACCTTCAAGGCCGGCTACGTACTGGTGACTCTCAAGTTGCAGGTGCCCATGGCCGGCGATAGTCACTCGCCACCATCAGGTGATCCGTCTGCTGTTTTAACTGCTATCCCATAAAAAAAGGAATTTTGCACTGTAAAATTTTAGAAAGAAGTTTTTATTATCAATCAATTAGCCCTATTGTAGTTCACTGCTACATAAGCCTCTCCCAATGTTGCGCCTTAGCACCCGGTCCCCTGTCCCAGCTCCTTACTTCAGGTCGTCGGTCAAGTTTGTATTAACTTAAATTTTATAAAAAAAAACCACTGTTCTTATCGACATTCGGTCGAGTTTCACAAGTACGGTCATTGTAATCTAATAGTACCCTATCCAGGCTTCGGTGAAATTTGATATTTTTACCGGAATATCGTTTCTGATCAGCTTCCCTTTACTTATTGAGTCAAGCCAACGCGAGACAAGGAAAATGGTCCGGTTTTAAATAATAGCGTGTATCACTGCCTCGAGTTCCCCCCTTGTCGACTTGTGTTTATATTAATTCGATTGAGAAAGCTGCGATTATGCTCACTTTAGAAAAATAAAATTAATTTTAGAGAGAAACCTCAGCTTTTGAAGCAACTATACTTGTATTCTATTTTTAACGTTTTACGTTTTTAGAGTAACGTAGTAAATTTGCTAGTCTATCTATCTATCCTATATCAGTTCCGCCTATGAGAATTTGCCACAGAATTGCAGTTGCGCAACTGATTACCTTTTCCACAGTCATACAACCTGCAGTAAGGCTCCTTTTTTTTTTTTTTTTTTTTTTTTTTTTTTTTTTTTTTTTTGTTCGTGTGGAAACCCCCTCGGGCCGTCACCCCACCGGGGTTTTCAGTGGGGCGGTGTGTCGGAATCGAACCGACTAAAACCACACGGTGTGCCGTACTGCGCCTTAAGTAGGAGGGATCCGGGAACAGCTTTTATTAAGACATCCGGACCCCCCCTAGCGCCTGCCCGCAAAAGCGCGGGCACCACCTCCGGGTAAAAACTTAAATCCTCTCAATTAGGCGACGTCCAGGCACACGCGGACGCCGCCTCCTCGCGGGGGGCCACTACAGCGGGTGGAGGGGAAAACCCGTCCCGTCCACCCGCGGCCACACTCAGGGCGGCATGAGGCGCTGGTAAGCGCGCCTCCGCCGCCCGGTTCGCCGGCGGCGAATTAGGTCCGAGTGGAGATCGTCCTCCCGGACCCTTTCCGCCGCCTCCTTCTGCGAGATGACTTCCTCGCAGAAGGTCGCGACCGCGGTAAAATTCCTGTCGCTACCGGCCATGGAGCGTATGACGGCCGGTAGCGAGAGATCCCCTCCGATGACTGCAGTGAGGGCCCGACGCTGCGTCGCCCAGGCGGAGCAAACCGCCAGCGTGTGCTGGGCCGAGTCCTCACTACAGTCGCAGTGGTGACAGGCGGGACTCAGTTCCCTCCTAGCGACCGAGTGCAGGTACTTCCCGAAGCAGCCGTGCCCGGAAAGAACCTGCGTCAGTCGGAAGGAAAGGGTCCCGTGCTGCCGCCCTGCCCACTCGACGATGACCGGCTGGAGCGCCTCCACGGTGGCGAAGCCAGCACGTGGAGCCTCCAGCCGAGACGACCAACGAGCCATGGTGGCTCGGCGAGCGGCCTCACGCCATTCGCGTACCTCTTCGGGCGGGGGCCGACTGCCGCTTCCCGCCCGGAACTCAGCCGTTCGCCGATATACTTCGGCGAGCACTTCCGCCTCCAAATCCCACGGGGGTGTCCCGGCCAACGCGCACGCCGCCTCCGTCGACACGGTGCGGTATCCGCGTATGGCTCTAACCGCCATAACCCTCTGAGGGCGCCAGAGGCGCGCCCTATTCTGGGCGGTCAGAGCTCCCGCCCACACCGGTGCACCGTACAGTGCCATTGACCGGACAACCCCCGTGTACAGCCGTCTTGTAGCGACACTGGGTCCGCCCAAATTGGGCAAGAGTCGCCCAAGGGCGGACGCAGCGCCGACCAGCTTCGGAGCAAGCTGTCGGAAGTGCTCGTCGAAGAGCCACCTACCGTCGAGGATCAGGCCCAGATACCTTATGTGGGCCTGAACCGGTACGAGGACCGAGTTGACCACGATAGAGGCGCCAGGTGGTGGACCACGACGGGGCCCATGGAATAAAAGGGCCTCCGTCTTATCCAGGGCCACCCGCAAACCCAGCGCCTCGATGCGCCCGACCACCATGGAGAGTCCTCTGGTGGCCAAACGCGCCGCCTCTTGAAAGTTCACCCCCCGGGCTGTGACAAGAGTGTCGTCGGCGTAACAGATTACGCCCAGCCCGGGGGGGAAGTCGCCACGAAGGGCCCAGTCGTACCCCATGTTCCACAGGAGTGGTCCAAGGACAGACCCCTGCGGAACACCGCACGACATGGGCCGACGACTCAAAACTCCATCTCGGTCCTCGTACATGACGGTACGCTCCTCTAAATAGTCTGCCACTAGCCGCCTCAGGTACCCTGGCACTCCGTGATAGTGGAGTGCTTCCCTGATGCAGCTGAATGGCAGACTATTGAACGCGTTGGCGATGTCCAACGACACCGCCAACAGCACGCCGCCACAGCTCACTACCTCTTCGGTCACGGCCCTCAGGCGCAACACAGCACCGACAGTCGAACGCCCCGCTCGAAAACCGAATTGGGCGTCCGACAGATCGGGGCCGACCTCGCCAAGGTGCCGGACGATGCGGGCAGAGAGGACCCTCTCAAACAATTTACCCGCCTCGTCCAGCAACACGATGGGCCTGTAGGCCGCGACCGAGTCGGTAGGCCGTCCCGGTTTCCTTAAAAGGACCAGCTTCCCGCTCTTCCAGCAATCAGGGAAGCGCCCGGACGCCAAGCTAGCGTCGAACACCTCCCTGAGGCGGTCGGACATGTGGTCAAGGGCAAGGGCCAACACTCGGGCAGGGATCCCGTCTGGCCCGGGGGCGGTGTTCTTGGAACGGATCCGTAGAACAGCCGCCCCTACCTCCGCCTCCGTGACGGGCGGAACACCATTCTCCTCGTCCTCCCCGTCGTCTCCGGCCAAAGGGGCCATCGACGGGGGTACGTGCTCCACCCGTTGCGGGAAAAGGCCCTCAACCACTTCCTGCAGGAAGCTGGGCTGGAGAGCCTCCGTAAGGGGGGGGCCCGACGCGCGGAGCTTTTGTTGTGCCGCGCGATATGGGCGACCCCAGGGGTCACGATCGAGACCCTCCAGCATCTCCTTTCTTTTTTCCTCTTTGGCGCGGCTAATGGCCAGCTTCAGAGTGTTCCGCGCCTCTCGGTACTCCTCATGAAGCTGGTCATCTTCCCCCTCTCCACGGCGACGCCGCCGGCTGTGAGTGTAGGACCTCCGGGCACGGGTACAGGCCGCACGGAGGTCCGCCAACTCCTGGGACCACCAATAGACCTCCTTCCTTGGAGGCCGACGACCTCGAACGCGGGGCATGACCGCATCGCAAATCTGCGTAATCGCATCGCGAAAGCGGCCTGCCCCCATGTCTGCCTCCTCAGTCAGAGGCCGCGGAGACAGCCAAGAGTAAATAATGGCTGCCTCCTCCAGTAGGTCCCTATCCAACTTGGTAACAGCCCACCGCGGGAAGCGGGAAGAACGCCGCGCCGTGTGACCCCTTCTGGGGTCCTGGGTCCGGGAGAGCTCGAATCGGATATAGAGGTGATCCGAGAGCGTCTCAACCTCTTCCAGGACACGCCAGTTCCTTACTCGTGCGGCGAGAGCAGGGGTAGCGAACGAAAGGTCCACTATCGACCCCCCCTGCTGTCGCACGCACGTGTTGGTGGAGCCTCTGTTTAGAAGACAGAGGCCCACCGAAGCCGCCCACTCCTCTACGGCTTCGCCCCGTGCATCCGTCCTGGGGGAACCCCACGCAACGGACTTTGCGTTGAAGTCCCCCAGCACTAAGACGTGCCCAGACGCTAGTCGCCGCATCGAGGTCTCCATGTTATTGAGGAAAACCTCGAAGTCGCTCAGACTCCGATTGGGGGAGAAGTAGACACCATAAATGGTGATCCCCCCCCATGCAGCAGCAACATATCCATTACCCTTGTCTCTTAGCGACAAGGGCGGGGAATGAGCCGCCGTGGAGCCGACGACTGCCACGGAGCCGTCCCGGTCACCCACCCAGTTTGGACGGGGAGGAACATAATAGGGCTCCGAGACTACGGCTACTCCGATCGACCACTCTGCCATGGTTTGCAAGAAAAGATCTTGCGCACCGGCAGAGTGGTTTAGGTTCGTCTGGACAAGGAGGCTTGAGACTTGGTCCATTTATTGGACCGTCTCTACAGCCTCCTCCATGGGCGACGGCGTCGACGCACGGGTGACATCGGAGGTAGCCTGGGTCGATTGGCTAGCCCCCGATGTTTTCTGAGAAGTGCGGGGAGGCTTGCAGCCCCCCCTGCCCCATCTGGTGATTGGCGGGCATATTTCCCGCTGCACACGCCGGGCAGTGAGGGGCGGCGGAACATTCCGCCGCCTTGTGCCCCGGTCGACCGCAGCGGAAACATAGTCCGCTGCAGTCAAAACAACTCGAACACTTGACGCGGGTGTGTCCCGACCCTAGGCATTTAAAACACCTCATCGGTCTCGCTACCAGGACTGTGACTCTGGCGTTCACGAAACCTGCAGTAAGGCTCCTGCTCCATCGTAGAGTACGAACAAAGACTTATATCACTTTCATAATGCCCACTGCAAGGGAGTGAATTTCTTTCACTGAATTTGTGTCACCTGATACGTAGAAAATCAGAGGGACAGTAATCCCACGAGCATTAATGAAGAGAAAACCAATCTTGAATTGGAAATTTATATTCACTATCTATTTTACTTAATGAAATGTATTACATTAATTAATATCACAAATAATATATTTACACGCTTTTAGCCTCACTGATTTCCATCGCATTTGGTGCCCAGCCGAGCATTTAATAATTTTACCGATATTTGGTAATCGGTTCAGTACGGATTACACCGGTAAATCGGGTATGGTTAATAAGCAGAATGAGTAATATTCTTCTTTTACTGATTACACAGTAATACAATATGCATCGACCTTCTCTTTATTTTACTGTTATTGAAAAGATTTTTTTGAAACAATCCAATTT
Source organism: Euplagia quadripunctaria (assembly GCA_963859945.1). NCBI lineage: Eukaryota > Metazoa > Arthropoda > Insecta > Lepidoptera > Erebidae > Euplagia > Euplagia quadripunctaria. The sequence goes on from OY982584.1 coordinate 4,387,142, forward strand.
TTTACAACAAAATTCTTTTGGTATTTGATAGCCTTATTCTTGAGGAAGGTCCTAGGGTATATAACATTTCCGGGTCCCTTGCAATAGACCCACTTGTGACGGGACACCGTGTGGTTTTAGTCGGTTCGATTCCGACATACCACCTCACCGTTAGCTCCGGTGAGGTGATGACCCGGGGTGGTTTCCACACGAAAAAAAAAAAAAAAAAAAAAAAAAAAGGGTATATAACATTACGCTACAGCCATTAAAGGCGAAGCCATCACCATAAATGCGGGTGAATCTGCGGGACCGGTTATTAAGGCGAATGCAGGCGAAGTAAGTATGTGTGCGTGTCTACGGTTTCCAAACTAATTAAAGAAGATCGTAAGTCAGTCGAAGTGTGAAGTTATTATATTATTATTATTATTCACTTCGTGCAATAAGAGACCTATGTACATAATATACACATACATTAAAATTTAAAAATAAACTGGAGGTCCAGCTATTAAAAAATTCTTGTACACATTCCATGAATATTTAATTTACAAAATATGAGTGTTAATAAATTATAGCATATTAATTTAGTGTCTAAATATGTATGTGCATATAGTTTAATTTATAGTTATTAATACCATTAATATACTAAATAATGTAATAAATTCATATTCAATAAAATTAAATTTTGATGTTAAATTCATTCAATTATTGTCATAGCAATATAAACAGTATGTTATTATATTTATAATACCAATATTCATATGTTAAGAGTTGTACAAACGAAATATATGTAACACCCAATTATATTACTTGATATTAAATTACTTATTTTTTTTTTTTAAACGAATTTCCTTATGGGGCGTGGCGGAGGGGTACCCTAGCCGGCAAAAACTTCCGTAACGTTAAAAAAAAGCATAAGATTTTTATGTATAGTCTATGTATAATAGCTATACAGTGTCTAATGTATAGTCTACGTGTTGACTGTTATTGTGATTTTGCGTGTGTGTGTGAGGATGTGTGTGTGAGGATGTATATGAGGATGTGTGTGTGAAGATGTGTGTGAGGATGTGTGTGAGTATACGTTATAGTATCGTTATATTTAAGTTTTTTGAATCGAAGTTCCTTATCGCACGTTACACTTCAAATAATAGGCGGATGGGGAAAAAAGTGTTAGCTCAACGAAAAAGGCTGACCGCGAGTTAATTTATTTTATTTATGCCATCTATGGATTCCGCGCGATACTACTGTTGTGTACTAATTATCCATATATTAGTTCGAGCAATATTTACTATATTTTGATACATTTTATTCAATCCATCAAATATATTTTCCGGGTGTCCGAAGAAACAATTTGTGCAATCATTGCTTCACTGCCGGCTTTCTGTAAGGCCGTGGTATCACTCCGGTCGAGCCGGCCCATATGTGCCGAAGCATGGCTCTCCCACTTTATAAATTGATAATAATAAATGTATTGTTTTTAGTTTATGCATTGGCATGGCATTTATTAGCATCACCTCTAACTACGTGTTTGTAAACAAATCTTGAAAGTAAATTTTAACCTACTTCTTTTTGTCGTATCGAAATGAAACTTTGTATGCAAATGTAGTTTGGATGACAATACTATAGTTTGGTATCTTGGAGTTGAACTGATGATGGAGCCAGGAAGTGGATAATGGAACTCTTCAGTGGCTATTAGCCCTCGAGTTTCATCATTTTATAAGCTTTGAAGTCGAACAGATTGGGCTTGATGACCATAATCTGATGATAATGGTGGTGGGTACTGGAATCAGTTGGCCGTGTTTTTAGTTTCACTAAACTGTATTTTTTTTTTATATTATAGGGGGCAAACGAGTAGACGGGACTTACAACTCAAGAGTCACAAGTGCGTTACCGGTCTTTGAGATGGGAGTACGCTCTTAATTATTTAGGTTACCAATTATATACTATGGTCGATATGATATAAGTTCATTATGCATATATAACCTCTTCCTATAACCATATCTCTGCGAATAAATATTTTATTTAATTTCCTCCATCGTCATTACGCCGTTCACACAGTATGGTTACTATTCACAGTACCTTCAAGCGGTTTCATCTCAGTGCTAATTGGTCAATCAATCAGAAGATAACGTATAAGATAATATTAAAATAATCTTTAAGGCACACATTTGTTTCTTGTCTATTGCCTATCACCATTACTACACCTACTAATTACAATTTAAACGTACACTTAAAACGAAATCACTTCAATACTCATTAAAATTAATTACTCAAATAACCTCCAGCCGAGTCCCAATTAGTAGTGAACCATGATTATCGTAGCATGTTAACACGATAAGAACGGACCTAGCCGTAATTTATGACAACTTAATATTTTATAGACAGCATTTATGACTTTCCTCCCCTTTAGGTAAGGTACACTTACCAATAAAACGGTTGTTTGGCAATAAATTGTTGAGACACGTGTAGGCCTTTAAACAGAACAGAACATATGATATTGTTATTATTACATTCGTTATTTTAGACACAAAACGTAATGTAAACATCTTCGATCATGTTATTCTAGCAATCGCTTATACAATTAACTTTTCTCTTGACTCCTTTTTCTCCCTCTGGCTTACCATTCCAGTACCTAAAAAAGATAATCCTTCTCTCTACTCTCCTACTAAATGTCAGGCGATCGTCAGTAAACAAATGATGAGCAGGTTAGATACTGTTTCCATCTCAACGGTTGTCTTCAATGGCGGTCTCCTTGATTGGCTCACCCAAGTTACTCACGTGAGTCAGCGAGTCACTGGAACTCTTCTAACTTTACCGATACCGTGTAAAGTGTTTCCTTCCCACTAAAATGAAAGTTGCCGTAATATAGTGCCTAATTGTCTAACATTTTTACATCACTCTAAGGTTGACTGGTAGAGAATATTATTTAATTAAATGTCTTTTAATTTAGTCCATCTGCTCTATTCGGTAATCAGTACTTTAATATATTTTTTTACTGTTTACTTATTTTCATCTTAAAAAAAAATATTTCCTCTGTTTGAAGCTCTTAAAATAAACACATGAAGTTAGTTAAAACCGCCAATTAGTTCCCGTCCTTATGTTTAATGATAATCAAGAGAAAACACAAACTCAACGCACCCAATAAATTATCAGGGTTAACGATCGGCCCTTAAATTCTTTCCATTATTTATCGACATGTAACTTTACACCGAACAGTTAGCGAGGCGCCTTTCAAATAATAAAATAAAAGTTTTTAAACACGCTGTGCGCGATTGTACTTTTGTTACTCTTTTATTGAGTTTAATTGATTCCTCTTTTTGTTTCTGTGTCTGTACAGAAAGTGAGAAAAGTTATTACTTAAGGTCTTTTGTTTGGTGATATTGTCAGTACACCGAAGTAATGAGCGACCGTAATCTTAAAACGATATTAATTTGCTAAGATTAAGTAATTGTCAATCAATTGCGAATTGAAATTACAACTGTTTTGCTTCAGAAGCCTCGTACTCAGCTCGGAACAATCCTGTTATAGATATAAAAATCCAATACCTTTACATTCACTAGACAGAAGACTGACAGAAGCTACTTTTTTGTAGTGGTACGTAATGTTACCAGCTTTCAATTGGAGGGGGGAGAGGGATTTTTGCTAGTATTTAAAGGCTCCATTATGCGTTTATGCGTCTCCATCAGACAGGCGATTCATATTAGTTAAGATATACGGTTTTACTCACGTGTATATTTCGGGGATGCCCGACTAGCTTCGGACCCGACGGGGGCCCTTTATCAAGGGGTGAGGCGTGCTGCCGCGCCGGTTGCAGGTGCCAGACTCTGTATATTTCGGGGATGCCCGACTAGTTACGGACCCGACGGAGACCCTTTATCAAGGGGTGAGGCGTCCTGCCGCGCCGGTTGCAGGTGCCAGACTCTGTATATTTCGGGGATGCCTGACTAGTTTCGGACCCGACGGGGACCCTTTATCAAGGGGTGAGGCGTCCTGCCGCGCCGGTTGCAGGTGCCAGACTCGTGAGTAAAACCGTATATCTTAACTAATATCAATACCACTCACGAAAGTTTTTATTCAGACAGGCGATTGTTTGTGAAATTATTTTTTTTATTTACGGGGCCTTCTGTTTAGACACACGCATAAGATATCAATATAACTATTCATACATCAGTATTAGGCAATGTTTGTTCATTTGTGGCTTCCTACAGATGATTGCGCTGGATTGGGGCGGGCGCACACAGAATATTAACTAAGCGATCCTTATTGCTAGTTAACTTTTGTTTAGATGTTGTATCAATTCATAGCTTCAAGGCTCTCTGTTTGTAAGTTTCGAGGTTTGGTGCGGTTTGTGTAGTCGTGGAAAATTGAATGTAATGACGTCAGATCGATTGTTTACATCAGATTTCTCTCGCTTCTGTCTTACTTGGAAAGAATCATAGAACTCAGCGCAATAATTTGATCGTGGGAGAGCCATGCTTCGGCACGTATGGGCCGGCTCGACCGGAGTGATACCACAGCCTCACAGAAAACCAGCAGTGAAGCAATGATTGCATTGCTTTTCACCGAGTGAGTGGGAGGTTACCGGAGGCCCTAACCCTTCCCTCTCCCCTCCTCACCTCTCCCCTTCTCTCCCACCTTAAAGGCCGGCAACGCACTTGTGACTCTTGAGTGGCAGGTGCCCATGGGCGGCGGTAGTCATTTACCATCAGGTGACCCGTCTGCTCGTTTTGCCCCCTATACCATAAAAAATAAACGAATTTCTAGAGATCGGCTAGCGGTCGAATTTCGGCCGTTTTTAATGTCTTATTTATTTAATTGAGCACAACTTGCACTGTCATTTTATAGACTTTTCTATTTTGACTGTTCAAATATATACACTGGACCCCTGTAACTCTGTGTAGTTGCTTTTACATAATTTTAACTTAATAGCACATATTAATTAAAATTTTAGCTTTTTGCTTTTCTTTCATTCTTCTTTGCTTGAAAAATGCGTACAAAGAATTCTCCTCACAAATTATATTTGTATAGATACGTGTCTAAGTGAAATAAAATAATTATTTTCTTTTAGCTGTACCCCGCGGTGTCATCCACGTAAGTCCTGATGCCGTGGGAGGATCAGGATAAAAAGAAGCCTATGTGTTAATCCAGGTCTCCAGATATCTACATACCAAGTTTCATCGCAATCGGTTCAGTAGTTTTTACGTGAAAGAGCAACAAACATCCATACATCCTCACAAACTTCCGCGTTAATAATATTAGTAGGATAGTAATTATATCTGTGATTGTATATGACGTGATAGAGACTCGAAATTAGAGTCTTTTTGAATAATCATCCTCATCCTCCGCGCCTATTCCCAACTAAGTTGTTGTCGGCTTTCAGCCTAACTACGACACGGCCGAATTTCGATATTTTACATACGTGAAGCGACTTCCATCAGACCTCCACAACCCAAGTACTAGGCTATATCGAAGTTCTGTAGTTAGACGAGGTTGTTGGACTTTTTAGGGCTCCAGCTAACCGTAACGAATGCCACAGATGTTCGCATGGCAACCGGGACCGACGGCTTAACGTGCTCTCTAAAATACTACATATATATTATTATAAACTGAACTATATTTAATAATGTATTTCTTACTATTGAAACAGTGCTTTCTGAAAGGGCTTACTTAGTAGAAAGCTCCGAGAATAATTTAAATTTCCCCACAAATAAGTGGCAGATGTTCTCAGTGCGTAATACTGTTAGGGTTGTCACAAACCTCACTTGCAAATCGCGTGTGGAGTAATAAGGTACTCGCTTAGCTAGGCGCGTGCCTCGCTTTCTAATGCGCAACGGTCTAGTCTCATTACATTGTAATAAGCGGAAGCGGAATTAAACCATTGACCATCAACGACCACCACGAGGTCTTCTTTATCATAGGCCAAAATTGTCCCTATCTTGTCCCTGTAACTTTCACGAAGTCCTTGCTGTAATTACTGCGCTTAACATTCAAATCTATGGTAGAAGTAGGTTCAGTAAGATCTTTATTCCATTAAAGGTGCCTTGATTCCCTGTCGAACTTTTTTTATGGAATTCAAATAGTGGGATATTCCCTGTTCGTTGGTATATATTTTTGTGTATGTTTAATATAAGTCGTTCTTTAATATATTTTTGTCAAAAGTCCGTCCGTATTTCCCAGATACTTAGGGCATACCCGAGTCTCCTGCAATAGCCACAATGCCCACTTGTGACGGCACACCGTGTGGTTTTTTTCGATTCCGACGTACCATTTCATCGTTAGGTACGATGAGGTGATGACCTGTATAACACACGTGGAAATTAAGGAAATTGAAGTCCGATATACTATTTATATAGTTGAATACGATCTTATTTCTGAGGATGTTCTTGTAGCAGGAATTCTTTTATATCAGATAAATTTCGTTATAGCTTCTTTATACTTCACTTTTAATGTCTTTTATTTCTCCTTTGCTCTAGAAGGCAAGGATACGATTTAGATAAATTACAACATAGACGCTATCGCCTTTCTACTGTGTCCCGACTTTATATCTAGCGAATTTACTCCACGCATTGCACGTATGTCATCATTCCGCAGGTCTCGGATATCAGCTTTACTTGGTTCTAACACTCTTTGCGCTTCTGAAAATCTGAAACTAACTTATACATACCACATACCTGTACAGTTCATCTACCAGTTAGAAGTAGAAAAAATAACCTCGATAAGTATTAATGACGGTAAACAGACAAGCCGAGTTAACAGATTTTCGCGAATAAAAAGCTGCCTGTAGCTGTGTGGCAGTAGAGATGATGGATCAGTCAAGGTACATAAAATCTGGCGTCATAATTGGTGTCCCAATAGAATATACAATAGTCTATTTCAGCTTTGGGAACGAACTGTGCGCAAATCAAGGGAGTCTTGGATTCCTTTAATATATTTACATAATTATGTTATGAGGGTTGTTAAAAGATTATGCAATTTCCCAGAGTAAAAAACTACTCTATCAGAGTCATTAGAAACCGACTGTAGTTACCGAATATACAGTAAAGAAAATATATTTACGTCACGTCTGAATGCGAGACCCAAAGAGACCTATAGAAGACCTATAGAAATACATAAATATTAATTAGTACATATTTCATAAATTTGATACAAAAAGGTTACTACTTAAAGGTTTTATTATGCCCGAGTGTCAAATAATTATGATTGTTCTTGATTTCATTGAACTCGAGAACTTGGAATCACATTTCTAAATGATTCTTCTTTGCATGTGGAACTGAATGAATTTAATGTACCTAAAAGAAACCTTGCTTGAATTTTAGAGACAGAAAAACTTAATAATGTAGAAGCTATTCTAGCCAGCCTGTCCCGATTCCTACATTCATAACTGAAATAACGCAATCATAACACCATGGTATAGGGGAAAGTCATAAATGGAACAAAAAGCCTGCCATCTGTGTTTTGTGGTTGCAAAGCCTACTTACGCAGTTCAAACGCGGTACGTATCGTAACGATGATTGCACATGTTGCGAAATCCCCTACCAACAACTTGAAATTTCAACCATCTTCCGTCCATTTACTTTCCCTATGTTCCTAAACAATGTATTTTTGTACAGCGTCTTCGCACTGACCGCGGTAAGCGAACATTGTGCAAGCGATTAGTTTGCATTTGTATGTATCACTAATATTAAAGCGAAAGTTTGTGAGGATGTATCGATGTTCGTTACTCTCTCCCGCAAAAAACGGCTAAAAGGATTTAGATGAAATTTGGCAGAGCGATACATTCTAGTCTAGATAAGCACATAGGCTATAATTATTTATTTATTTAAACAGGAATTAACGCGATCACGAAAAGGTATATCCCGTGGAAATACATAATTATATCATGGAACGCGAAAGTTTAAAAGTTAGTAAAGTACATGGGCTTTTATCCCGAAAAAATTTACGGTTCCCGTGGGATAGATTTCCCCAAAATTTCCCCGCGAATGAAGTTGCGGGCAACTAGCTAGTATACCTACCATATATTGTATCATGTGACAAAGGATGAATGTGTGAAAATTTGCTATACCATACCTGTCTAGGACAGTCATTTAAAAGGTTAAAAGCGGTATTCATCCACAATCTCAGCGTCGACCGACCAAAATTTGACGAATTGCCAAAAATAATTGCCAAAAAGGCAAGATGAAGAAATAAATAAGTAGTAATAAATACCTTATTGTTACTTATCTTGTTTTATTAAATTTAAAGAATACTTTACAATGAGTTTCCTATAGCTCCAGTTTCCATAGCTGGCTGAAAATATTTCTATAAAGAGAAATTTTCTGCCTACTAGTCTTTGTAAACCAGCTTTCAGAGTGACCCGAATTTGTGTGTGTAAGTGATTAGTCATAAGTGACACTATTTATAAATAACATAACCGATTGTAATGGTTTTAAACGTAAGTTATATTTTATCTCGAAATCAAAATTAAAATTATATAGATACCCACTATTGTAACGTAAATAGACACGCATATTGGCGGCGTATGACGCTAGAGTAGAGAACATGCAGCGTCTGCAACTTTTAACTTTTAATCCCGCCCGGATTTCGTTCCTGCATAAGGACGAACACATCAACTTTTGCAGCTTATGATCATGTGATAGGTCACTGTTAATGCTTCGCTTTATCCAAAAAAAAAATCAATGCCCGCTATCAATGACACCACTACCTATCCGTGTAGCCATATTGTATGATCGTCGTGTGTTGTTCACAGTTGTTCGAAAAGTTCGTGCGCCGATACTTTCGATATATGAGATACACGTGCGTCACGTACTTGTGTATTCTTTCTTATATCGCCTGTTTATAAAGTTGGAGGAATTATGTCGACTTACTGATCTATTGGCGATGATTCTTTTTGTTCCGAAACAATGTGTGTATGCCATAATTTTATTTTCTTGGAAATGGTTTATCCAACACCGTTTTTCACAATGTAGCAGTGAATCTGTTCACTTAGTAAGAAACACACGGTCGCCTGCTGGTAAGCGGTTATTGGTACTTATCAACTCTTGAAATATCAATAATGTCACTTATATGCTTTACCCATCTTATTTCGACTCCTATAGCTTTACCCATCTTATTTCGACTCCCATTAAACGTTGGTGACCTCACTGGAAGAGGGCAGCAATGTAATGGAAGTGATGTTTAACCTTTATTTTTTATATAATGGAGATGCTGGACTGGACTGGACGGCAAAAGACAGTCGGAGCTCAAATTCCAACATTGGCAACATACTGAATACTTTAGGTGGTGTTAGCGTTCATGGCGAATATAAAACATGCAATACCTGAGCTATAAGCACTTACTTTTGGTCAGGTTGTATGTTTGTTGTTGCTAACTAATCGTACATATATATAATGCATTTCTATATATATTAATACGTGAAGAGAATTATTTGTACTCCTTTTTAAGCAAATTTCGCGTAAAGTTTGGAATACTTAAAGTTTATATGTAGAATAAGAAATAAGTGCAGAAAGCGAAAATGTTTAAATATTCAATACTAATATTATAAAACTGAAGAGTTTGTTTTGTTGAAAGCGCTAATCTCAGGAAATTCCTGTTCGAATTGAAAAATTATTTTAGTGTTGGATAGCCCATTTATCGAGGAAGGCTATAGACTATATAACATTCCGGTACGACCAATAGGATCGGAGCATCAGGAAAAAATGTTGCACAAACGAGGAAAATTTCCGAACGCAGACGAAATTGCGAGGGTTAACTAGTATATTATAAATTTAAAAATTACATGAAAACGGCTATATCGGGCTACACGTATCCAGAATGTGTTGACCTGCTATGGTACGGAAAATCAATACAATGACAGTTGAACTTAATGTCAGTCAGTTCAGTCAATGAAATAAAACAAAACTTTCAACTTTCTGTTCCTTATTAATTATGGTTGAATTTAACCACCAGGCGGTCTCTAGGATAATATAAAACTTTAGAAAATAAGATCATTAGCATATTTCCAATACCTACATCCATTAATAGTTTCATTTGAAACCCAATCCCATATAACACGGTTTGTATTTACAAACCCTTGATCTACTAACTGTGCAATACAATAGCTCCTGCAAGGGGCTTGCCCAAAATTCTATAGAATATCATATTTTTATGATGCACACTGATTAATCATGGTTTTGCTTTGGGGTTCGATACCAAACTTAATGTTGCAGCTAACACGTACAATTTAGAGCTTTATACTAATGGAATAACGTGTATTTAGCTGGTATATTACTTGTTGTCTCAAGTATTTGTTTAAAAGCTTATTTTTGGAGCTAAATACCCTTTATTAGTTTTGGTTTCTATGAAAAGATTTGATTGCAGATGTCGAATGAGGGACTGACGGCGTTTTTGTTCGATCTCTTTTGTAATATAGCGTTATGATATTAAATTGGGTATGGTTTGATTACATAATAATAATAATAACCGAAATACCGAATTAGATGCCTTTAACGGGATAGTCCGTATACTACAGACTGCATTCCGAATGCACCACCCGCGATCATCAGTAATGAGTTTATATATCCCGCAAAAATTTTGAGGTCGTGGTCGACCCTGCACAATCGCGAGATACACAACCTCAGAGAACATTTCCTACACATTGATGTGGGCGTGCATCGTTATGTAGTCGCAGTGGACAACGGACTCACTCCACTCGCTCTAGCTAAAGGAAACTGTTGTTAACTACAAAGTGTTATTTCTTTTTAGTTTTTAGAATCTCGCAATCGCAATCTCGCGGTTGTATTTTATTCTTTTGAATTCATTTCTTTTTTCATTTTGTTTTTTCCTAATATTCCTAATTATTGTAATAATAAACCTAATCCCAACATTTATGTAGGCAACCCTATCTACTCTTTGATTTTGCTTTTTGTCTTTGCCTCGTGTTTCTTTTTTATATCAGTTCATCAAATAATACTTTCGAGTCATGATTATCATGATTGAATATGAATATTAAGAAATTAAGATATTTCAATTATAATTAACACTAACTACCCTAAACTAAGTATACCTGTTCCTGCTATACCTTTTTAAAAACGCTGTAACGCATTTGTAAAATAGCATTTCCTGTGCGTATGATTTATATCATCATCATTTCATTTTATGAAAGTCGCTGACAAAATTAATATTTATCTAACGGTAATAGTTCGAAGTGAAATGATTGCTGTTCATAGTAGGTACGTTTTTATTTTTTACCATTAATTGGAAACTTAAAACAATTCTGAATATTACTTTTCATTTGTAGAACAAAAAATTATGTAGTTGAGAATCATTTGCTAGGCAAGTATTAGCAATAGACATTGTATGAGGGCAAGACGCGAGCGATGGCCAGTAGTAGTCTATATTCTTCTATAAATATTAGCACAAAATGAGTGTATTGACCGTTCATTTCGCCACTAGTCGACAACGCGACTTGTTTTATTTTTATCCAGCTATCAGATTTAGTATTTGCGTAGATACTGAATGACATGCGGCAATAATGTACAAATTTGTTATTTTGGTATATCCACATATTTGTTATTTTAGTATAAAATTCAAAGCACTGTATTGTAAGTGGCACTCACTCAAGCCTTTACGATACCGTAAAAGACTTTTTTGGTGTCATGTCCTATAAGTTAATGATTACGTTAAGATGATTAAACTATTGTTTTACATAAATTACTATTATTTAACTTTTCACCTCTTTGCAATGTAATGTTCTTATGTAACTTTAGAATTAAAATAAACGTGTATCATTATTATTGTTAATTAAAGTTAATAACTTCATATTTAACAATTAATAGCTTATAATTTAACGTTACGGTTGTGAACTGCCCACGATTCAGTCATAATTCTACGAACTGTGCCATATCATCCATACTCAAAAAAGTTGTTCGTAAAAATAAAACGTAACAACTCATACTTCAATTCCTAACCATACATATTTTGTAAATTCCAATATTTCGCTCAATCCAATGACATGCAAATCCATTTACATACCACAGCAAATCAAATTGTTTTAATTCCAAATATTTGCATCTAGCGTAAGGGAAATCGAATGCAATTAGGAGTTCCGAGTTGCATATTCATGTTAACGAACAAACCGGGCAAATAGCTCAAAATGTAGCAAAGGGAAACAATTAAAAGCAGAATGTCCATGGAAAATAGAAGTTAGGAAAAATCTTTCCCCTTTTACACTTTCGTTGTTATATCTGAACGAGTACGAGAGAGCTGTGTACTCTGTATAGTGTATGGCTGTTAAAGCGAGTGTAATGGATAGGAAATATTTGGACTCTAGACTACAGGGTACTTTTTTTTAGTCTGTTCGATTAAGAAAATACCGCGTTTTAGGGCAATCGGTAATTGGCATAAATGAGACCTTTACGCACGTCACAGTAAATGTCTGTTGCCGTATGTTAATATCTCTCCTTAGTAAGGCAGGCTGTAGTCTCTCATCTGATATTGTAGAAGTACATAATACAGCACCCTGTGGTGTAGATCCCATACTCACGCCTGTATCCCATAGGGGTAGGTAGAGGCGTATAAAACCACATTTTGTCAACTATAATTTTAGTCCCACTCACATAATAGGCGATAAGCCTATTGTCGTCCACTGGCAATATATTGAAAGGGAAAGGAAGGTAAAAAGGGAAGGTAATGGCTCTTGAGTTGCAGGTGCCCATGAGCGACGGTAGTCATTTACCGTCAGGTGACCCGTCCGCTCATCTGTCTAGTTTTAATTTATAACGTCTGAAGTGCATACAATTATATTAGCTAGCTGAAGAGTTATATATTAATCTTAAGATCTACCTGTCTGAACATCAAGCCAACGATAGGGGTTGAACAATAACCACAAACGTTAATAGCAGGAGATAAAGCACAGCCGATTTCAGTTTGGATTGGAGCATCCACTATACTGAACGCTTTATTTACCCAGCACTACTAGCTTAGTGTTAGATTTCTGCATAGGAGTAATGTACTAACATGCATTAATTTAAAATACTACCGATTCAAAACTCCCTGTGATGCTCTTTAAACGGCTTAATAGGTTTTCTTGAATTATAGCTAAAAACATTTTGGATCAAGTCACCTTTCAAATAAAAAAAATCATCAAAATCGATCCATTTTTATCCATCCATCGTTTAGCATCTATGATGCCACAGCAGACACATATATAAACATGTTTAACCTTCCTTTTTTATGTTATATTGGGCAAACGAGCAGACGGGTCACCTGATGGTAAATTACTACCGCCGGCCATGAGCACCTGCAACTCAAGAGTCACAGGTGCGTTGCCGACCTTTAAGCGTTGGGGGTTAAAAATTCTAAATATAATTTAAAAGCTAACAACACACTTTAATATCAACGTAAATGAAAACGCTGCCCCACGTTACAGACTTATTTACTTTTTAGTTCGGTTCAATGTTATTTTATCTGTTTTGGAATATATGTAATTTATTTATAAATGGCATTTTAGGTTCTGAAGCGACGGTGACAGTTCAATTATGAGAGTAATTTTGCAACGATTTACAGGTGATTGAATTTTTAGACTTTATAATATTATTTAATTTTGTATAAAATTGATATAATTTAAGAAGATTTCGTGAAAATGTGTGTCTAGTAACTTATTTTTAATTCGTTCGATACTTAATACAATGATGACTGATGGAAATTAAAGTATACTCGTATGTATAAATTAAAAATAGTCCTTCTTTCTCAATATCATATCATAGCCACTTTGTGTATTTATTGTCGGTATGTGTTTTTTTTATGATATAGGGGGGAAATGAGCAGACGGGTCACCTGATGGTAAATGACTACCTGCTATGAACACCTCTGCAACTCAAGAGTCGCAAATGCGTTGCCGGCCTTTAAGGTGGGAGTAGGGGAAGGGGGAGGTGGGAAGAAGGGGGGAAAAACGAGGGAGGGAAGAGGTAGGGCCTCCGGTAACCTTACTCGGCGAAAAGCAATGTAATCATTGGCAGTGGTATCACTCCGGTCGAGCCGGCCCATACGTGCATAAATCCCATGTTCCCAGAAAACGTGTAAAAATGCTTTCAAATATGAGATTTGTCTAGCAATTAGTTTGTTTTGTATTTACATATTTATTTGTGTTTATAAAAGAGTACTTGGTAGCTAGTACTGCCTGTGAGAGAGGACTTTACAATATTAAATATTTAAAGATAAAGTTCGCCGAGACTGTGGATAAATTTCAGTCTATAATGTAAATCTTAGTCCCCTTTGGGATCTAGCTTACAGCAGTGCTAACGTGACGACTGAAACCACTTGAGGCCGCCGTCTTGGCAAACTTTTTTAACTAAACCAAAAAGTACAAAATATGGCATCCCATATACATTTATCTTTTTTATGGTCTATTTTCCAAACTCAAACAATTGGAAACCACAGAAAAAATGCACCTTTAATGGAACATTTTATTCGCCCGTCAAATAGAATGCTGGAGAAAGATGAGAGCTTACTTTTACGACTTATTCGTGTCCGGTGCAAACGGGCCGCGCAACAAAACGACAACTCAATGCCTTAATTGGCACATCCTGGCCTGTGTTGCGATTACCGTTTTCCAGCTAAATGAAAACCGACACTGTGTTTAGTTAGTCTTGTTGAAAGTGTGTTTTGAACATTATTCACTGTGATGATTAGTGTTAGTGTTTCAGAAAGTTCGTTGAATTTGCAGCTATCTTTCAGCATGATTAATGAACTTATTTATTAGATGTGTTGGCAGGACTGTCAGATATTTGATACTGTTAGGACAGGACATGATTTTTGTAGTCAAATTGGGAACTCTGCGCATAGCCAGTAGTGCTCGTCGCTTTTGGGCCATTACATTTTTTGGCGATGGAATGAGTTGATTTGTATATGTAACAATTCATTTTACATCAGAGCTAACCGTTAACACAATTTAGTTTCTGAATCACACAATCTTCATACGGTTCAGTCCGTTCTATCGATATCGTAAAAGGTTATCAAGCAAGCTCACAAAACTAACTGAAAATAATCAAATAAAATGACATGTCTTGTGTTGTCGCCACTTCAAAAACTTATTTATTTTATTAAAAATAGGGACAAACTGTAATAGATGATAACGGCGCTCACTATTTAATAAAAGTAACTTAATAGACATTATTTTGACTGGTTATACCGGTAATGCAATGCTATTGGTTTGATTGATAAATATTAATGAATAGTGGGGTTATAAAAGGGTAGGAATAAGTGGAGAACTTCACCTGAGTGCGGATAGAGCTACGAACAACTTGGCAGTTACTGTTATTTAGTAATTTTCATAGTTTATATCAGTGGTTGCGAGACTGTTTTTTACACTTGTCAAGTTTCATGACACATTCTACAGCGAAATAAATATTTACAATCAATTATTAATGATGTTAACAACAAATATTATTTATATTGCAGACAGTGTATACCTATACATATATATTTATAACACTTTTGAAAGCACGATAATATATAGGAATGTATGAAAAGGGGTGCCATATTTTCGGGTCATAAATAAAGTACAGGTGTTTTTTAGGTACCCTTACTTTGAAACTGAGAACATGTACTTGATAATCCAATAAAGCTAATCTTTAAAACACAAAACGGGCGTTAACTGTGCTAACAGCGCAGATCCGGTATTAACCTAATTGTATAGAATACCAGCCAGTACGCTTTATTGCTTGAACACGCTGAGAATTTTTATAATAACATTTTTTTGTAACCAAAACTATGTCACTTCGTCATAGTCTTTAATCGTCATCGACTGTCAATGCGTGAATCATGAGTTTTTGTTTCCTTGTACGACAAAATGATTAAGTTACAGGTCTCCTGACGTCTGAGTCACGTGTGGCCAGCTTTTTTGAAAAAAGGTTTTGGTATTTTTCAAGTATTAAAATAAAAACCTTCGTGAGTGGTGTTCATATATATTAAACATTAGCTTACTGTCGCGGCAAGACGCTTCACTCCTGGACACAGGGCCTCAAAGGGAGTAGTCTCGGACCCGACGGGGGCCCTATGTCAAGGAGTGAAGTGTCCTGCCGCGACGGTGTCAAGCCCCTACGGGTCCAAAACTAGTCGGGCATCCCCGAAAAATGCATGTGAGTAAACCCGTATCTTTAATTTAAACAATCGAGGATTGTTTTGGTCTTAATTAGTTTTTGGTTTTGAGAACAGTGCTGAGGTTATTGAACTTTGAGAGAGATTACACCTGTGTAAATGAGAAAAATGTGTATATTGAATTGAAGCGAATGTCTGATACGTGGTGTATAATTCGCGATTTTTTTTTAAAACAGTCTTAATATCTTAAGCTGAGCTATGTGTTGATTTTTATTTCTGACTTTAACTTATATTCGTTTCTATGATTTAATGTAATAACTTCCTGTTTTATTAGTGTTGCGTTAGATAATGATTGGGACGTTTGTCCATACTAATTCTTTGGTGACTTAAACATAATGTATGTGCTGGAACGTCTACCGCATAGGACTCCTTTTTGCTCGTCATTGAAGGGGAGATATTTAAATCATGTCTTGCCTCTCGTGGCGCATACTCCAATAGCTAAAAGATAAAAGACAGCAACTTTATGTTAATGTTCTTGGCTTTGGAGTTTTTATGGACGTTTGTCGTTGTTGATGAGCTTATTGGTTCATCTCTCGTCTGTCTGTCTGTCTGTTCGCGATAAACTCAACAACTACCGAACGGATTTTCATACGGTTTTCACCAATAGACGGATTGATACATGAGGAAGGTTTAGGTGTACAATTTATTAATGTTTTGTGTAAAATAGCTGAAATATGACGATGATTGTTGAAGGTGTCGGAAAAAAATCAATATATGCTTTGCTACCCGTGCGAAACCGGGTCAGGTTTGCTAATTCTATAAAAAATATGTCTTATAATTTAAAAAAAGCGTCGCGGGTCGGTAGCGTAATGGCTAAGGCGTCGGTCTTGCAATCAAGGGGATGCGGGTTCGAACCGCACCTAGTACACTACCGACGTGAACCCACTTCCGACACATAAATATTTAGCTTAGCTGTAGGGGTTAACAAGAATACTACATGGTACAAGTACTACATGGTATAAGTACTACAAGGTACAAGTGCTACATGGTACAAGTACTACAAGGTACAAGTACTACAAGGTACAAGTCTTACAAGGTACAAGTCCTACATGGTACAAGTACTACAAGGTACAAGTACTACAAGGTACAAGTCCTACAAGGTACAAGTACTACATGGTACAAGTACTACAAGGTAATACCAGTTCGAATGCTTGGACTTGCCGGCAACAGCCAGTTTGAGTTACAGGTATTCGACCCTGACCTGCTCGAGCTACTGTTCACACCCCCTAATCCATCCGTGTAAGCAATATTCCTATCTTTCCATTGCCTTTCTTTCTTAACTATCTTACCCTTTCAATATACTCCCAATTTTCCCATCTTTAATTTCCAAAGTGCCCGGTTGAGGGCAATAGGCTTGCCTCGTATTACGAGAATGGGACCAAATTTTAATCACGCCAATCAAATAATTTGGTCCCATGGTAAAATTAATATTTGGGTATTTAATACGCCTCTACCTACCTCTTTGAAGATACAGGCTTGTGTGTATGTACTCGTATGTATGTATTACAAGGAGTGTAAAAGTTTTTAAAGGGTCGGCAACGCGCATGCGGGTCCGCTGGAGTAGCAAGCGTTCATAGGCTAGAGTAACCGCTTACGATTAGGCAGTCCGTAAGCTTGTTAGCCAGCGATGTCGTATAAAAAAGTATTAGTAATGTGTGATCCATGTTACTAGTTGTTTTTTATTAAAAAAAAGTAATTAGTACCATTATAAAAGGAAAGAAATAATTACCAGTTCGCTACTGGTAGTGCTGGTCCTGTGTTACTTGTTTCATAGGATTGATGCACCCGCAACGCATCATGTTGTAATACACGACAGTCATCTGCAACCCAGAGACATGCAGCGTATTCCGTTTGCAGGATCAGCTCTGCACATGAATATTAAAGTAAAACGTTATTGTGGACGTTATTACACCGATACGTAATGCCGTCTATTTTAAAAATATATGTCGTGCCTTTCAAAATGATTATTGTAGGTATTATTGTATATCTCCCTCTTGGTTTCATATTATTAAGTAAGAAGTTACTAGAGGCTATAAAAGTACGAGCAAGGAACTCACATAATAATATGAAAAACTCCCCGCGGTTCCCGCGCGGCTTCGCTCGCGTGCACATATTTATATATTTTGCGTGGAACCCTAATTCTTTTTCCAAAATAAAAGTAGCCTAAGTTACTCCTTATAATACCAGCTATCTGCCAGTCAAAGTCCCTCGGAAATCGGTCCACACGTTCCGGAGATTGAAAGTTTTTAATTTTTTTGTCGTGGCGTGTGTAAAAAAATTTAAAAAATGAGTTATATAGTAAGACTTGTTATATGGAATACTAAGCCGCACGGGTCATCACCGGACCTAACGGTGAAGTGTATGTCGGAATCGAACCGACTAACACCACTCGGTGTTCTGTCACAAAGGTCTATTGCAAGTGCCCCGGGTATACCATAAGAAGGACGCCTCCGAGACCTCTCGCAGACCTTGGCCGCCTTTTGATGGGATACTAACCTATCATTGGTGGCAGGCTGCTTGTTTTTTTCGGTATCTTGCTTACTATGCGAATACGTAAAAAGTATTCATCATTAACATTTTCCGAATTGAGATATCATACAAACCTATTCGTACCTACTTTAGAATTAGGATATTTAACGCGGCACATTGCATGGAGTGAGGGAATACTCACATATCCGCATGGCTTACCGCGCTATGGCATGTAAAAAAAAAGTAGTAAGGAAATGATTTACACTAATTTTATTCGAATGAATATTACAGTTCTGTGTGATTGGACCCCGTTTTAAAGCATCACAGCACGCATGCATCAAATACGGTGGCAGCATCTTGCATACTTGCAGTACCATGTTTGAATAATATCCTTTTAACAAATCTCAAGAAGAAAGGGCGGTACCTGAAACCAGTGGGCTTGTATGAAAGGTTTTATGACCAAATAAATAACAACTGATATAGCCTCCAAGGAAAATCGTGGCAGAGATGCCATATCATAAATAAACTTCCATTGTAATTAGCCTTCCAATACAAGTGGAATAGTCACGAACCCTACAAAGCACCTAGATTAACAAGAACTGTGTCTGGTAGTAAATACGGTCATCACATGAGAACCCCACATACACAACCTCACCCTGGGGATGGTGAAGTAGTTATGTTGCAATCGAAACTGTAGGTACCATACCGTGAAACTAAAGAAACCAAAAACTGGAGTACCCAAACTGGTGAGGTTCGTATGAAAGACATGACAGTAGAAAAAGCTCGTGAGGTACGTAAGAATAAAAATAAAATGCGGGATTTTGTCTCTGCCTAAGTGCCTACTCCGAAAGGCGTGATTTTTGTATGATGTATGTATAAAAATCGTACCGCGTTGGAGGTGCCCGGAAATCCCCATTGCTTTCTCCCTACTTTTCAGCGATTTGATGAGAAGTCCCCACTCAGAAGTCCCAGCTAAAAGACGTGCCGCTTCGAATGAGACCGCTCAGTACCCACGCATCGTCCTGTCGGCCTTACTTGCCATTGCAGGAAACTCCTACTGACAATCCTCACAATGAGTTACAGCCACACTACAATAAAATTGACGTGCACACACTCGTTGGTGTGCTTATAATTAATTATTGTGGTCGGTATGAGTAGTTAGAAATAAACGAGCCATAATTGCCGGCTGGTTATGGACAATTAAACGCAGTGCTGTGTTGGATGCAGTATAATTCAATTATATTAATATAGTGTTTGTGTAATGTTTTACAAAGCAGAACATTCATATGGCATTATGCTGTGTCGTTCTAGTTCAGTATCTCGGAACACGGAAGTCAGAATGTATTGCCTGAAAATTACTTCGTCTGTTAATTTGTTTATGACCTTTGTTTACTAAACACCAAAGTTAATAATTGGGAATAAAAATGGCCATCCCCAATGTGTCTTCATTGCAAATAAAAGTATCAAGGTACAAGGTTGGATTATAAAAGTTCCGTACAATAATCATAAATTTAAAATACGCCCTACTCGAAAATCTCTTCAACGAATACAAAAGAGCTACGATCTTCGAACGGCTGAACAGATTTTTTTTAAATATATCTAAGAACACTCTCGATCAAGTCACATTTTAAACAAAAAAAACTCACTCAAATCGGTCCATCTCTTTGGGAGCTATGATGCCACAGACAGACACAGATACGCAGACACGCAGACACAGGCACGTCAAACTTATAACACGCCTCTTTTTGCGTCGGGGGTTGAAAAGATCGTCTGTATATCATCTTCTATTAGCGGAATAGTTGAGATCCCCTTGGTATTAGAAGTATGCATAAGAAATGGAATCATTAACAAATAAGTTTAAAAAATATTTTGGGATTAACTTACGTGAAAGGTGTAAATTAAATTAAAAAATACTTTTCTTTCCAATGATTTTTGTAATGGTTTTAACACTGATTAATTTGTTTACAGGTATAAACCGGACTATATATCATATTAAAAGCGCCATGGGCATCGTACACAAGGTAACATTTTACTTGCTTAGATATAATCCATAAATCATGCTAAAGTACTAACTATACATATAATATATCTCAGTATTGTGCTACTTTGTTCTGACAAAGCAGCGCGCAAATAGGTACAGAGTTGTAATTACAATAAGCTATCAATTACTAAACCACTGCGTACTCTTTAAACAGTACATAAAACCACGTTCAAAACTTCAAACTAATGTTAATATATTTGTTCTGAACAGATTATCGTCCATTCAAACTAACAACTTCAAGTTGAACAAGCGCCTCAAACAAACCTTCCTCATATTCAACTATTAAAATAGCCAAGTTTATTTTAGAACTAACAAAGCCGAGCTGAAAACCATCAGAGTACACATTATCTAAGCCAGCGAGATCGTGCTTAACCCGACCGCTGGAAAACGAACGAGTAAAACAAAAAGTCCTGACCGCCTGTTGCCGCTTATTATTCTTATTTTAGTCGTGTGCTTATAGGCTAAGGACGGGAAAGTTGCTGTCGATATTTATAATTAATCATTATAATTGGCAGGGAGCCGCCGAGAAAGAAGACGGTACCAGACCACTATTTGTGGAAGTTTTTAGAAGAGGTCTATGTTCAGTGAATGTCTTATGGCTAAAAAGTTGATGGATACGCTTTGGTTTAAGACAAAGATACACAAAAACAAATATCTATAGAACATTACTAGACTTGACTGCACGGATGGCGCAAGGATTTAAGTAGTCACCTCGCTACTACGACGCGCGTAGTGTTGTGGGTTCAAATCTCACACGGGCCAAAAATTTCTGTTCCACAAATAATTGTCCCGAGTCTGGGTTGTTGTTGTTCTTTGTGTCCGTTGTTTAAATGATTATGAAGTTCCCTGCGATACAGGAATATTCTTAATGCAGGAGTTATCTTTTAAAACAAAAAAAAATTGAAAAACCTTAGCTATAGCTATGTCGGGATTATATTCCTATATATATATATATTCCTATATATTATATTCAAACCTGAAACCTGTTGTCCTGATACCCTCAATACTGACATCGCTCAATAGATTTAAAAAGAGTAACAAAACCAAATACATCCATCTAATCATGGTCACTCCAATTGATATTGGTTTTATCACACGGTATGTTTGTTATACGTCTCTCATATGCGTATTATTTTCCTTAGAACTGAGAGATACAAAAGATTGTAAGCTGTGTATGTATTATAAATATACAGACCAAAAAGTTGTATTTAAAGGAGTGTTACCAAAAACTTTCGGTTGTCTTATTATCTGTATAACATGTATAATGATATTTAATTTGATATTTGAAACTATCGACATCTCGATCCCATCTCTAAAAAATACATCTGCCCTGTGCAGTGTGCATGACACGAGGATATCGTTCAAGATTCTTCCGAGACTGCTCGCTTTGTCTACCTTCCACATAATCGATAATTTAAATTCACGTCACTTTAAAATGCGACGATCGAGCATGTTCACGATGCTGCTGATTTTATATTATCATTTGTGGTATCGATGTAGCTAAGAACTAATATTAACTTTGTCGAAGCGATATTAATAGATGATTATATTCCTCCACGTGTTTTTCTTGTTAAATCATAGTTTCTTTGTTAGGAGCATTTATCCCCTTTTTCTATGAAAACTTTAATCAATCATTATTTAGTGTTTTTATGAACTCATATTCATAAAACTATGGCTATTTTTATACTTGTGACGAGCTACATATGTGGCACAGTGTTAGAGCTTTCGACTGAATTCGCCAGGACGATTCCTGCTCAATGCAATATGCTCAATGTAATATATGGATGCATGAATATGTTATTTGTTATAGTAACTGCACAAACACTGTGAAATATATCTCAGAGAATTATTCTATAACAATTTTATCTTTTAAGTTGATTTTGCAAAGAACAAGAGGTTTAATTATGCATCGTTATTTAAATCACAAGGCGAACCTGCAGATAAGTACGTTTATATTAGTGTAGTTAACAGTGGTTAAGAAATTTATATCGTTGTCATATTCATTTAAGCACATTCCAATCAAGCATCGTGTTATATTTTATCGAAATTTCCACTAACACATGTACATCACTAACTTATCCGCGTGTTCACGACACAGCCAGCGTCTCACCTTATTGTTTAAGTTCACTAATTAGTCGCTCGCGTGCAAACAGAACTGATAAAAGTGCTTTCTGTTTGGCTTGCCTATTGTCAACACTATTTACAGTACTGCACCCTGGAGCAAGCTGTGCAAGCAGTCGCGGGAAAAGTAGTATTCTATGTTTATAGACAATGTATCTTCTATTTATATATTTGTCTGCTGAAGTTAATTATGTTTTATTTTATTTTGAAACTTAAAAGAGTTGAGAAAAATTATTACGTGCGATCAATAATATATCAGTCCCTACGCCTTAAAAATATAAAAGCGTTATCAATAAATGAATTATCATGGTTTACACTCGCACTTGTCACGACGAAATGGTTCAGTAAGGTCAGTCAGTTCGCTGCTAATCAAAATGAATTTCTTTGGTGATGTCGGGTGTTAGAATTAATCAGTATTTGTTTGTTTTTTGTTTTCTTTGTTTTTTTTAAATACAACTCCCGCATTAGGAATTACTCCTGTGTCGCGGTGGACTTTACAAACATAGAAACAACGGACACAAAGAACACCCAGACTCGGGTGGGAATCGAACTCACGACCTATGACATTGCTGTCAGGGTCACTAACCACTAGGCCAGTCAAATCAGTATTTGGTACATGCATTTTCTCGTATCTTTTACTAGGCTTGCCTTCTTCGCCCGCCTACATATGATCGAGAATCTTCAGTACAAAAGGATACACGTATGTATGTAGCATATTTGTTAATTATATCCTTTTGTAATAAAATTCTTGAAAGAATCCCAAACTCATTCAAGACCATTTTTAAAGTGCGTAAAAATGTAGATATAAAATTGGGTGGCCACTTTTTGAATCATTCTAAACTGGAAGAAGTGATAAATCTTAACAATAACCCATCGAATAGCGGTCAAGGGCAGGCAGATTTCATAATCATTCATCGATAACGTCAAACAGATGTCGTACATCACTATCCCGGGGCTCATGACACCAAGCCCCTATTGTTTACCGCCAGTAATTAGTTCCTCGCGTGCTCTGAGAAATCAATCGTACAACCGATGTGTACCAATGTAATAACTTCTAATGTGGGAATATGTGTCTAGGCACGAGTTTGCTTTAATATATATTTCCTGTTAAGCTCAAGTAAAAATACAATAATGAATCGCAATCGCTGTATATGGATTCACGTTCTTCAAATTTCTGCGTGGATAGACGCGGCTCGACTGAGGATGCTACCTTATGGAGCATATTGTTTTATTTTTTTTGGAAGAGATTGGGTTTTCAGTGCTCTATTGAAACCACTTGGGTGTATAGCCATCAGTAACCGATATCAGAGGGGTCGTGTCTTTGTTTACTAAGTTCTTTTATAAATTAATAAAGTACTAGCATATCACAGCTAGATTAGAGTTGTAAGAACTCCATGGATAGGGTATAGGATTGCCAGCACATGGGTGTACCGGTTTTGAGAGAGTGTTGGAGCACTCTCTTGTGTACTCAGAGGATTACCCACGAGAAAGTGGTGGAGGTTATAGTGTGATATCTGTAAATATTTGTTGTGTTGCTATATTTATTTCACGTCTATATCTTTATATATTCGTTCTGTGCGTGTGTATGTCACTAACCTCCTCCTAAACGGCTGGACCGATTTTAATGAAATTTTTTGTGTGTCTTCAGGTGGGTTCGAGAATGGTTTAGATTTCCAATTGGACCTGGTAGATGGCACTGCGATAGGGTTCCAGGAATAATATTTTTAAGTTCCGGCAGGACAACGTCTGGCGGGTCCGCTAGTTACTTTATATATTTTAAAACTTTGATCTGACAATCCACCAACTCGGTTGATATCAGAATTTCAAGCCCTCGACAGTCTTCTTTTCTATCATCAAATCTTATATTTTTTTATAAAAATAAAAAAATACAAAACGAATTCAGTAAACTTTCTCACATACCAGAAATTGATATAACAGAAGTTGGTATGCTAGAGTATATAAATCTCCCTCACGATCGGGAGGTAACCTACATGAACTTGTCGACCAAAAAATATTGATGAACAATATAACTAATCAAGCTGCTCGAATGTTAACATATCCAATATAATAACGCTGTGCCACACGTTGATTTTATTAGATTGTCATTTGTTAATGTTTTCATTTTAAAGGAAGCGAACTGAAGTACTAGTTAATTATACCTGTGTCTTGAATCTTTCTCTATCGCATGTATCATGGGGAGTGCTCCGAGGAATTGTTCGGACTTATACCGGCCGCAACGTTTCGCCATCGCGCGACAAAACTTTCATCCCCATCACCTGGATAACTGGCATTCCACCACTGTGCGGTTCTTCAGAATTTTTTTGCCTCGCACAACCAATCTCTGGAACAAATGTCGCCTGCGGCATTTCCGGACCGATACGACCTTTAAACCTTCAAGAAAAAAGCATACTCCCATCTCAAAGGCCGGCAACGCACTTGTGACTCTTGAGTTGCAGGTGTTCATGGGCGACGGCAGTCACTTACCATCAGGTGACCCGTCTGCTCGTTTGCCCCCTATAATATAAAAAAAAAATAAAGACTTCTCAAATACATATTAAAAGCTTGGTGACCCAGAATTTTTTTTAACTATTTTAAATAATAATAAATCTTTATTTCAGACAGTCCATATTTATAATGTTTATGAAAGGATACACTATCGAGTCTGAACACGAACATATGTCTTTAGGATATTAGAGTCCTGCTTTTCCGCAATGACCTTCAGGATGCTATTAGTGCTACCTCGTACCCTGCTCATCATTGATGACAGCCTCTTGCGTATGATGGCATGAAACCCGTCAATTCTTGCTTCAGCAAACATAAAAGAAGCACTACAAAATCGAGGTAACCCCAGCAACATCCTGAATCCATTGTTATATTGGACACGCAGAGCATTAAACGATCTCTGAGTATAACGATTAAAGATACGATGCCCCACACATAAGCCACATACTTTTTTATATTTACGTCATATTTTAATAAAACAGTCAAGTTATAACTATCTATTACAAAAAAGTATCAACCAACGTCACTTAGTTCACGTTAGTCATACACTAGAAATGTTCATAAGTTATTCTGCTACCTTTTCCAAATCTTTATACAAACACTTGTTTCTAAAAACATAATTGAAATCGGACAATTTTTACAAAAGGTTTCGTTCTTCATCGAAATCGGTAAAAACTGAAGTTATAAATAAGTAATGTCTCGTTCCCATGGTAAATTTAGTCATAAATACAGAAATTGTTGGATTACGACACCATCATGCGATCGTATATTCAAAATATACACTGATCGATTTTTTTACACCCACCATAAACGAGCCGACGTATGTATGTTTGTGGAACGTAATTTAGGTTAATCGACGATGTATGATACTGTTTACAATGTACACTAGAATGTGTGCTATCATCTACCTGTTTGGTTTTCGAGGGGTCGGCAGACTTGGTGACGAGGGTATTGAACTGTCGAGAGTTTTGTTTGCCATGTCATTTGGTTTTCTGTTGTACAGGGGTCTTTTTCGATTTCTTCACAAGGTGATTTTCAATTTCATTGGTTTTTTTGTTTATTTTGCTAATTTTTATAACTACCTGGCTAATTGCTGGAAGCACTGGATAACCGATTGGCCGGCCGGGCCGTATTTGGTTATTTAGTTGCATAAATAAAAAACTTTTTAACAAACAATTAAACCGACGTAAAATAACTGTAAAGCAAAAATAAATAAACTATCAAATTTATATAAACTAATTAAGAGTCTGGCATCTAATTGATTTCATAATGTTTAACATCGAATTAGTTAACAACCTCTTTGACAGTTCGAAATATGATTTTTTTCTTAACTGTTCTCAGAAATGCTCAAGACCTTTTCTGGGCAGAGTCCTCAAACGTCAAGCGCGAACAGCTGTCAGTAAACATTTAGACTAAGAGGCACATTTAAATATATATTACAAGTTAAATATACTAAATCATTATTACACACTCCATCGGTCCGCGTGCTGTAAACCGAGCGTGAATGCTGACGTCAAGTAGGGAAGCAATGTGTCATACCGAACGCGTATGTTTGAAATACATTTTGTATTCAAGAAGGTATTTTAAGAAAGGTATTTAAAAAAAGACACACGCAGACTTATGCCTATATCTCCGAAGGGGTAGGCAGAGGTGTATTAAACACTCATATTTTACATTCTATAATTTGGGTAAGCCTATTGCCGGGAACTTTGGGAATTAAAGATGGGAAAATTGGGAGTATATTGAAAGGGAAAAGTAGTTAATAAGGGAAGGAAATGGGAATGCTTAAACGGATGGTTTGGGGAGTGTGAGCGATAACCGGTCACATACCCGTAACTCGAACTGGCTGTTACTGGGAATTCCGACTGTGTTGCACACAATGCTTATTTATTACCTTGTAATTATGCACGTTTGAGAGGCATTTTGTAAGAAACGTAAGTCGTAGACGTAATAAATGAAAATGCTACAATTGCAAGGTTCTGTAATATGTATGAATGAAATTGTCATACTGGTCCGTCCAAACTAAAGTAAATTAAAATTAATTTTACCTAACCTTAACCTAAAATCCTTTTTTTTAAAGACGATATGGGCCGAAAATAATTCAATGACGTCTGTAGTAAAATTATGAAAGTAACTTTTTAGGTGGACAGAATATGACCCAAAGTCTTATGGATGCATGGTAATGGGTGGTGGGTTTCCACACGTTAAAAAAAAAAAAAATAATGGTAATGGTCAATCTTAACGGTACGAATGCGTAATCATACAGCTAGAAAGATCAACTATGTACATTTATTTGGCCTACCAATAGATTCGTAACCATTTTGGAATGTTGAACACGAAAATTGGTGTGTTAATCAATCATGTGCGTAAAAATACGCAGAAATAGGAATATTTGTTTTCAATCAGATCCACTCATAAGACATCAAAACGCAAATACAATTAAAATGTTTAACTAACGAATCATGGTTAAGAGCTTCGGGTGTTTGATATCATATCAAATATTTTTGGAAACAAGCATATCTATGACTACTATAAACAAATAAACCTACTAATAACAAGCTTTGCCCGAGACTGTACGCACTTAGATGTTCATGACCAAGTTCCCTATTTCTATAATTGTTTTTAAATTTTCGCGACTTGTTTACAGTTCTTACTGTCGGTTTAGTGGTTTATTAGCGGAACGTTACTAAACAGACAAACAAAAGCCGTTTTTCTTCACGTTTATAATATTTGAGTTAGAATTCACATCTGTACATGCATAATCTTCATCTAAATTTTTCATTAAATTGGTATGCATTTATATTTTGAATTTGTATTGTAAAATCATTACGAGACTCTATCGTCCGTGTTCATGTAGTCGCCATTACGAAGTTCGGAACTACTATGTATTTCGAAAATACGCTTCCTCGTCGTGACGCCTTATTAACTGTGATGACAGATTTATGGTAATATAAGACTTATAGCCTTAGAAATAACGACGTGCGAGTAATATACTTAAAAGGGTTATTTTAGCATGTCAATTAAGGGATAAAATGCACTTCACTTTTCTATATTTAACTTGGAGTCGTAAAAAATAAGTGCATCTTAAAAAGCGTTAAGTAACTTGTGAAATATATTTTTTTCACACTTGAGTATATTAAATACGCGTGTTTTTTCTTAAATGTAGCTGTAGCCTTTTCTCTTTTTTTTTCGTGTGGAAACCCCCTCGGGTCATCACCTCACCTGAGCTAATGGTGAAGTGGTATGTAGGAATCGAACCGACTAAAACCACACGGTGTTCCGTCACAAGTGGGCCTATTGCAGGGGACCCGGGAATACCCCTAAGAAGGAAGCCTCCGGGAACAGGAAGCCTTCGGGAACAAATGTAGCTGTAGCCTGCTTTATCTATTGTTGGTTTGATTTTCACGCAGGAAAATTGAGTTTTTATATGGCTTTGCTAACTTCTGCTTCCCTTCCTCTTCTTCTCCATTGATCTCTGGCGACTCGGTTTAACTCCAAAAAATACCACTACCTTGTCTAATCGCAGTCCGCTGTTGTCCGGCGATTTCGATCCATTCATTTCGATGTGCATGATAGGTGCCCTACGACAAAGGATTTAAATATAATTGAGGATATATTCTTCCTAGTGCAGTGCCACTCTGTTGTAGGCGCAAATGGAACTAAATTTAAAGTCACCAAAGTCTCGTTTGTCCAAAACAGCTTTGATATTTTTAGATATCAATCTTGAGGTCCGAAGTGGTTATAAAAGTATTTTTAAATGTAGTGGCATTCCATTCTTTTTTTGTCGTTAAAATTAAAAACCTCAAATGGACATTGGACGATAATTTATTTGATATGCAAACATATTTTACTTGTATATTGACTTTCCAATATTAATTTTTATAAAACTTCAAGTCATATAAATGTAAATTATTACTGAGAACTTCAAAGGGCCATCCACACAAGCGGAACATTAATAATACCTGTTAACACATTTTTTATAGTGACACAACGTTTAAGTAAACATAACTTCGTCTTCAGTGACTTACCGGAACACATAAAAACTTATTTCATTACAAAATTAACCGTTAAGGTGATTATTCTAAAACTTTAACTGGTTTTAATCAGCAATAACCAGATTTTACTAGTTTATGAAACATTTTTTATAGTTTTATATTAATTTAATGTAAATATGTACATATAATAACAAGCCTGTCACGGTGTGGGTTCTGCATTCAGAGTAAATAAATTTTCAAACCTTTTTATTTGAGTAGAAACAGGTAGCCGAAATACGAGTACTACGTGATTAAATTACCGGTAAGAAATATTTGTGTTTCATATTTCATCAAAATATTTAACAGCAGGAGCTTTTTTCATTAATATGAGCCGACCAACCATAGAAAAACCTCAGCTGGGTCTACACAGTACAAGAGCTAGAGAGCGCGAGCAAGTTCGCGGCGCACCCTGGGCAACCGGCTAATGTTCAGCCGGGGTAGAAGTGGCCCATATTTTGATCATGAGCCTCAAATGAGTACAGTATCCTACTATTATTATAAACGTGAAAGTTTGTGAGAATGTCTGGATGTATGGACGTTTGTTACTCCTTCACGCAAAAGCTACTGAACCAATTGCGTTGAAACTTGGTATGTAGATAACCGGAAACTTGGATTAACACGTAGGCACATTTTATCCCGATATTCTCACGGCATTGAGACTTACGTGGGGGAAACCGCGGAACGCAGCTATTATTAAAATTCCTCGTGTCGTGAAACCTCATGTTATTTGTTTTTTTACTCGTAACGCTTTAACTACTTATGCCCGGTTCCTATAATCAAGAAACGGTTCGTTTGCTTACGAACGGAAATTTCGTTGAATTTTCAACGAAAATATTACCGTCCGTAAGCAAAACGAATCGTTTCATGAATATGGGAACCGGGCATTAATCGATCATCCTCAAATTTGGCTTACATGTTGTCAGGGGTTCAGAAAAAGACAAATGGTAGCTTTAATCTAGAAACAATTTAGCATCCTGAGGACTAGAAAATTACTTTTTTAGACAATTTAATTAACGCGAGCGTAGCCGCGAGCCAAGCTAGTCGATAATAAAATCGTATATAACACTTCATTAAAGTTCGTTTCGATACGGAACCTTAAAAATTGAAAGACCGCAAACAGACGGATGCGGACGGTAATTTTAGTCGTAAAGTCGCTGAAGCACCAGCGCGCTGCGGTCGCGCGTGTGGTCTACCCCTTAACGGATATTTTATGAAGCGATGCCGGCGTCCGTTTATGTTTACACATGATCAATTTTTTTTTTAGTTTAATTGTTTGAATATTAACATGCTTATTTGCATCTTACAGTTTTGTCTTAATTTTTTTTTGGTATTTTTTAACTATTTTAATCTTTTTTTGAAGTATACTGCCGCATTTTTAAACCATCTGTCCTTAATATATTTGCTAATTTCTGGTTTTAAACTCATCTTGTTTTTATGGTTATCTTCGCGATACCTCGAGAATATTAATATCCTCCTTTCTGATTGAGAATAATTAGGTATTTGGCAAAGGCCGGGATTAAAGAGTCTTTCAACTAACACTTTTGGATACACTAGCACCCATTGAGAGGGAAATAAAAAAAAATGAGGAAGAAAATGAAGGATACAGCCTTGTGTTGGATGGACGGTGGACCATTTATTGTAAGCCAGCAGCGCCCCGCGGTTTCACCCGCGTAACTCCCGATCCCGTGGGAATATCGGAATAAAAAGTAGCCTATGCGTTAATCCAGGTCTCCAGCTATCTACATACCAAGTTTCATCGCAATCTGTTCAGTGGTTTTTGCGTGAAAGAGTAACAAACATCCGTCCATCCATCCAAACTTTCACATTTATAATACTAGTGGGATAGCTTGAGGCTATACATCATAGGAAAAAAGGGTATTAAAACGAACGATTTCCTTAGTATTTCTCCTTATTTCTTATATATTTATAGAAAGAAAGAAAGAAATGAATTTATTTTGTTCTCCTATGAAATATGAGTGAACATAGAATAAAGTTCCTGAGCTAAAGACTGTTATGATAAAGTTATCGAGAAATAAACAACCAATTAAACATTTACAAAACAAAGGTTTTAACTAAAGCGCCAATTGTTAATTTTAACTTTAATTGTTTACGAGTTAATGATAAGTAAACTGTTATTGAAATGTTAATAATGGTTTGTTTATTACATTCAGCCAATAAATGGAATTACAAGGAGAAATCTGCCCTTCTTTATAATATAGTTTGTCGTAGTCTAAAAGTATGGAAGTACGGAAGTATGGTAGTACTAGTGAAGTACGGTCGGAAAAAAACATTATCCGGCAAATTTTTATTCGTGTTTTCTGTTAGGTTATACTCATAGGCACACGGGTTCTGGAAATTAACGTTCATTATTATACAAAGAAAAAAAAACATTTAAAATACCCCCGACTCAAAAAATCCCTTCAACGAATAGAAAAGAGCTGATGATCTTCGAACGGCTGAACAGATTTTCTTGAATTATAGCTAAGAACATTCTCGATCAAGTCACCTTTCAAGCAAAAAAAGTAAATCAAAATGGGTCCATCCGTTTAGGAGTTATGATACCACAGACAGACCCACAAATACACAGAAACACATGTTGTTGTTGTTGTTGGGGGTTAAAAATATAGCTGGT
The DNA here is from genome assembly GCA_963859945.1 of Euplagia quadripunctaria. Taxonomy (NCBI): domain Eukaryota; kingdom Metazoa; phylum Arthropoda; class Insecta; order Lepidoptera; family Erebidae; genus Euplagia; species Euplagia quadripunctaria. Next base: position 4,419,051 of record OY982584.1, read on the forward strand.
CGCAATGTGGATTGTGTTAAACATTCACATTTCCTTCACCTCCCTACCTTCCTTCCTTTTTCCTACCCGTGAATAAACATAAAAATCTCCTTATAAAATAATTACAAAGTAACTTCCACAACCTGCATACTAACGCTTACCAACTAAATTTCCTATTCGATACAAAAGTGGTTGCCTAATCATTTAGAAGAATACGAGGACAATGATATCTTCTATAGAATCTTATTTTTCATGATCATTTTGTCTCTGACATACATACTAAGACAGTTGACCTACTACGTCATATATAACCCTTCACTGTCAACGTAAATACCCGAAGTACCCACATTCAATATTCTGTCCAAATCGACAAGGGTATAAAATATAACAGCCTGTCGTCGTTTCAGGGTTACGATCTGTTTGTTCGGCGTTATTGGCTATGAGCGCAGTGACGTCACACGACTGACTTATGTTCATTGGTAATTGAGAATCTAGAGGACATTTCTTGGTTGGTAAGAAATATATTTTTTTGCTTATCACATGAAAAGCTAAATAATTGTGATATGAGTACTTTAAATTCATCAATTTATTTACTGTTACGTATTCCAAATTATATCACGATAGGTAAATAACAATAAGAAAACTAAGTAATAATATAATGACTGGCGTGTTGGTCTAGTGGTTGGTGACCCTGACTGCTAAGCCAGAGGTCGTGGGTTCGATTCCCACCCAGGACAATTAAGTGTGTGATGAGCATGATCATTTGTTCTGTGTCTGGCTGTAATTTATTTGTGAAGTTATTATTATTATTATAAGTAAGCATAAAAATGCTAACTCATAAACTTTCACGTTCCATGATATAAAATTATTTATACGGGTTTATACCAGTCAGCCTGTAACCACTGCCAGTGCAACCTGGTTGAAACGTCAGGCTACTCAAAAGTATGTAATGCCTTTTGATCACGATAAATCCTGTATACTTAAGTCTTTTATTTAAAAATCAATGTTTGTTTTTCGTATTTTCTTTATCTGAGTTTATCTGATCATTATGAATTTTTGCATACAGTTGCCAGGGATACAGCAAAGGTTACGGGGTAAAAAAGACCTCGAGGCATGAAAAAAAAAAAATCGCGAGCAACACCGCGAGCAAAAGCTAGTAATTATATAAGTAAGAAATAAGAAGTTTACAAATTATTTTGTTTCTAGTTGATTTAAAAATAAACCATAAATAGTGCCTAGGTAAGGAAGGTTTCTCGTATGTCCCGTGTGGAAAGAAATATACTGAATCTCTGACTAAATGTCTTCTATGCCAAGAAGGTGACGTGACGTGACGTATGTGAGATGTATGTGAGGATGCAATGAGCAGTAGTTGCTAGATATAGGAAGTTTTTCATAGTCGTTCCAAGTAGAATGTATGTCTCTTGATGTGACTGGTATAAAGTGTGTTACAATATAATTATTACCTACTAATTATTTTAAAAAAGTTGGTAGTATATTTTAAATGTGTAATTCTTATTTTCACTTTTCTGTATGTACATTTTTTTTGTTTAGTAAGTTTAAGTTGGTTTTTCTGGTCAGTAGATAGACTGCACTTCTTCATGCTTTCCCGAACAGTCGACAATCGAGAACTTGGCTATCTACCTCTCCCTGTAAACAATAACTGCCGAATATTACACAGAATTGTACTGAAACTACTCTAAGCAATATTATAAGTGTATAAGAAAGTTATTTCAAGTTATTTTGAGATTATATGAGAAATCCATACCCTCACGTGCGGTGTAGGAAGTGCATGGAAACCTTTGTATTACTATTTCAACAGAAAATAATGGAGGTATTAAATATTCTGTAAGGTACATTTAATATTCCATAATTTTAGACATGAAATTATAAGATGAAAACACATAGCTCTCAATTGCCGATTGCCGAAAAATCGACATTATTCACAGAGCGATAGGTTTCGTATTTGTGCGACTTGTACAGAAATTGTTTTGATGAAATTTTATCCAAACTCGTCCAAATAATTATTACTTTTAATTGGATAAAGGTTTTTAATAGGATAAATAAATACTAAGGCCGTCCTCAGACGATCAGTGAACTTTATACAGATCCCCAGATCCACTCTTCCTGTATCTATCCGGTGATATTAAAGTTTATTTGAAATAAAGAATTTTCTCAAATGAACGTTGGATTATTTTCGATTTGCGGGAAAATGTTATAAGGAATTTGTTCTATATCAGACAACTTCGTTAACTCGAGACCTGGAAATAACATGCTAATGTGATTTGCAAGTTGTAGTAAAGAAACAGTATTATTATAGTTACCAAAAATAAAATGGTTCTTGGGTTTAAGAATGTTTTATTTTTTCCCCTCTTGACATTTAAGAAATAGAATAGAAAAAGACTACATGTTAAACTCTCTATTTATACAGCAAAATTAACTAAACTAAATGTATGTACGTAATCATAGTACATCAAAATTTTCTTAAAAAAATTACATACATTATTATACGAGGGATCGTACCTAAGGGATGATTCATGGTACTCATGACGGGGCCAAGCCCATGACAAGGCCACGATAGCATGCTTGTATAATTCACGTTACTCCGAGGGTAGTATGTGTTACGACCGAGGCATGGCATCGATATACCTGTAGGTTTTGTGCCCAGTCTTACCAAGATTTTTAATACCCTTCAAACTGTACTGTTCATCTTCCTAGATGTTACCAAACGTATGGAAGTTCGGTAGCAGATAAGCCACTGTCATCTAATTTATACAATCCATGGGTGCTACTTACAGCTTGTCTGCTATCAGTTTCGCTTGATCGTGTGCAACCGTGTCTTGCCAAACCAATTTCAGCTTTATTTCAAAACAGAGTGGTTGATGTTTAATTGTGTTTGTTTTGTCGCAGCACCTGTTGTTTCGTGTCATCATTAATTTATTGAGAACGCACTTTCTGTGTAGTTATAAAAGCGTCTCAAGTTGCTGTCTCGATATTTGTAGATCAACCCTTTGTAATAAGGGTTTATTTTCTCTGTTTATGCAGAGATAAAAAGATACGAAGCACTGGATGTTTCTCATTAATATTTCAATAGTATGATTACTTAGTCCTTGTGATACAGTCACTACGATACTAAAGTAATTAATATGAACCACTTGAATATGGTTACCCGGTATACCCGGGTCCCCAGCAATAGACCCACTTGTGACGGAACACCGTGTGGTTTTAGTCGGTTCAATTCCGACATACCACTTTACTGAACTCGCGTGACCGTCACCGTGTAGTTTTGTAACTGCATGATAGAGAGAGTCATGCCCTCTCAGTGATTTAAGTAAGTGTTCCAGTTACAGATACAGATATGTAAGTGTATATGTAGTTATGTGTATATGTAAAAAAAACATAACTACTTAATTCATTTAAAAAGTAAAGTTTAATAGATAATACATAATAAAGAATATTTATCCTTCTTTTATCCTGCTATTCAAACATTGAACGCAGATCTCATTACATTTAAAAACCCAACAATCGAGTAAGGAAATATACACTAAAGCGAGAACCGTACAAAGCTACAAGAATGCTTTCAATGCAATTAAAAAAATATATTTACATATTATTAACTTTTGCCGAGCATTAAATCCGGGCCTGCATCGAAATAATAAGTCAGTTGTCAGTTTAATTGACAAGCCTGCCTGATGTCTTGCAGCCTGGACAAGTCGCTGACGTGTAGCCCGCTTTATGTGGTTACAATATAAGAAAGCAACTTTATTTTAACCGTCATTTGTGTGGGTACTTCAAGGTTGACTCTTCTGAAAATATCCTAACTTAATATAATCCCACTAATATTATAAATGTGAAAGTTTGGATAGATGAATGTTTGTTACTCTTTCACGCAAAAACCACTGAACCGATTGCGATGAAACTTGGTATGTAGATAGCTGGAGACCTGGATTAACGCATAGGCTACTTTTTATCCCGATATTCCCACGGGATCGGGACTTATGCGGGTGATACCGCGGGGCGCTGCTAGTAATATTATAAAGGCGTAAGTGAGGATGAACGGATGGATGTTTTTTACTCTTTCACTCAAAAACAGCTGAACGGATCTGGATGAAATTTGGCACAGAGATAGATTATAATCGGGAATAAGTAAGGAACCGATCATTATGAACTTTAGTATATACACGTGGTCAGGGGTACAGAAATGGACATATATGTATACCCGAATTAATTGACAAAATTTACTGTACTCGAGGTATACCCGAATTAATTGACAAAATCTACATTATCGCGATCGAAGCTGCGTACATAAGCTAGTATTAAATAATACTTTGTTTCTATAGTTTCAACGTTTCTATTTATAATTATATAAACCTTGATATGACATGAATATATGTATTTAAATCTACAAAGATATTAAACAAGCATATTTTTGGTAAGCGGTTACCGTAACCTATGAACGCTTGCAATTCCTCTCTTCTTGAAGAACCCCATATTGTAGTCCCTCGAGAAAACCTCAGCAGGGAGCTAATTCCATAGGCGGAGAGTTCGCAGGAGGAAATTCCTCTGGACAATTTCCGTTGAGCGACCACTTAGGTTCTAATGTGTAAGGATGAATGCCCCACCGGTGGCGAGCGGTGGAGTGATAGAATGCGGCCGTGGGCTTCATGTCAAACAGTTCCTCAGAGCACAACCCATTATACAAGTGGTAGAACACGCACAAGGAGGCAAAGTCTCTCCTTAGGCTTAAGGGTTCAATACTGCTTATGAGTTTCGGATCGTTGACGATTCTCACAGTAATTAATAGTAAAAAGATTTATACATAGTTATACACTTAGCACACACTTACTGTGTGTAGGTGTAAGTACGCGCACACACGCTAACATATTTGATAGAAACCCAAACACACAGACTAAAAAATCCCATTGCAAATTGTATAAAATGCAGAGCTTGGTAATATTTCACAAACCCGAGAAGCCTTCAATATCCGTGTAAGACTATTCTCGGCCAAAGACTATTTATATCCGGACCTTACAATGTAATGAATTGTATTCGTAAGTTTATGCACACATTAAATCATAACCACATTTTATATTTCATTTTACAAGCAAAATAACATCATTTAAAAGTCATTTCTTTCAAATGAGCCATACATACCTGTTTGTATTCGATTTCAAGAGAAATTATGAAAATAAAAAGAACCAGTGTATTCGTATCCTCAAATAAATTCCTTGTCGTTTTGTTAATGTCAGCTTGTTTGTTAAACAAGTTTCTTACTTTTATGTATATTAATCATTATAATTGTGTACGTGAATCAAAATGTTTTCTTTTTGTTGTTTGAGTAAGTAGTTTTATATGTATAGCATTTTAAGAGGGATTAGTGTCACATGGATTCGGTGATAATTTTCTTAATGTACTATGTTTTTAGTAATGATTCATTTAGTAACATTTCATGTTTTTTTTCCTTTAAAGGAAAAAAAGAACCCTTATTAAAGTGATCCTCACTTTGTTGTCCATCTGTCTGTCTATCGAGACCACAGAAATCTAAATAAGTAACTTGTCGCCGCGCTGGTGACTCAGACGCCACCAGTGCGCAATGTTACGCTCAGTTACTCGTAAAGCTTTGTCTCCGCGAGTGCGGTTGTAAAAACGGTGTTTTGCAGCATTACCCACTGCGGCAAATCGTCTACTACGTGTAATTACACTAATCAAGGGATAACATTTGGATAACTTTCATCGGTAAGTGTTTTCTTTTGGTGTTATTGATGTTTTTGATAAAAGTACATTTTAAAACATAACTCTACCAATAAATAGTACGACTGGCATAATTTGCGGCTTTATTTCTACTTACTACTACATTGCCTGTTGTGTTGGATGCTATCTGACAGTTTGGTTTATAAAAAGAAATGTATAACGCAATGAATAATAGTGTTTGCTTTAGCATTTGTAGTGGCACGGTCACAGAGAATCGTCGCGAGCTAGTGATGTCCTTAACGACATTAGGGTACCTACAGAAGTACTCACAAACTGTACATTTTACATTAAAAGATAAAAATGAAACATGAAAAATTGTGTTCTTAAGGGAATATATTATTTTATTGGTTTATTTCGTTTATTTTAGATTCCCGTAGAATGCCGATTCGAAAGACAAGTGGATATAACTTATAGTCGGATTTGTTCGATTCATTTTACGGAGGATGACTTCAATATATCAACAAAACGACGTACTTACTCTGTTAAAATCTGCAGTACCTAAAATTAACACATGAAACTTGTTCAATGTAGTAAGTTCAGGTTTATATTGTTTTACCCGATTTAATAAAAAAGTAAGTAAATACTTTGAAATGGTGGACGCGAGAATAACGTGAAGTTTGTTGTTTTGGTAGGAATCGTAATTTTGCCGTCGTATTTTTGCGATAGTTTAACAATATCTAGGAACTTATTTGGGATGCCACTTTTTTTTAAATATTTAATGACATACATTTTCATCAATATGATCAGTCCCCGACTGATAACCACGTCATTCATTTAATTAAATGTGATATCCGCCTTAATTATTACGCAAAAATGCAATTGAAATTGTTCCAAAAAGACAGTTGTTGAATAAATATCTTCATTTTACAGGACAGTAACTTTTAAAACTTCATCTTTTTATAATTTTTGTAAAGAATAAATTATATTTAACAATAAAGCACAGACTCACTTATAACTTTCTTCTATTATTCCTTGGGTCCTTCGTATTACGGTATTACCCGTAGTCAAGCCCTAGTGTAGATTACGCAATCACTACCACAAATGCAGAATCTATTATCCTTGTGTGAAGTGAGAGGACCAATACGACGTAATATCAATCTTAGTTAATATTCATAAGGCTTAGTTCAGTTTGGTTAACATTCTCGGTGCATACGTACGCGTGATTGTGTAGTTATTATTTGTGTATGTATATGTAGCACCGAGTTGGCGACATGCGTTTTTGATAGATCCCAACGCTACATACCATTTCTATTACCTTATTTAGATTTCTGTGATCGAGACCTTTTCTTAGGAACCCGCGGAAGCGCAAATTGCTGTCAAAAAATTAAGCTTTTAAATCTATGCAATCGAAAGATATGGCCATTTAAGTCTTAGATTTCAACAAATTTGAACATTTCGGAAGTAAATTAGAACCTATAGGGTACTTACTGACCTAGAATAATGAAATTTATTTAGAAGCAAGGTCTCACAGCACTGCTAAAGGTAAAATTCCGAAAGTAATTTGTTGTTATATCGCATAAAAAATATTTTTTGTGATTACAAATTTATATTTTGCAGTTGGAAAGTTAACATAGTCGTATACCGATGTATGAGAGAATATTTTTGAAAATTACAAAGTTAAACTAAGTGTAGTACCTACGTTTCGAAAAAAACTCTCTTTGAGAATCGATTTCCGAGATGGACGTACTATCTACAAGTTTGTTCGGAACCCTCGGTGCGAGTCAGACTCGCACATGTCCGGTTTTCTTATCACAAAGGTGCACCATCACCTTAAGAAAAACGTGTTTAACCCGTACTACCAGCGTCCTAATTACCCAGTGCTGTGCCCGAAAGGGTCAACGATGAAACATATTTTTAAGTTTACCGTCCATAGATACACATTGTGGAAAGGCAATAAATATTGAGGATTGAGTAAAATTTTCTACAAATATCTCAGCCAAGGAGTTATTATTCCTTAGAGGCTAGGTGGAGCCAAAACATGCCGTGCCGCAACTTCTTTAGACAGACTCTTCTCAATTACAAAGTGCTCTAAGTACGTTAGAGGCAAGCTTTTGAAAGTTATTAATATAATGCAATGCAGTTTTATATAAACTCATGTTGTCTTTTCTAATACAGTTACCATGTATTATCCTTTATGAAAAAAGTTCTAAAACAGATTTTAAGTGTATTAACATGATATGAGAAAATCTATTTTAAACGTGAGCGGTTTTAATTCTATCCGTGCGACGATAAAATCTAAATAGGTCGATGTTGTTGGTTGCCAAAAATCTTGGGGTTTCACGGACTTCCCGATTTCGGGAGTAGAATATGTTTTGTCGTATTTGTTTTCTATCAGTCTGTTCGGTAGCAAACAAGCTTGTATACGAAGCTTTTTGAACAAACTGACGATGACACTCGACATTTATTTAAAAAAATATATATATTGTAAACTACATCAAAAAAGGTAACACTACTACAGCCACTTAGGCGAGGCAATAATAATCGTGCTGAAGAAATTTTTTAAGTTCATTTTCGCATGCAGCTGTCGGCGTCCGAAACAGTAGGCAATTAAAACGGTAGGTATAGGCATTTTTGTAGGGAACTATTGAGCAATCTGTGTTAATACTGTTATTTATTATAATTTAGCTTCGATAGACATACATGAATAATAATAAGACAGATGATACAATGATCCATTGTCTATAATATTATTGAACTATAAATATATGACATATCACAAAGTCCTGTGCCCGACATGGTCCACGATGATACATATTTTTAAATATATTTGTTACTAATGCATCTTACGTGTTATAAGCTCATCTTTACACATAGGCGATGATATCTATCAAACGAGAGAGCGAAGCGCTGCCTGTCGACGTCATGTACTTTAATTTCCCGCTCAACTGCTTTAGTGCTTTATAGATAAAAATATATATATTTAAAAAAATATACGTTGTCTCATTTTTCCCCTGACTGGCACACATTCTAGTTAAGTGGGACGCAGATCGACTGGCCGGTGGCTGGCTGTCCGCCAAATGTTGGTCCTAATGTTACGATATAAGGAAATCTAGAGCTGATGGCGACTCTATGAGACTTTGATGGGATTTACTTGAGGAGAAAAGATTTCGGTGTTTTGTCTGCGGCGATTGTGTTTTGTTTGTCAGTTTTGGGATTAGAACCAAAATGTTATACTTTCACGAGCACAAGCATTCGTCGAGGAGGAAGTGATTATTTAAGAGGTGCACTTTATTCACTTTTTTATAGGATATGTTGATTAAGGTAACAAATAGAGTAGTCAGGGCGCAGAATCGTTGAGTTTAAACAGCAATGCTGAGATGTAAAACGCTACAGGTATAGGAGACACGTTAGTAATTTTCAGTTTAGATAGCGCTGTGTAATTAAAACGAATTGCAAAATATGTCGGTTAAAAGAGTTTGTATCTCATTTTTTAACCTTATTGGGATTGTTCATTACCGCAGCTCCATTTCTGCTGAAGAGTGAACGTAAAAAATATCTCTCTCTCGTACCTGCGTAAATAAACTCTGATGAAATTCTTTATCGTTAAACAAATTGGCAATTGCATAGCATATTCCAAACAGTTCCAATTTCCTTTGAATTTCCATTCCAATTATCACTACGTACGATATGTGAGTGTTGAGCGAAGCGTTTAAAATTAATTAACATAAAACTTTCTACAGGGAATATAGAAATAAATTATCAAGAACTAGGAAGCCAGTAATTAATGAAACCCAAGCTAGAATTAATTTTCGGTGTGATAGACATCAGAATGGGGACGCCTCGGACGGCACACGGGATATTTATACCATGATGTATGTTTCATAAGGATTATAAAACCTGTGTGTGTGTGTGTGTGTGTGTGTGATTAATAATAATAACAACAACTTTACACATCTCACATACCGCCGTCTGATCACAAACTAGGCAGAGCCTGTACTATGGTAACCAGACTGCTGATAAACATACTTACATATTTCTAAAACACACATATTAGGTATAGATACATTACACCCAGACACAGAACAAACGATCATGCTCATCATCACACAATTTATTTTTTATATGTGGGAATCGAACCCTAGAGAACCTATAGTGGTCGTTCTAGCTCAGCAGTCAGGGTTACTAACCACTAGATCAACAAGCCAGTCAGATTGTTCGTTTGTTTGAACGTGATCATCTCAAGTTCTGTAAAATTATGTATGCGTTAGATAGCCACATGTTGACCGAGGAAATCTACAAGCATGTATCTATCGTCTCCTTTCGCTAACAGGTCGCCATTCCAGCAAGATCTAACTTTCTGATGATGACGTGTTAATCATATTTTTTTTATTTAAAGCTACCTTTTAGTTGATTTCTTGAAGCTGCGTCTGCCTCTGACAACAACACATGATTATCTTATTTACTTAAATGAAAAAAGTTACATTATTTTATGTTATAGGCATAAAACGTCCTACCGTGACATTTTGACAAATAGATCTTGGCTGCTAAATGTTAAGACAATAAAGTAAAGTTTAAGAGTCACAGTTGCTGTTTCTTCAAACATCTATTGAAGAAAAAGCAACTGTAGTGCTGAGATACGAGTTGAGGGCGAAGTCGATCTTCGGGGTAACTTGGTCGAGACCTCAGTTGAATAAATGTGTAGAGGAACAGATGCTATGTCCTGTGGAGGATCCTCCGTCCTGGCAAGGTGATGATGCCTGGCGGGCTGCGGTCCAACGGTTGATGTTGGGAAGTTGTATTTTATACATTAATCAGCGCTGAAACTTTCATTGCGCCATGCAGGTTTAGTAGTTACTACGTAGTTCAGCTCGTTTTCAATGTTGAAGTATGTTTTTGATATAGGTGGAAGTCGCCAGAAATATAAATATATGACAAAGATAACATAATATAATAAAAGATTTTCGGTATTGCCAAACCAAATAAATATTTCACTTATATAGATAGAAATAAAGATTTCAAGGCAGTTGTTATACTTTCAGATTAATGTCGAATCCCAACTCAAAGGACACATTAACAAAGCGATTAGGCTATCAAGGTAGACAACAATACACTATTGAAGATTTTCTTAAGTATCTTGGCACATTAAGACGTATCGCTTCATAAAACATCGACCTTGTTTCTTTAAAAGAATGGCGCTTGAGTCATCATATTAGTAAATAGCTTTTTTTAACCCCTGACACAAATAGAGGGGGGATTTTAAGTTAAAGTGTATATCAAACAGATAGACTGATATTGATTTAGTTTTGTTTTCTTTGAAAGGTGACTTGATCGAAAGTGTTCTTGGCTATGATTCAAGGAAATCAATACAGCCGTTCGTAGGTCTTCAGCTCGTTCCTAATCTTTGAAAGAATTTTTTGAGTAAGGGCTATTTTAAATTTATACTTGTTCTTTTACACGCGACTTTTAGTGACTTGTATTAAAAAGAAAGCATTTTCAAAAATAGCTACCAATGAAAGATTACAACTTAAAGTACTAAGGACTATTACTAGTATGCACTAAGTGATTCAAGCACTAAAAAGTGACGCATTTTGCAAAGAAAATGTATTGCTTGCGTTTTCATATCACTTCCAAGCTATTTTTCTCCAAAACTTTTCCTTTATGGTTTATTCTCAGATCCAAAGACAAAAGCAATGTAATAATAAAAAGTTTCAGATATTTTTAGGTAAAGTTAATAAAATAATCCCAATCAACCTAGATTTAGTTTAAGCATTCGCGAACTCCTAGTGGACTATGTTTTAATCCAATACTTTATACTATATTATAGGAAATCGTGCGGCAAAACGACCTTATTATTTTAACAAATAACAATAAATCTCTGTAATCACTGGACTAGAGTAGGCTGATTGATTGATTTAAAGAAATTTGGCCAATCATAAAGGGTAACTTAATATCGATTTTGATCTATTGATTTTCAAGAAAAATCTATCAAATCTATTTTTCAACTCTTTGGGTGTGTCAATTACTTGCTTGACTTTTAAAAGTTTTGTTCCCCAAAAGGAAAAAAGGAACCCCTATAGAAAACAACGAATAACGACATTTGGATTGTTTTTTACTTGTGCTGTAAAGGAAGACTTTCCTTCCCGCCTATATTTCATGGTTCAAGATCAATTGGAGGTACCCTATAGGTGTTGATTCACCTGCGAAATGTTAAAATATAAAAATGAAATGACCATATCTTTTGATTGCGTTAACAGTTTTAATAATAATAGCACGATTTCCTGAGAAAAAGGGACAGACAGACGGACAACGAAGTGATCTTACAAAGGGTTTCTTTTTTGCTTTTCAGGAACGGAACCCTAAAAAGGGTTTTGAAATTTGGAAATTGACTGTTACGTATAACGGTGTTCAAGAGAGTGTAGAAAGGCAAAGTTAAGTTTGTCACTCGAAAAATCCGACTATAATCTTCGAGAATCGATTGAGAACCCTCGGTGCACCAGTCAGACTCGAACTTGTCTGGTTATTTTTTGGAGATTTTGTTGATTTTAACCTACGGGAGCCGCTGGAGTGTGAAGGTGAGGTGAAGATACCTCTAGACTTTATTTGACCTTGATTTTTTCTAAAGTCTAAGCTGAACATAACTGGCAGTAAGCAGTTAATTACTACGGATTGCTGTCATCAGATAGAATATTTTCAAAGTTTAATTAGTATGAAGTTAGGAGCAATATTTTCTTCGCTTGATAGACTTTATACCTTGCCCGTTACTCTTAAGTGTGTGAACAACCTTACGGTGATCTGCGCAGTTTGGCTTCAGTCCAGCCGTTGACAGACTCCTCAGGGTACCTATTAAGATGTTATCTTTTAAGACGCGGTTAGATTTATCAACCATCTTCGCTGAGGTAGTTGGAAAGCCGGATATTTAAGTATCAGCTTAACGTGTTAGTTAATGCTTTTATTGCTCTGTTACTTAAGTATATTTGCTTAAGAAAATTACTTTTTGATTTTTGGACAGATATGTATATGATAGGTCCTTTTGGTCACGTGATTTTCTTCTTTTTTTAAATTTAAAGGGGCAAACGAGCGGATGGGTCACCTGATGGTAAGTGACTACCGTCGTCCATGGACACCTGCAACTCAAGAGTCACAAGTGTGTTGCCGGCCTTTGAGATGGGAATACGCTCTTTTCTTGAAGGTTTGAAGATCGTGTCGGTCCGGAAATACCGCAGGCGACAATTTGTTCGAGATTGTGCGAGGCAAAAAATTTCTGGAGAACCGCACAGTGGTGGATTGCCAATTATCCAGGTGTTGGGGATGATTCTTATCGCATTACATGTCAAAGGCATTTCATTTTAAGTATGACATTGTTTAATTTTTCAGGTTCGTGCACTGCGTTCAAACTTCCCCTAACGTACTCATTTCTGATTTTATCGTTAATGACAAACTCATCTAAACTAAACGACTGAAAATAGTCGTATATATGAAATTGCATTGTGTAAGAATGAGAACGTACTTGTAAAAGAGTTTGCTTGAAACTAAACACCACGTAACCAATTAATTTTCATTATCTACTCCGTCAATAGCCCTCCATGATATCACATTCACCAAATGTACTGCTGCCTTAAAAAAATATTCAGGTCAAAAGCTATCCAGAATAACAAACAGTTTTACAAGGAAAGGTAGAAATATAAATAATCGTGACCGATGCATTTCATATTAGTGATCATAATCATGTGTCGGTATTTTTATTCAAAGAAACCGGAACCGCCACCATTTTGGCATCGCGTTTAGAATATATTACTTATGTAACAGATGTGTTTTCGTGACGTCCCTTCCGCTTTTGTATTAATTTAAATTTCGAATTTTGTTTAGAAGTTGACGGTCGGATACCTACTTGAAAAGTCTATGTTGAAATATGGAACAAATTTATAATTTAATGTGGGATGTGTGTGTGGTGTTTTTCTTGGTTCGCTTCTTTCTTTACTTTATTATTTAAAAAAATATTTTCTCTGCTTAGGAAGAGAAGCCGAAAGGTTCCTCTTGGGAATCGTTGTTTATAGAAATGAAACGGATAGCTGTAGCTGTCTCGAGGTTAGCCGGATACCGGATATCCGGCCAACCTCAAGACTGGATATAATTTTTTTTTAAGCAGATAATAATTTAATACAGATGAAACTGTGCAAAGTTCTTTTAATTTATCACACACGAAGACTCTATTGGAGTTTCTATTGGAATTAATAAAAATGTTTCATTCACATTAGCCTTATATACTTTTTTTTATCATTCATTCTGCACTCATTCTTTCCCACGTGGAAAGAATGAGTGCAGAATGAATGATAAAACCTCCTTAGCATACCCTTTTCAGTTTCCGTCATGTCTCCTTTCAAGCCACTTTACTCGTAAATATCTAAATTCCTCTTTGTGAACCTATCTAATTCTACACAATACCCGGACTTAGCCAAGTTTGTTAGAATATATCATATGAAAGATGCACGCAGCAGTAGTGTAAATAGTGATAAACTTTTTTTATAGCTTGCCTTGTCTATACAGAATACCAATTTTTCTGCATTAAAGAGGAAGCAAATGGCGTGCATTTGCTTTCTCTTTAATGCAGAAAAATTAATATTCATTGATCATAATTTTCCCTATTACTATTACAAGTACTCTTAATATTGTTGTAAATGAAAATATGTTGGTAATATTTGTTTTGCGGCTTAAATAAGCACCTAAATTTAATAGCTGATATCCGGCTGATAGTAAATTTAGTCCGGATATGCCGGATACCGGATAGTAGCCGGATATTCGTTTCAACTCTAATTGTTTGTTTTTGAAATAGAAAGAAGAATGATACAAAAGGCAAGTAAAAGATTAATGTTCGAATTGGAGCAAGTGGCAAAGTCGCTGTTAAACACACAATTACACACGTTAAATATATAATACCCCTAATTTTTATGTCAAGGGTTAAAAGTAAGATCGTGTGATTAAGCTGCGTAATGTATTGTGTTTTATTAATAGTTTGTTAAAGTTGTCCAATTTTGATATGTCAACCTCTGACCTAGAAAACAACTATTAAAATTGATCACCATGGCAATATAATACATAAGTATACATACAGTCTAATGTAAACTGTAATTTGGGTACCCCGCCAGTGCCAAATGTATTGGGCAATGTGCCAACTCGAACGCAGGCTTAGCCGGACAAACCTAATAACTGAGAAATTAAAAATTTGTGGGCTGTAATGCGGCTTTTTTAAAGTTTTAAACTTATTTCGCTTTCGATTTTGTTCCGTAATGTACGGTTTGTTTGTTCGAATAATAAAGTTTTGTAAAACTTTTGGGTGAAAATTATGTGAGTTGTTAATGAACTTGTACTTTTTAACTTTTAAGAATTGAGACACGTGTTATTAAAGACAATGTATCGTTTTTTTTGAATAGGTAAGTGCAATATATAACATTATAAAACTTTTATTGTGTGTCGGACATCGCAGTGGTTTAAATAGTTCGCGGGAGAGCCATGCTTCGGCACGTATGGGCCGGCTCGATCGGAGTGATACCACGGCCTCACAGTAAACCGGCGTGAAGCAATGCTATTAGGCCGTAAACTCCCTCCCCCCTTCCTTCCCTTACTCCCTCCTGAAAGGCCGGTAACGCACTTGTGGCTCTTAAGTTGCAGATGTCCATGGGTGGAGGTAGTCACTTGCCATGAGGTAAACCGGCTGCTCGTTTGCGTATTGTCCCAAAAAAAAAAACTGATCTCTTTGTCTTGACTTACATATATTTCATACGGAGTCCGTCATGAATTTAATCAGAAGTTTGCGGTGTCCTAATAGGGTATCCCGGTCCCCTGCCATAGACTCACTTGTGACGGAACACCGTGTGGTTTTAGTCGGTTCGAGTCCGACATACCACTTCCCCCTCGGTGAGGTGATGACCCGTGGGGGTTTCCACAAGATAAAAAAGGCATATTTCTGCTTAAATGAAAGTGGAATACCAAAAACGGTTCCTATTATTCTGCAGCCAAGGTCAGACATAAATCCAATTATAAAATATCAGCTTTAATTATTATAATTTAGTAAAACTATAAAACAAGCTTTAATAGCGTATCGAATTAAAAAGTAAAAAGGGTTCCACTACGACCTCCTGGCTTCATCATCAGACCATCGTTACGAAGCCCAATCTAATGGACGACTAGTTAAAACGAATCGTGTGAGCCCAAACTGGGTTTACTATTAGCCACTGAAGAGTCAGCTGCAAGATGCCAAATTATAGTATTTTCATCCAAATTACGTATACCTGCAAAGTTTTATTTCGATTATGGGCATGCCCACCACCTGCAACTCAAGAGTCACAAGTGCGTTGCCGGCCTTTAAGGTGGGAGTAGAAGAAGGGGAAAGGGGGGAGGGAGAGGGAGGAAGGGGAGGGAAGGAAAGGGTTAGCGCCTCCGGTAACCTCACTCACTCGGCAAAAAGCAACGAAGTATTGCTTCACTGTCGGTTTTCTGTGAGGCCGTGGTAACATTTCGGTCGAGCCGGCCCATACGTTCCGAAGCATGGCTCTCCCACGAAAAGTTACAAGGTAACCTAATAAAAACGTGTTTAAAATGTCTAGAAAAATGCAAATATGTATTTTCATGTCGAAAGTGGCTTTAGACTTAAAAGGAAAGATCTTATATCAATAATAATATTAAGACAGTGTATTACCCAATAATAAAAGTATCAAACAATCACACAAGGCGATACAAAATAAACAATTAATAATATCTGTACCATGTAACATTATGATCGAACGGGAACCGAACTAGCGAGACATTGATCGATCACCGCTTTTGACTTCGCGGTATGGAGTCCATTGTAAAGAAAACTGTTAAAGTGGATATAGCAATATGCACTATAAATTAAGAGTAATAAAGTAATTTGTTTTATGTTTTAATATATGAAATAAAAGGAGTTATGTTATTAGAGTATGTTATAAAGTTCTTGGATTGTTCATTCAGAAAGATTTAAACTCGAAAGTTGTTTATACAAAAAATTTACACAAACCTATGTAACTTATGAAAAAAACGCAATGCTTCGGCACGCATGGGCCGGCTCGACTCCGCTCGTTACCACGGCCTCACAGAAAACCGGCCGTGAATGCTTGCATTGCATTTCGCCGCGTGAGTGAGGTTACCGGAGGCCCTAACCCTTCCCCTCTCCCCTCTTCCCACTCTTCTCCTACTCCCACCTTAAAGGGCGGCAACGCACTTGTGACTCTCGAGTTGCAGGTGAATGACTACCGCCGCCCATGGGGCGGTAGTCATTTACCATCAGGTGACCCATCTGCTCGTATGCCCCCTATAACATAAAAAAAAAAAATCAATCATTTATTTATTTTAGAGAAGACAATAATGAGAAATCTCACT
Organism: Euplagia quadripunctaria; assembly: GCA_963859945.1. Lineage (NCBI taxonomy): Eukaryota > Metazoa > Arthropoda > Insecta > Lepidoptera > Erebidae > Euplagia > Euplagia quadripunctaria. The sequence goes on from OY982584.1 coordinate 4,436,112, forward strand.
GTTTTTGATACAAACTTACAAATTCTTTTTCCCAACTAACTCCCTCAAAATCTAATCAAGCACTTCTGATAAGCAAATACAGTCCATTTCCATTATGGCGGGCACTTCTCCGTCATTTGACTGTCAAATCCACCGCCAAGCCAGTAGATTTGCATTCGAGTACGGCGGTGTTTGCAAGGTACTCGAAAAAGCAACTTCTTAATCCTTGCTACGGTAGGTAACGGTAAACATGGATGTCTGTTACACCGAGATTAAAGCCTTTTTTGTATTGCACTGTTAAAACGAGTCGTTCTCAATTGTGTAGTAACAAAATATAGTTTTTCTGAATTTCTTGCAATCGACATTTTTTGCTGAATTTCATAAATACCATTTAAGAGGTTTGGATGGGATAAGTAACAGAGAGACCTAGTCGAAAATAAATAATTGAAAACTTAGTTGCTTTTAAAATTGCCTGCTGAGGCTGCGTTTCCACCAGAGATGTGCGAGGATGCATAGCAAGGGATGTGTTTGTTAAGAATCAATAGAATCGGTTACCTAGCCTCGCTCAGCGCAGCTCCTGTGGAAACGGCTTAGCGGAGCGAGGTTTTTGTACGTACAAAACAAGCGATGTATGGGTACGAGAGATGTGAGCGAGGGATGTGTGCTAGGGATGGACGCGAGCGAGAAACTGTTAGCAATCACTCGACGGTGTTTGTTATAGGTCGATGTGTATTGTACGGAACCATCTGCCAATATCTGGACACCAGGTAGTGTTTTGTGTTGTCAATAAAAAAAAGTAAAGCTGCCTGTCTATATCCTATATACTATTGTAGTCTCTAGTACTCTCCCACCACACCTTACCCCGCTCGCTCACACTTGAAAAGAGTCCGCTACACATCCTCGCACCGCTCATTTGCGCACCGTTTCACAGCTTCGTTACACATCCTCGCACTCGCACCTCGCACGTCTCTGGTGGAAACGCAGCCTTAAACTTTCCTGCGTGTTTTCATTACAACACGGTGTAAATGCAGTTTATGAAATGGCGTACCTATATTTACCGGCACAGTGCCGGTTACAAGCTCTGTATTACTAGGAATTTACGTAATATATTAAAGCCTTTTGAAACCTATTTAACGTTTTAAAGGAGCAGAGTGGATACGGAAGTCGGTGGACCGGATATTGTGGTGCGGTTAGGAAGGCATTCGGCCAACACAGACTTGGTTTGTTGATTTTTCTAAAAGGTGAGTCGTAAACCGTATAGGCACTGTACTCTAAAATAAACACTTTAAAGAAGAGCAGTGAAAAGTGAAAAATAATTGATTAAACACTCAATGGAAAAGACGCTACTACATGTGACACTTTTAATATAATAAGTAACATTATAAGGGCACTAGGTACTTAGATAGGTAGAGTAGTTAGACCGTGGCTGTGCAAAACAAGTCACATAGGTTTCTCTCAGATACCATCATCAGATCCGGACTTGGTGACAATAGGACCACCTTAGGAGCATACCCTTTCAAACAGAAATATAATATTTAAAATCGGTCCACAGATGACGGGAATATTGGTGAACATACTTAAAAAAATACATACAGTAAACGTAGAACTTCCTCCTTTTTTGAACGCCTGCACATAAGCGGTTATCTGGCCCTTTTCAACTTGAATCCACCTGTTAAAGACAGAGTTCAACCCAGGTTTTAGCTTATATCCCCCGGATCGATCATAAATAAATATTTTGTTATTTAATATCATTGTTAACCCATTTTATATTCCTTTTTCAATCAATATTTTTGTATTTGGAAATAATTTTCATAGCAAGAGTCAAAAATGTTGTTCAAGTGAGATAAATTTTCAAAATCACAAAAAAAAAACGAAAAAGAAATACTAGTAAGTAATATAAGGACAGGTTTCCAGACTACAACTTATCTATAACTTTTGCACCGGCATAAACCAATGCCAGTAGCTCAACCCCACTAATCCTAGTATCAATGAATTTAAACTCTCAACTTGGACGAAAATTATCTGTTCAATAAATATAACTATACAGATTTAAACTTTCTGTAAAGCGTAGTCTAGACGAGCGAGGAACCACTAATTTTCCTGTACGGATTAGTGCACAAAGCTGCAAAGCATGAGCTTCATTTGTCGCCTAAACTTCACCCTACCTAGGCAGACAAATTAGATAACGCTAGGCTAGTTACAAATTCACTAGATGTGTCTGCACCTCAGAGTAGTTAGTATGTGTTACTGGCTTTATTACGTATTTATTAATTTTCTTGTTCGCTTCTTCCTGGTGTATCGGGGGGCTGGCTAAGTGGTAAACGAATAGGTCACATTGCAAGGTTAAATAATGCTAGCCAGGTCAGTCTTAGGATGGATGACCATTTTTAACACATTGAGATCCCTCCGTGTCTCGGAGAGCACGTTAAGCCGGCATTCCCGGTTGCCATACGAACATTTGTGGCTTTCGTTACGGGTTGTTGGAGCCTTAAGAAAAAGTCCGACAACCTGGTCTAACTACAGAACTTTGATATCGAAAAAGCTCTGAGGATGCTTCTTCCTGGTGTATTTGTTCATTGGGTCGAAATTTTGTAATCGAATTTTAATTATCTTTGTGATAACTGAGAGATTTGGATCTAGGCTGAGAATTTCTGAACAAAAAAATCCAATTACAATTTATACAACACTGGAATTAACACTAAAATCTTACGAGCACATACAAACATAACAGGCAAATACTAGAAATAATCTGACGTTTAAAGATTTTAATATTGATGTTTGGTAGCGCTTTTGATTTTCGCCAAATCTTTTACTATCCGGAATATCAATTGACAAATGACATGTACAAGTATGTCAAATGTGACATCTTTTCATTTGGAATTTAAATATCGTTAACATTGGCTGGATATATTAAGATATCCATGAACAGAAACACAAGTTGACAAAGCCAATTCCTTTTATACAACTAATGCGGCATACAAGCAGACGTTGCATATTAATCAAAGCAATTTCTTAATATATCCGCATAATCCCGTTAGCAACACTAGAGAACTTGCCCCTTGGCTTGCGAAGTTGATAGGTGTTTTTTTCATCTTTATAAAAACAAGTTACTCATTTAAAACATTAAAAAACGCGACTGTCCTGCCAAAAAACAAGTAGACAATTTCTTTCTTACAATTTTTCTTTACATGTTCAAGTATTTAGAAGTTATGTTGGAATAAAGAAACACGCATACATACATATTTAAACCCTGAAAACATTACCGGAGGCCCTAACCCTTCCCTCTTCCTCTCTCCCTTCCTCGCCCCTTATTACCCCCTTTCCCCTACTCCCACCTTAAAGGCCGGCAACGCACTTGTGACTTTTGAATTGCATGTGCTCCTACTTGCATATTGCATACCTACCATAAAAAATACACTCTTGTTTTGGGTAGTCGTGTAATGATGAAACATCTATAGACACAGTATCTATGGTTTTATATTCTCCCGCTCTGTACTAATGAAACTACACGCGCTTAACAGAATAACTAATTTCTCTAATACTGATATCCTAGTCTACTTCGATAATAATTTACATAAGTGTATTAGTTGTATTACACTACATACTATGCACAACTTTTCTTAAACTTTCGCTACCCGGCTTATACTCCTAAGTTGGCAAACAGTCATACGGCCTGGCTTAGAATATGCAATTACTGGTGTCGCATGTCGGTGTCGACGTACATTAGATAACGCACAGCAAGTTTTTACTTGAAAGGGGGCCGCCTGACGTACCATATCTCTACATAAGACATTTTTATGTCTTTGCATGTGTCGGGTCACCTGATCTGTGTATTATTGTATAGCCACCTCGTTTTGTCAGCAGCTGTTAGATCTCATGTAATAGATGTCGTCGAACCTGTCACGGATGCGGGCCTAATTGCTTGGCCAGAAAATCTAATAAAATCCCATCAGAAACGAACAGAGAATCTGATTACGGCATTCATATACCTATAGATCACACACTACTGCTTCCAACTGAGGCGATTTGTATAAAACTATAAATTTATCCGATCAAAATACAGACCGTATCAAAATACAGGTTTCGTCACAATTTCAATTGTCACAGCTGCGTGGAGATGCCCTGATAAATATTCAGATACACACCCTCTACCGGACAGACCCGAATTTTGATTGGGTAACCGCTGTATTATGGATATCAAACGGTATTCACCCGATTTTAGTCAGTTTACGGTGTGGCCAATACCGGCTAAAACAGTTTCGGCAAAACGAATTTTGCCTGGTTTAAGCCAAACTGATTAAACAATAGTATCAGCAGCAGAATTTCAGTTGTCATGTAATGAAACAGACTTCTAATCGAGAAGTTTCGGGTTCAGGATTGCATATCCAGTACACTATCATAAGATTCTTGTAAACTACTCCAATTGAGTGAAATACTTTTGTTAGTAGATCACGCTGTGCATGGACATTGTCTGGTAAAGAGGTTAAGTAAGTAAGGAGTAAGTAAGTTAACGTCTGTGCAGTGTACTGGCGGAGTTCAAACCTACGACACTTTGATGGCATCCGGATTATGCTAGCCGCTTATTTGGTTACCTTTAAAGGAAAAAGATTGTGACGAATCTTATTCTGAAATTAGAAATTTTATGGTTTCGTTATTATTATCTTTCCTGTGTTTGTCTTTAGCCGATACTAAAACGTCAATTTATTTTAAGACGTCGCTGAATTTGTGTTTGTCACTATCAATTTAAGGGGAATGTAGCGATATAAGGAGACTTAAGATTGCTTGGATGTTGACGAGTGTATCTAATTTGAGTTTCAGGCCTTAAAATATTTTTAAAGGTTTACTATTAACTCATATATCACTGGTACTCGTGTTAAACCGTTTCACCAAGCTAAGTAAGAAAGTTCTCTTGTTCTCAAATAATACTTTTTTGAAGTTATACTTCTTTTGGTGCGTTATGGAAAAATGATGAGAGTAAATTTTTACGATGCGCGCGCACACCGTCACGAAAAACCGACACCCTGAGGTTTGCTAGTCAACATTTGAGTTTCTCAAAAAAAGTTACCAACTTCACAATAGTGATAAAAATGGTTTTTACATATTACCTTGAGTACGTTTGTAGAATTTGAGGTACCGTCAGGTATGTATTATTTACTATGATATTTAAATAAACTTTATTTAACTAGATAAAAGTATAAGTTCTTACGTGCGTACATAAGTACATACACACTTTTTTATGTTATTCGGGGACTTAATACATATCCAAACAAAGCATACCTTTTACTATGGGTTCTTGAACACGGATAAACGTGGAAAAAGAAATATCAGATTTTGTTTTGTAAATATGTGCACAGAAATATCGAGACCAAAGCAAATAGACATATTCAAATAAATATTGGCATCGGCTGGAATTGAACCCGAGACTATTGATGTTGCTGTCGACAGCCACATAGTATAAACATATTATATACATAGAAGTACTTTTAAATTAGAGTCTAAGATTGAGCGACAATCTGAGAGATCATTTTGCTTTATCCACTTTATTCATTTAAAAACCTTTCGTGCCCATGTCCTTAAACCATTGTATCTTATTTACTGTAAGAAAGTTAATTTAAGTCTTCAGTTCAAAAGTGCATCGTCTCGGGACACAAGGGCGTTAGTTTCAAATAGCGCCGCCGGTTCGGCTTCGACTTTAAAGTTTGCTAACCACGCTGTGTGACACATAGATGTAATTTTGGCTAAAAGAGATTCTTCTTTTTAGGGTTCCGTTTCTCAAAATAAAGAGAACCCTTACCTATGGGATCACTTTCTTGTCCGTCTGGACCCTTTTTCTCAAGAACGCGTAGAGTTATTAAGTTAAAAGTTACATTATCAGCGGTCCCTTGAAGCTATAAAAATTAAGCTTTTGGTGAGGGACAGAAAATGACATCCGAAAAAAGTAAAGATGAAAGAAGAAAAAAATTACTTTTACGGGAGCGAAACCGCGGATAAATTACTGAGTGATACTTCTGATGTAGTGAATATTGAGAGGGATAGTTACTTTTTACCATCTAGGTAGAGGACCGAGTGCTTGTTGGCAAAATACAAAATTATTAAAGTCATATGTGTACTGAATTTTTGAATCTCCAATTACCTGAAAAAATATGATGAAAATTGTGAGCTTTGTTTACTCATACGATATTAATTATTCAATTCCAGCTTGTAACTAAATATGCAGATTGTGAAATAACATTAAATACAATGTGGTTGTAGTGCCAATCAGTTTGGTTAAATGATTTACATAATTATATTACGAGTATATATGTATTTGGTATGGTCATTATAAGTTCTGTTGCTAATTAAAACGCATATACAAACTGCAAACCTTTAAGAAAAGAGCGTACTCCCATCTCAAAGGCCGGCAACGTACTTGTGACTCTTGAGTTGCAGTTGTCCATGGCCGACGGTAGTCACTTACCATCAGGTGACCCATCTGCTCGTTTGCCCCCTATAATATAAAAAACCCAATTTTTCCATCTTTAATTCCAAAGCTGGAACTGGGCACCTGCAACTTAAGAGTCACAAGTGCGTTGCCGGCCTTTGAGATGGGACTACGCTCTTTTCTTGAAGGTTTGAAAATCGTATCGGTCCGGAAATACCGCAGGCGACAATTTGTACCAGAGATTTTTAGATCAGAGGTTGTGCGAGGCAAAAAAATTCAAATAAAGAGTTGGTAACACATCCTAACTAGCCCTAACCTATCTTACTAAGGCGAACTTACAAAGGCGAAAGTGAACCAAATTTATTTTTATATTTCATTATAAAATATTTATAATAAAACTTGAAATTATTTTACTACTATACTATTTTAAGACTAAGCAATATATTTTATGATTTTAAAAGGAGGCATATAGCCCTCTCAGTTCGAACTAACAAGGGACAGCACTATTCTCACTAGTATATTAAGTTTATGATTCTCACTTTGTATACAGTAATCACTGCATCTCTATTTTCGTTTTGACTTTTCGAAACTGTCCGAAAAGTTGTCATTAACGCGGTAACGTAGGTCACGTTACCACTCTAAGTTTAATAATATAGAACATATTATTATTAAACTTAGAGTATTCCTCGTATATTTTAATCACATCCAGTACTTGCGGAAGGTGAACCCACACTTCAATCTGACTGTCCAAGCTGTTTTTTAACCCGCAAAGGGACATTCTTATCTTTGCCCAAGCATTACCCATGTTAGAAACTTAATTATAGTTAACTACGCTTGAAGACGCTTCTATTGTTCATTTATCTTAGTGTATCGTGTACGAGCAAGTTTCACTTAATTAACTAAACAATTTTTAATGACAAGTGGTAACGCAACTAACGTGAATTAAAATGAGTGTTGTAAATTCCTTTATTAGAGAGTAAAACTCATTAGTTTTATGACTGGCTTTTGCAGTAGGTAGTCTGATTATTTCTACAAAGGTTGGTTCCTAGTCAACAGCAATATTAAAATAATATTTGGATTAGAACATCTACATATAAATTGCGAAGAAGTTTACGATACTCTTTATCGTCATTATTATTATTCAGCGTTGGTTACGAGGGCTACACTGAAAATTTCGGGAATCAAGGAAGTGACACAACATTACTATTTAAAAATGTATTTATTGCTTTTCGAAGTATTATCCGCGAAATTTGACACATTTTTCATACGATGGAACCAATCATTGAAGCAACCATTCCATTCGGAAGTTGGGGTCTCCAAAATGGCCGTTTTGTAGGCGTCCACAGCTTCTTCGAGTGATGAAAATCTCTGACCACGCAATTTATTCTTTATTTTAGGGAAAGTATAGAAATCATTAGGGCTTAGGTCGGGACTGTACGGCGGATGATCTAATAATTCTATGTTTTCTTGCTCTAAAAACTTTTGTTCTGTGCGCGGTGTGAGAACTCGCATTGTCGTGATGGAGGATGATGCGGCGGTTGCAGTTCTCTTTACGGAGTTCAGAAACGACCTGTGGCAAACAAATGCTAGCATACCATTCTGCATTAACCGTTCTTTGTCCCTCAAGAGGAATAGTCGCATTTTTTTTGCAACACTCCGTGAACGAACAATTTTAGTTGGCTTTAACTCATTTTCGAACACCCAAACTCGTGACTGGTTTTTTGTTTCGGGTTCGTACGCGTATATCCAGGATCAACATTGTATCAGGTGACGACACCTGATACAATGTTGTATACAGCATTTGAGGATCCTGCGTGGAATCTTTCGAGAGTTCTGACGCACCAAGTAACGCGAGCCGCTTTTTGCTCTTCACAGAGCAAATGCGGTATCCATCGGGAATTCAACTTTTTTACACCTAATTGTTCATGCAAGATTATTTGTATTTGACTCATGCCAATGTCTAAATTTGCCTGAATTTCGCGGTATGTCACATGTCGATCTTCCTCAATCAGCTTACGCACAGCATCAACGTTTTCTTGGGTGACTGCAGTTTTTGGACGACCTTGACGGGGATCATCACTGTGCTTGACACGTCCACGTTGAAATTCAGCAAACCAGCAATAAATTGTGGTTTTGGAAGGGGGTTCATCACCAAATGCAGAAAGCATCCGGTCAACACACTGTTTTTGTGTTAAACCGCTTCGAAAGTCATAATAAATCATTGCCCTTGAATTTTCTCGAGTCAATTCCATTTTCTCAACGACTAAACAAGTTTGAGAAGACCTTGTGAGAAGACCGAGAATCTTTTTTTTAAAATAAATAAATGGTATTCGATTTTTAAAACGAAGGAGTTTTCAATTAAAAAGATTTTAATATGATAGGAATAGTGGAAATATTCCATTCCCGATACTTTTAGTGCAGCCTATGTACACCCACAACTCACTTATTTTTAGGCTAGACTATTAAGTCCACCTTCAGATTCCTAATTTAGTTATAATAATAGAACAGCATTCAACAGATTAACGTCGAGCGTAAACGGCGTAAACGTCGTTGCGGACGGAGTTACGTCTGCATTAGTTAAAAAGTAAACTAAACGACGTAACGTTACGTCGACGAATCGACTGAATGATCGACTCGTCAATAAACACAAATGGACGGTCTAGTTTCGTTAACGTTATGTACGTCGACGACTCATCGCTAAATCCAAACAAAATTACTAGTACTCTTGTTAACCCCTCCAGGGTTAATACAAGAATACTAGTAATATCTGACCGATGTTATAGGAAGCCTTTAAAGGGCGATTACTTACAAAGCCACTTATATTTTATCTCTACTCTCGTTACATACATCTAACTATTACTTTTTGCTTTTGTTAACATATGGAAGTGAAATCAGAAATCTAATGGCGTATCACACTAACAGGTGACCGTGATACAGGTTTAAGTATATTAATACTCGACAATATAGTATTATTAGTAATATAGTATATAGTATTAGTGTATGAAATAATTTCGTCAACAATAGCTGTTCAACTATCATTAACTGGAATTGATGAAATTTGCAACACGTACGAAATTGCAATATCATGTCATGCAGTTAGTCGAACAGGGATTAGTTGTAGTCTATTAAAGTTTGCCCTGTGACCCGCTTCGGTTGTGTAGGGGTGAACTGCGCTGATTTTATAGCCGTGAGATTTTATAGGTCATTTAGACCTAAATTTATTCTGCAGGTCTTGATGGTGGTGAATAAGGTCGCGAGATCCCCAAATGAGCGTAGTAGCAACGCTCAAGTCGTATCACAGTTGCGAATGTTTACAGAGAGCAGTACTTTCAGTTTTTTGTTTCAGTATATCTTGATACATATTTCTTTGTGTATTAGTTATATAAATATTTACTGCAATAATCAGCGTCCAAGTCTTTTTTTTTTTCGTCCAAAAGGACGAGGAGTTTGCACAAAAATTCTCACCGTGAATTCAGTGAAGTGTTTATATTGGAATCAAATCAAGTAAATTCACAAGGTGTTCCGTCACGGGTGCGTATTGCTCAGGTATAGCCTACCACCTATCGCGGAACAGGTGGCATAAGAGTGGTGTGTGGGTTACCTTACGACGTTTTGGAAATATTCATACCTACTAGGGCGCTGGGTCACCACAACCCAGGCGCCGTCAAGCCAGTCAGATAAATCTTTGGAGCGTTCTCTTCTGGACAGGAAAGTACTAGTCATCTCCTGTTTCCTCTCCACCTTTTCTTTAGCTTCATCACCTCAAAACAAAATGGGGAGGCGGAGTATCACGCGCTTTCGCGCCGTGATCAGTACTTTTTTTTTGATTTGCTTAGCAGACCTTTAGAACTGTAGTACTGTTCAAATCTCTGTCTGACCAAGTTATGCAAGCTCTTCTAGATTTCGTCCTTTCATATAAATTTAATCTATATTTAATCAATTCTAGTAGCAACCCTATCAGGTTTTGGGACTACATTGTTGGTAGATTGTTAAGCGAGTTATACAGCCCCCAACTTTTTTGCAGCTAGGGATTCGGTTAGTTCGGAACAAGCAATTTGTTTGTTTACACATACATGCATTGTTCGAAAACCAATCAGTTCCAATTTTATAATAGAGTGGCAATCGCAAGGTTTTCGGTATCAGGTATATAAGTTAGATATTTCCTTTATCTTTCGTGAGCAGAGGCCGGGTGTACCAGATAGCATTTTCTGAAAAGCATTAAATTCATCGATGCAGTCGCTTAGGTGCACAGTTTTAAATATAGCTATTACGTGTAGAAAGTTGATAGAAGAAAATAGAAATTAAGAATTTCAGATCCGTAAATGTTGTCCTTTGTAGAGGTGGTGTTCTCCTTTTGTAGATCATTGCCTAAGGATGTAAGAATCATAATCACAGCGAGAGTTCGTCCATCCATAAGCCTCTCCTGAAAAATCATCGGATCGTAGGTCGTCGGTAACGCTTTAGAACCGCTGACCGCTTCCTCGTATTTATATCAAGTTGGTTAACTTTGTATCAGATAGATCTTCGTCTATACTTTGGAAAAAAGTTGCCCTCAAAGTATTTGCGCCACATGGACGTTAGTCATACTCTTTACTTGGTTTATGCTTGTTTTAAGACCTAATCGTGTGATCGAACGGGTGACTTCAAAGGTCGTTGCGCATTGAGCCATATTCCTGGGATTCTGCCTTAATTGAGCAAGAGTGATGTATTCGCCATTAATATTACTGCTAAAACTTTTAGCTTAGTAACTTTAACACATCTTCCAGTAGAGTTTCGGGTGAATGACGATTCCTATCGGTCCCTACCGGATCGGCAATGACACCGGTCGGTTTACCATTAATCCGACTGTATGTTTTTTGCCCACTTATGGTTTACCAAAAAAATATATTTATTTTCATCGTGGGAAACCGTGGGTCATCCTTACCTGAGCTAGCGATGCAGTCGTGTGTCGGAATTGACTCTACCAAAACGTCACAGGGCACAAATGGGTCTATTGCAAGGACCTCGGGTATACCCTAAGAAGGATATATTACTATCTACTATTATCATCAACATCATTATTATTTCGACTATATTATACAACTTTTAATATCAAAATTCTACGTTTAATAAAAACTCATAGGTATATTATAAAATAAACAATTGGTATACTGAAAGATTAACTATTAAATTATCTAAAAACGAAGAATGTGTCAAAATAAGTTTTTAATTTATTTTGGAGCAATTCACGTTTTTATCTGCAGCAGACGTAACTTCGTGTTATAAAATAATTCTAAAATATTTTCAGAATTAATTATAATTATTAGGCCTATCTTTAATATCGCACATTATCTTCTACTTAAATTAACTCCTCCGTAATATGTGACCATTAATTTAAAAGCGATTAAAAATAGTAAAAATAGTATATACGCCTTGATAACAAGATGTGTTTTTACCCCAAGGCCACTTACCACTTATTGCCAGTGAATAAGTGATAATGACTTATACCACTGAGCCTAGGTAATACAGTATTCTCTATATAATGCCCCAAGGCTTGTTTAATATATGCGTAATAGTACTAAGCTAGTGTAATGTCTCAGTTAAGATAGGATTATCATCTGAAGTGCATTCTCATTAAATTCACCTGGTAATAGCTTTGCGCGTCTCATACTGAATGTGTTTTAGTGCAAGAATTATTTATCAGATGAAATGGTGGTCCGCAATAGTGATTTGGTGAGGCAGGCTTTTAAAAAGTTAAGAGAAGAGCACGGATGGAACATGCAACCGGCTATGCAAAAAAAAAACTATTTAAATGCTTGCGCCTTTATCTTTAACATGTATTTTCAAAATTTAAAATACATTTTCATACTTAATACATACTTAAAGCTCAGAGGCGGCTCATGCATTTAGATAATGTAGAATGCACGGGTGTAACGTTCCTGCGATTAGACTATATGATTAAGCGACCCAATGGTTGCTGGGAAGTTTTATTTATTTATTTAATGCATGGAAGACTTACAGCTATATAACAATAGAATAAAAATGGAGAATTTAGTTTCAGAGAGCCAATAACAAGTCCTCACATATAGTAATTGAGTAACAAACAATATGCATACAATAATAATAATAATATAATAATACACCTTCAGAGGCTCACGTTAGGCAGCTGGATCAAGAGCCTAATGCAGAAGGCAGTCCTTCTCGACACGGCACGCATAGTGAGGAGGTTTCTGTCTCTGGAACCCTAACCACCGGTAGCTTGGTCCCTGTACCCGATACCGGTGGGACACTATTTTTTATATTTTTAAATATATTTTTTTTATATAATAATGTATTTAAAAATGTAATTTATATGTATTTAAATGTTAATAAAGAGAATAATAATATTATTAATATAATAATAGCCGTTCCCGCAGTTTCACCTGCGTTTACGGTGACTGCTCCTATTGGTCGTACCGTGATGTTTTATAGCCTTCTTCGATAAATGGGCTATCCAACACTAAAAGAATTTTTCAATTCGAACCAGTAGTTCCTGAGATGCGCTAATCTTCAAGCAAACAAACTCTTCAGCTTTATAATATTAGTATAGATATGTAGTGGCCAGATTTTAGAATTGACCACTTCATGATGTGTCCAACTATTTCATAAACTAGTCTTATTTCATAATATAGCTAGCTAAAACTGATGGTGCTGCTGATGCTATCGTTTAAACGTCAACACTTGATGAAATGTCAATCCACGTTTGGCCATATCATTTATGTAGGCCATATCATTTATATCTCCATGACATCTGGCTATATGACTGGCCTGTTGGCCTAGTGGTTAGTGACCCTGGCTGCTACGCCATAGGTCTGGGTGTTCTTTGTGTCCGTTGTTTGTATGTTTGTAAAGTCCCGCTCGAGACAGGAGTCATTCCTAATGCGGGAGTTGTCTTGTAAAAAAAGAAAAGTAAGAAAAGAGGTTAAATAAAGAAGAAACTTATTTATAACTGCTTGAAGTTGTAACGACCTTCGCTTGCACTGTATCTTATATTTGCACATTATTTTAAAAAAAATAATTGTCCGCCGCCCTGACGCATCACAAATACAAAGCTATATCAGGGCCTCTAACTGTGGATAATGAAACTATTTTACTGATGTAATTATCTATTTACCGGAACTAACACGATCACGAAAAGGTATTACATACCTCTGAATTGCTGACCTTTCGACCAGGTTGCACTGGCCGTGGTCACAGGCTGACAGGCTGCCTATGTAATACCTTTTCGTGATCGCGTTAATTCCCGTAAATACATAATTATATCATGGAACGCGAAAGTTTAAAAGTTAGTATTTTACTATTGCATACTAATGTATGATCATATGATGAAGTAGTCGTGCGTTTAGGTGTTCATAATATCATCGAACGCTAAATTTTTCACTGATACTTCGTTGGACCGACCAATGTGACAAACTGGCATGTTGGTCTGGTGGTTAGTTATCCTGGCTACTGAGCCAGAGGCCGTGGGTTCGATTTCCACCCTGGACAAATAATTGTGTGAGCAGGTTCATTTGTATTTAGAAAGTCTGTTTGCAGTCTGGTTACCATTGTACGGGCTCTGTCTAGTTTGGGACCGCCGTAGACGGCCGTGGGTGAGGTGTTTCAAATTATTAAAAAAATAAAAAAAAAATTGCTACCTAAAATAAATAACCACTTTTGAAGCCACGCTCACAACCTATTCTATTAATCAAATTAGAACTTACACCTAATTTTACTGCAGCTGCTGCCAATCGCATGAGGAATGTTGTCAATTTATTTGTTTCATACAAACCTAAAATACATAATATTTTTACTGACATTGTATTTACACACGTTCACTTTCAACGTTATTACATCCTGCGTTAAGAATGTAAGACGTCATTCAAGTGAATCAATCAAATATCTTCTCCAACTATTACAATATTTATTGATTGATACCTAAAAACTGCATAGAACCATCATTCTCCGGCCATTGCAATTTCTATTCCAATGCATTCGCTGTCTTATCACACAATTTTCAACTCTAGGTTTAACTACATAAGATGTAATTATTAATGATAGGATGATGTAGTGAGCTTCCCACATATCGTCGAACAAAAAAAAGGGTCGCCCTCAGGTAAAACCAGAATACAAAAGATAGCGATTCGATCCTTCTTAACAAACAAACATGTTACTTTCTCCATATTATTTTAACATCTATATGAAAACAAAATAAGGTGTATTTTCGTATGATGTTTCGTGTGATAGTAGTACATTTGTGTAATTGCTCCGAAGTCCGAGTTTCCTTTGAAATGGGTTATTGGCGGTCAAATTTTATGAACAGAGTTCTCGACTCGGGAGTTTTTAGGTTAGTTTGGTTTGGTTCGCGTTGACGCTATGCGTTTGTGTGTATTTATAGTCTTAGATTAGTTTAATTAATAGTTTTTAACGTATATTTTAATATAGTGTGTCTAATAAGCGTTGTGTTTTTCGTTGTTTTTGTAGTGTTGTTGTTATTAGTGACGGATATTGTGTTGTTTTCGATTTGGATTAGTTTTTCTGGATGTTGTGTTCACGTGTTAAGGTATGGTGTAATATTTTGAAGTATTATCTATGTAAAGCTTTCTTTTTATCATTAGATAATTAGATTTTAAAGTCACGTCGAAATAATTTCTAATATTGAAGTTCATGGTCATTTATTGACTTCTGTTTATATTGTGTTTTGGTATATCGCGCTAGTTTAGATGAGGGGCTTTGGCATCTCATTATATTGTTTCCGTAAGTCTAATGTTATATTTCGTCGATTTATCCACACGTTGTGTAATATACAATACAAGGTAATATAAGACAACCGGTTCGGAGGATTATTTCTAGTTATACCGAGTAGCCATCCCGAGTGATCATGCTTTAGAAAGTTTGGTAGGTACCTATGAGTTTTGTAATTCACATAAATTTAATAGAACAATTTCCTTATTGGTACCTACGTATTATAAACATCAAGGTTTAGGTTAAAGTGCCGATAAGTACGTGTGACTTTGGACGAGAAATAACCGCCCTCTATCCATAAACACTAGTAGGTACACATACCTACTCCTTTCATGAATGATCATGGCATCCAATGGCTCTAATGCAATGGATGGGACTATACTAGTCATCGGAAATCTACTGCTGCACACAGGCGTTCTAATTAGGAACCGTAATTTCCTTTCATTAAAATATACAGAATAAGAAGAATTTATTAAGCGGTAAAATAAGAAGCCACATCACAAAATGGCGAAATTTTAATAACTGGTAAATGTTGTTAATTTCAAAATTTTGTCTGCGATATACATGACTTTAAGAATTAGATAATTAGTATCTTAAATCTGTTAAAATGTTTAAAATCAGGAAGGTACCTACATATCTAAGTCTTAAAAACCGGTAATCTTTATAAATTACATACCTATAATATTATTATAATGAACCTTTGAATATACACTTATAGCTTGACGGATCTATTCTATTGTATGCAGTTTTATAAAACGACAAGGTCATCATTGAATGTTCTTCAAACAGAACTTAAAACACAGTAAGAAATATATAATAGAGATGTTAAATACCACCATAACCATAACTGAAACTATGGAATATCCGAAATAGAAATTGATCCGAAACCTTAAAAAACCTACGGATATAAAAGTTTCAAATAAAATGTCGGATAGGGAGTCGGATATCGGAGTCTAAATTATAGCAATAATAACTTTACACATTTCCTTCACAAATGATAGTGAAACATGAGCCGAATGAGTTGTACATAATGTTGTTTCGGTTCAGGCTAATTGTTTCTTTCCCTTTAATTGTAGTAAGATTTTTTATTACAATTCCTTAAGAATCTAATATCTGTAACTGAGATTATCCGAAACTATCGGATAATCCGAAATAATTTCATATCCGGAACCGTATCTGAAACCGGTATGAAAATATTCATATATTGGTATCCAGATTTTCGAATCCATAACTTCCCTGATATGTATTACAAAGGGCGTTTTATAGCGTATACCTCTTATCAAAAGTATGAGGAACTCTTTTTACAGTCATAATGTCTTATTCAGTAGATTATAGTGACTCAGTAAGATTCATCAGACGCAAAAACTGTATTACCTACGTTTACGAATATACTTGGAAAAATGCCTGAATAAATGAACAAAGGTGACGCATAGGCATTAAGAGACGATGCACTCTGTTGCAGACGTTTTAAATACATTTTTTATTAAAGTGTTATTATATACAGAGTGTGAGTATCTCGTCTCGTTGTGGTTCATACTATTCTATCTTATTTACAATGTTGCATGTGGAAAAGAGATAGCACATACGACATGTATACAGTAATAGATGTTTATAGGGAGAATATGTATGATAAATTGATAGTTAAACCAACTAAGAAGCGACATTAGTGTGATTTTAGGAAATAACACAAAATAGCAAGAACATTCAATATTTGGTAAACGGAATGAGGTGCGTCTAGTATGTGCCATATGCCTTTATTATACGTAAAGAATTAAAAATTGACAATAAAAATTGATTAATTTCAGGCTCTAGACTAAATTAAACTAATAAAAAAAATAATTTATTTTAAGTTGAATAATGTTTTATTTTAAAGTTAACTACTTAAAAATAAAACACATCACAAAACTCACTAAAAGTTTTAAAGATATTTTTAAAAGTTAATAATCTGTATTCATGTATTCGCAGAACTAGCTCCGCTTGGAAACTCTTTAAGTATTGTTCGACCTAAAAAAGATAGTTCTAACAAAGAAAAAGATAGACCAAAGAAACAGCAAAGAAAACCGCGGGTAGCTGGGCGTGTGAGGAACTTGGAGTTGCCAACTTCAAAGTTGTGTGCAACCATACGTACATGTTTCGTTTAAAATAGTGAGCCAGAGAATTCTTAGAGCTCAACTCGTATTTTGAGATGAGAGCTTTGTTTTACATACTCGTACGTGTGGTAAGGTGAGACAATAGTGAGAGTCGTTTCTAACGAAGAATCTCCACCATTTAGAAGACTCGGTTAGACAGCAATAAGTATTAACGTAGTACTTTCTTTTCTGCTGGTGAAGGTAGCCAGAGATCTAATAAAGGGTTCTACTACTATTGCAACTATTTATAGGTAACTATTGATAGAAGTTGGTGAAGAAACACAAGGGTTGTGGGATGGCAAGCCACAACCCGTGTGTTTCATCTACAACTTAGTTGTTTAAAAAAAGAGTTATTCAGAAATAATCATGTCTATGCAAATCGTTCTTTGTTCTGTTAATAGTAATGCTACTCATGCATGACCAAAGTTATAACCCTAACCGGGGTCTGCGGTAATTCGTAGTAATCGTCAGCAGAAATACAAGATTGCCATAGCATGTTTGGTAAACCGCTGTCTTCAGTGAATGTGCTTTCATAATCAAAGTGCAATTCTTACATTCTATAAACATCAGCTTTTATGTTTTTCGTTGTGGAAACTTTCGTGAACAATCCCGCTGAGGTGTGATGCAAGGATTATCTCGGCATCGAACCAAAACCATACATCAGATCTTTGCCGGAAGACTGGTTCTAAAACTACCACTTTACTTCTTTGGCGAAGAGTTTCCGTTCCTGTTCGTTGCCGGTCAGTGAATCCTGTAAGATTATGTCTCTGTCTTACGAATGAAAATATTAAAGCTACAAAATTTGTTACAATAAAGCAGAAATGCTAAACAGTTTGCTGAGCTAAACAAAACATTTTCTTATTAATTGGAGAGGCTAATTAACGAAAGTAGAACTTTATGAGACAGTTTATGCGTTATAAATTATCGGCTTTACTACCATTGTTTTAGCTTGAAGGTTAATATCGCCCCTAATAATAGAACAACCTATTTATGTTACTGTTTTACAAAGAGCAGAGAAATGTTTGTTAAATTACGTAACTTAAAATATTTAGACATTTCTATTCATATGTTCTTTTGTGTTCCAAAGTAGAAGTAAGAGTATTATATCTAGGCAAGTATTATTGAAAATTCTTTTTGATATACCATTACGTTTCTTCGTAGAAATGTGATGTTTTTATTCTGTTCTTTTTGGCACATTTCATAATTTTAAATCATGCACATTTAGTTTTTATACACCAATATTGCACTTATGTTTTGATTCAAGCCTTCCAAGAGAAAAAAAAACAAGTATCATTTTTTGTAACCTGCAATAGGTAAGTAAAGTTATTGTAAGATAAAATAAAATAAACTTTCCATATAAAGTGTATAGTATTTTACACGGAAGCACACAGCATCGTTTTATTCTTCCTTATAATCAAAAGACAGTATTTTTCTTTAATCCTCACCCTTTGCTTTTCTTTATCGAATCCCCAGCCAGGGAGATAGAACGTATCAGTTTACACTGCTAGTAATGGGCCACATACATTCGCAATAATACCTAGTCTTGTTTAGTTTTTACAACTAAATAAACGGGTTCACTTCAATACTATTGTAGTGATAGTATCGCGGGTGGAGAGCTTTTTTTCTGCTTGGCTGAGTGAGGTAGCAAGGACGTTCGAATTATCTAGAAGCAACGTTTTAAAATTCTGTTTATTAATTTTTACACAATTAAAATTAGTTATCATTAACTGTGGGAAGGAACATACATATCTTTTTCCAATTTTGATGAGTATTTTTGTTAAATGGGATGGGATGGGATGGATGTAGTTTAAGGGTTTTTACTCGTTTAAATATATAATAGGTAATTTAGGTTAGAAAAACTTTGAAAAGAAACTCTCCTGTAACGGTGGACAACAGGGTACAGTTGTTTTTTTTTTGGTTAAACTTGGCACACGTAAACGGAACTGGAACGTTTGGTTTCTATGCTACAAGACACGAAGGCATCAATTATTTTTTTTAATAATAGTAAATTTATTAAATACTTTGTATATATTTATATATTATGCCTATACACAAAATCAGCAATCTTATTATTAAGTACTATTATCAGATATCAGATATTTATTTATTTCTCTCTCAGAACTTGACGATGGCTCACTGTCCGTGAATATCACTGTTATTCACGTGTTACCAGCTGATTCTTATGAAGTAGCACAATGCTGAGTTAACGACCATTTTTGGCTCATGCAGAGCTACTTTTTATTTATATTTGTTGTAACACTTTACCTTGAATTTCTTGTACCTTTGTATAACTGCAAAATATATATATTTCTTTCTTTCTTTAATACGCGTCTGGCTACCTTCGGGGCTACAGGCGTGTGTGTATAAACTCTCAACATCTGTACCAATTTTTATTTTGCTATTAAGCTTCTGAATATATATTTATAACAACTATCAATCAATTTTCACGCGTAAATTTACACGTGCGAGCCCAAACATCCAAACAAACATTGTTTAAAATTTGTACGGATAAAATATCAACTAACTCGCTCTGAATATATGAAATAAAAATATGTAACCAAATTTTCTCTTTTGTTTCAGATGTTACAAAAAATGTAGCGCCAGTTGTGTACATTACTTGGGGTCTAATAATGGGATTCATGCGGGTCAGTGAGATGCGGAAACAAGATTCCAGCTGGCGAAGAGTGGGTCATATCAGTGTCAGTGTAGTGAAGTTTTTATTAATAGTGGCTGTGTTTGGGCAAGTGGCTGGCGGAAAGCCTATTAGTGAGACCCTGCAGAGGGCGTTGTCGGCAGTTCGTGGTCCCAGTCCTGGTGCGAAGAAGCTGTTGAATATCCCTGAGGATGGAGGTGAGTTTTAAGTTATAAATTTCTTTAGATTGAAATACTATCTAAACTGTAGAATAAGTCTTTAAGGTAAATCTATTTCAATTGACTGGCCTGTTGGGCAAGTGGTTAGTGATTCTGAATGCTGAGCCCGAGGTCGTGGGTTCGGTTCTTTGTATACTGCAATTTATTAATAATATGTATGTATTTAGAAATATGTAAGTATGTTTATCAGCAGTCTGGTAACCATAGTACAGGCTCTGCCCAGTCTGGGATCAGACTCTCATGGCATGACCGGTGAAAACAATAACCTCGAAATAAAGACACGACGGAAACCAGAAAACCATTTTTCATGCATAAAGATCGCTATAGGTTTATTTTAGTATCCCAGTAATCAAAAATATATGTGAAAAATATAGTGAAGTTACAGTTCAGTTAACGTATAACCATCAGCAGGATTGGTATTGAGGGCGGCCAAAGTCTGCTAGGGTTCTCGGGGACTTCCTTCCTAACGTATACCCGAGTCCCTTGCGATAGACTCACTTGTTACGGAACACCGTGTGGTTTTAGTCGGTTCGATTCCGACATACCACCTCACCAATAGCCATGGTGAGGTGATGACCCGTGGGGGTTTCCACACGAAAAAAAAAAAAAAAAAAAAAAAAAAAGGATTGGTAGGAAGCGGTGTGCTTGCGTCCTTCAAGTGTATATTCATCTAGTACAAGTGTATTATGTCTTTATGCATTTGATGTGAGAAATGCTACATATGTCAATATCTTGTTAAAGTAGCCATGTGTACAGTTTATTAACCGACGACCGAAAAATGGAGGTTTTGCATTCGATCCGTACGACAATTTTCATGATTGTTTCATTAAAGTGTTCTACGTGTCCAGGAAGGTTGAGTATAGAGTACATTATGTATTTATTCCGTTGAAGACAGTTTATAAAAAAAATATGATAAAAAAATATTTATACTATATTTATTATCTATGCTAATAATGCTAATCAAATTAACTTTAGCAGATAAAAAACTTAATATTATTCAATTTAATAAAATACATATGTTACGTACGTTAAATAATTACGTAGGTATTTTATGAGTTTCGAAAACTCTGTAAATTATTCAAGTAAATTTTCTTTTTAATTTGGTTTCAGTCTAGAAAAGAATTCTTAAACTTAACAAACCAAGTCAATTGTCATTCAAGACGGAAACTGCCGAAAGGGATCGCGTATAATTACTCAAAAACTTTCTGACTTTTGTCATTACAAAGACTTTTGGTTCCCTTGTATATTGCGGGACTGAATTGATGCCAACCCTTATAAGTATTAGCTTAAATGAGGGCTGTCTATATGGAAAATATGGTTATTTTTTCACGGAAGAATCTAAAATCTCCGGGCCTGAAAAGGTAACGTTCCTCCGTCGCAAATAAGTTATTTTTTTTCGTGTAATGGCTCCTTTTTGGGGGCACTTAATGATGAAATTGGACAATCGGTTGTTTAATTCAGTTTGAGGCCGACATACAACCTCGCCGTGAGCCTACCTTTTGAAAAGGAAGGCCGTGTATTTGCTTTTTCCCAATATATCAATATATATAATGATATAGGGGGCAAACGAGCAGACTGGTCACTTATACAATCATTATCTTCCTGCTCTTTTCTTATAATCTTCTTCTTCTTCCCCATTTTATTGGGGTCTGAGCAATGTGTTACATTGCAAAAGGTTTTGGCTTGCTTCTTTTATGGCCGGCCGCCTGCCTGTCGGCTACCCTCCTTGGGAATGTAATCGTTTTCAGACGGGACAAAAGAAGGTAAATTGGGGTAAGGAAAACGGATAGGACGAGCGAGCTAGGGTAAGGGGTACCGCAAGTTTTAGATGGGGAAACGGGTCTGAGACTCCAGTAGCTCGTAGAAGCCGGGGTATGCCCGTCCTGTGATTGGACAGGCCACTAGGATAGGGAAATCAACTGGTCAAATATATACGTAATGATAGAAAATATATTCTCACAGTTAGTGTAAATATTAATATAAATATAAAATATAGTGTATACAATATTATGTATTACTAAACCTCCACTGTTGAGCTAAAACAGTATTTATCATTTATGATATTTTTTATGGTATTCTGTAAAAAATCACAGTCTTAGTCAATAAAAAGTTGGAAAAAAGTTTGTTAAGCTATCGAACATTGTAACAAGGAATCATTGTTTTTGCTCATTTGGGTCTTAATAAGTCGTTATTCATCTCAAATTGAAAGGCTTTTTATTTTAATTATATTCAAGCAAATTCGTGGTCTAAGCCCACGAATTTACTTGAATATGATTTTTAATAATTGAATATATATAATTTAAGCCTACATTTACTTATTACGTATCCCTCATATATATTATAAAGTTTGTCTTTAAACTTTAACATAATATATTAGGGACCATTGTAGTCTAATAACGTTGATGCTGATTAACATCTGTACGTCAAAGATTATTTTTTGTAAAGTAGTAGGTATCTATAGCAACATTCCCATATAAAAATATATATGTATATGTACTTCTGCGTTTTCTAGTGAAGACATGCCGAACCATTTGTTCAATTGTTGAATCATTTGTTTCACTTGATTCATTTATGCCGCGTTCCTATAAACAAGAAACGATTCGTTTTGCTTACGAACGGTACAATTTTTATTGAAAATCGAAATTTTACCGTCCGTAAGCAAAACAAATCGTTTCTTGATTATAGGAATACGGCATTAAAGTTTTCACATTTAGTAAAACTACAAAAACACGCTTTCACGGCGAAACGAATTAAAAAGTAACAGTCCATATTAAGCCAATATGTTGCTTGTCATATAAGCCCAAATTAGAGGGGTTTACTAGTAGCCACTGAAGAGTTCTACTATCCACCTCCTGGCTCCATCATCAGATCAGATTCAAGATGCCAAATTATAGCATTGTCATCCAAACTTCAAATACATATAAAGTTTCATTTCGATACGACAATTAGAAGTAGGATAAAATTGACTTCCAAGATTTTTTTACATAGTCATTTAGTAACAAGTGAAGCTCATAAAAGCGTGTTTTTTTTATGGTATAGGGGGCAAACGAGCAGACGGGTCACCTGATGGTAAATGACTACCGCCGCCCATGGGCACCTGCAACTCGAGAGTCACAAGTGCGTTGCCGCCCTTTAAGGTGGGAGTAGGAGAAGAGGGGGAGGGGGGAAGAGTGGGAAGAGGGGGGAGAGGGGAAGGACGGGAATAAGGGAAGGGTTAGGGCCTCCGGTAACCTCACTCATGCGGCGACATGCAATGCAAGCATTTCTTCACGGCCGGTTTTCTGTGAGGCCGTGGTAACGAGCGGAGTCGAGCCGGCCCATACGTGCCGAAGCATGGCTCTCCCACACATGACTTGTTTAATTCATCAGGCATGATCACCTAGCCGGGTCGGAGGATCCTCTTTTTGTATTGGAGTATTAAACCCTGGTTCACAACAGTAGTTATAACAGTAGTAGAAAAGGAAACCCTTCACTTACAGGGGTAATTGATGGGTTTACTTTTCCAAAAATTCAGGGGGATTTTTAAAGTCCAACGATGATAACAGTTAGGAATAAACCTTAAGAAAGTGTGATAGACAGGAAAGGCAATTTGAAGTCCCTTAGAAAAGAGTCTGGAACAGTTTGGCAAAGAACCAACAGTAGTAGGTAGTACAAAACTCGGAAGAGAACAAAGATTACTTTAAATTATAAAAAATATCGGTGATATCGGCGGACGAATGAAGCCCTATAGAGAGAGATAGATAGATGGACATAATATCCACCAAGTTTTAATAACGGACCCTTAAGATTTCCTTTTTGCGCTGGCAGCCCTACTACAATCTTTGAAGTTTCCTAGTTTGAAGACCCTTATTAATTAACGGACTCCTGCAATTACAGTTTTCAGGTGTTCTTTTGAAGCCGTAGAAAACACTGAAAGTTTTGATAGCCCAGTGTCGAATTCTTTCGCCGGCTTTTGTAAGGAGAGATGATTTTTAAGGAACAAAAAGAAAGGCCTCT
The DNA here is from genome assembly GCA_963859945.1 of Euplagia quadripunctaria. NCBI lineage: Eukaryota > Metazoa > Arthropoda > Insecta > Lepidoptera > Erebidae > Euplagia > Euplagia quadripunctaria. The sequence continues at coordinate 4,460,250 of OY982584.1, forward strand.
TTTTCATAAAAGTCTTATAATGGCGGTGGAAATTAACTTCACCTTTAGGGGTGTTGGGGATGTTAAAAGGGATGGGGTTATTTTGTAAATAAAGATTGTCTCACTGTCATAGTGTTGTTCAATCAGGTTGTAACTGGTGCTTAATTAATGAGTACTTATACTAAGTACTGTTATAAAGCGTCCAGTTTACGAAAATTGTGACTACGTATTATAGAACAAAGTCCCCCGCCGCGTCTGTCTGTCTGTTCGCGATAAACTGAAAAACTACTGAACGGATTTTTCATGCGGTTTTCACTAATAGATAGAGTGATTCATGAGGAAGGTTTAGGTATATAGTTTGTACCCGTGCGAAGCCGGGGCGGGTTGCTAGTATAAAATAAATCTTTATTTCACATAAATTTTTATCACATTAGGTATCTCGTGTTTAAAATAATAAAAATCTTTATTTATTTATCCTCACAAAAAGAACAAAATATAAATCTATTACAATCGCATATACTAAGCTTTATATCTTCTAATTTGTGACGAGCTGGTGTTTGAAATTAGGCAAATATTACCTATAGCACAAATCACCAGGTCCCCACACCAGGAAAAACACTAATTCTTTTTAGCTTCATTTAGACCAAGTATACTATAATCCACTAACTATATTAATAAGATGTACACTAGTTAAATGAAGGAGACACGCTAAAGTTAGTAACATTACAAAAGAAAAATAAACGTAGGTATAAATAAATAAAAATACGCCTTACTTATGTGCATGTTGTGTGTGCGTGCGCGTGTTTGTGTGTGTGTGCATGTTATGTCATGTATATGTATTTTGAAGAAGTTTTTCTGTAAGATTGTAATCTAACCCACGCCACACCATAACCATAGATTTACATTTAATTTGGGTAATGAGTAAATAGATAGAGCCCGGTTTAATTTATTATACAAGTTAAAACTTTGGTAAGAAAAAAATCGTTGAGCAAACTTTGTATTAAAGGGATAAGTTTTGCAAACTGTATACTTACGGCTGTGATCTTTGAGGCTATTTGGTTAATATTTTAGAAGAGAATGTTGCTTCATAACTATATGTAGAATAAAAAGTTGTCGGACTGTTAGAACCTCCCATTTCCGATTGAGGTCTACAGTAGAATAATAGAATGATGGGAACAAAGTAACTTTTAGAAGTGCTCTTTGACCTCTCTCAAATTTTAATAAGTGAGTTTTGCAACTACCTCCCCATAAGGTTATGCAATAGCTAAGTTATGATTGACATAAAACAAAATACTCAGACTTAATCATACTTTTTTGAGCTACATGTCGTAAAGCCTTAAATAAGACTATTAGTTTACTAACGAAAATATAGTCCTTCTATTTAACCTTCTAGTGGTATATGAAAGTTATGTAGTATAATTAACTAGTATAAATAAACTAGTTACAAAACAAACATATCACAGTTAGTTCAAAAGTATGTGTGATTTGACCAGTTTTTTTTTGTCGTAGATTTAGTTATAAAATTCTTATACACTGTTAAATGTTTTATCTAATTTCAGCCATTATTTTAAGTTGCTTTTTGAACTGAGCTATTGGGCGGTCCTTAAAACAATTTGGCAAGTTAATGTATACTTGTATGCGCTTGTATGCTATAACAATTCTTTTGGTACATTGTTGTTCTAAGGTTAGAGTCAAGTACTAGATAATGGCCTTTTCTATTGGATAAGATGACAACAATACGTAACATGTTGCCAGGAAACAAAGGAAGCAAAGTAAAAAACAAGCGACGCTCTCTTGTTCTTACTATTTTCTTTCAAAAACATATTATTTTTTTAAAAACTGGACGCACAATGCAAATTGGTTAGTGTTTACAGTTATCTCGTGTCTAAATCGTAATTTTTTAGAAAGTTTTTGTTCTATTCCAAATGGTAAGGTATATCATGTATAGCACTTAAAATAGGCCATAAATTGTCTTTTTATCTGCAACATTAAGCATAATGTAGTATAGTAAATCTTTAGGACAAGGAAGGGAAAAATTCGCTGACTAATGTCAAGCAATCAGTCTACTCTGATAAAAAGGCTTTCACGCTAGTTCCAAAGTCGCCTCTGACACGTACCCTAATTAGTCCACGGAAATTAAGGCGGAGACCAAATAATGTTGGACATTTTCCAGATTCTTTTTCTATTCAATTTTTGTTTAGAAACCCGGTTATGGCCATATACGCTGCACTTGCTTGAATTTTTACCTTTTCTGTTAAAGTCAATACCGGAACCAACTACTTGCTATTATAATCATAACTTAACTCCATCTATTACTGTAAAGCATTTTTGATGTGAAAACTTCTTTAGCGGCATTGGGCACTTCTTGAGATGGGTAAAAAATGTTAAACTCGCGTCAGGACACGTGACCCTGATCGATAATGTGTCAGTGTCATATATTTAAAAAAAAAAATATGACGAGTTTCTTATATTTACATGTACAGCGTTAGAGAGACTGAGAGAGTGAGTGGGTGAGTGAGAGAGAGTGACCTAGGGAGGGAGGGAGAGAGGGGGACACAAAATGCACTATATAGTAAAAAATATTTCATCCCCAATTTTTTGTCCACCTTTAAGGATGTTATTTTTTCTTCAAATTTAAAAGCGACCGAACGGGAAGTAGGTGGGGTATCCCAAATATAAAAAGAATTTGCCGAATCGGTCATTAACCGAATTTTGAAGTAACAAACATTAAAAAACATACAACAGAAAAAAGAACCTCCTCCATTTCTTAAGTGGTTTAAAAAGTACAAACGTATGTAACGTTTATCGTGATTATGTTCTGTCAAACCTCTTATATGATACAACGAGTTAACGTAATTACTAAATTATCTACTTACTAATTACTAATATGATAATAAAAGAATATACAATCCTATATTCCTATATCTTTTCATAAAAAATGTTTTGCCTGCGGGCTGTGCAAAGATGTAATTTTTTAGCAGACAATCGTGTGCATTTGAACAAATAAAATAATACTAAGGTCCAAACTGGCTTGAATAACATTATAAAGTTCATATATATAATTAAATCAAAAGCAAAATTCTTGTTTACAGGTATTGTAACACCGACTCATTGTTATGTATCCGTCTAACCTCAATGCAAGTGATATGTCAGTTCATGACTACCCTAATTACATCTCACATGTCGCAAAGCTGTTATGTTATATAATATATGGATCTGGGCATTGTTACCATCATCATTAGTTTGATATATTAATACATGAAAAGAGAATTCTTTGTACCTCTTTTTAAGCAAATATCGCGCATAGAGGAAGGTCATATATATATATATATGTTACTGAACTCCTCCTAAACGGATGGAAAGATTTAAATGAAATTTTTGTGTGTCTTCACTTGGATTCGAGAATGGTTTAGATTTACAATTGGACCCGGTAGATGGCGCTGCGATAGGGTTACAGGAAAAATATTTTTTACGTTCCGGCAGGACAACGTTTACCATAGCGCTTTTGACATACATAACTGTCAGTCTTTTGAGTCGGCGCGATTGACAGAATGCGCCCTGCAAATATCGTTTAAAACAGATGCATCGCTTGGAACTATGGTTTTGGAATATTTTTTCTTTTTATTAATTATACCAATTCGAATTCAATATTTATAGTTAAGACAAGACAACGTCTGTCGGTTCAGCTAGTTATAATGCAATATTTAAAGTTTATATGTAGAAGAAGTACAGAACGCTACAATTTATAATCAACTAGCGACCCGCCCCGGCTTCGCACGGGTGCAATGTAGATAATTTGGTGAACAATTAATTATCGTCTTAGCATTATACAAATTAACACAAAACAATATGAAACTATACGTCCTACTAGGTATTGGTGAAAACTGAATTAAAATCCGTTGCGTAGTTTAAAAGATCTAATCGTACAGACGGCGGAAGCGACTTTGTTTTATACTATGTAATCAATATGAGTTATAAATTGAAAAATTATGTGAAGAAACGGCTACAAAATAGGCCCATTATAAATGATGACCGACGATACAATGACAGTTCAATTTATATTGGTCCATGAAATAAAACAAAACATTCAAGACTTAGTGTTGAAATTCGACGACCAGACAGGCCAATGATTCGATATCTAGTATAATAAATACTTTTAAGTTCATCATGTAGATGTAGATCTCAATAATTTACGTGGTAACTAAAAAATAAAGTATATTAGTAGACCCTGAGTAGTCGTTGGCAGCAGTATCTTATACATATGCCATAGCTTTGGACAATTATGGATTATGGTATTTTTAACCCACGACGGAAAAAGAGGGGTGTTATAAGATTGACATGTATGTGTGTCTGTCTGTGGCATCGTAGCTTCCAAACGAATGAACCGATTTGAGTTCGGTTTTTTTTTGTTTGAAAGGTGACTTGATCGAGAATGTTTTTAGATATAATTCAAGAAAATCTGTTCAGCCGTTCGAAGATCATCAGCTCTTTTGTAATCGTTGAAGGGATTTTCGAGTCGGGGGTATTTTAAATTTATGTTTATTATCAATAAGTCAGTAATATTTATAAGAAGAAAACGGTATTTGACTGTCAAGTCAAATCAGATCCTCTTCATTAAACGTCAAGATCGTACGGTTGTAGAAAATAACATTTTACTGTGATCGTGGCAAAGTTTGGACTCGGGCAGTTCAACGCTACCGTCATCGTTTTTACAATTCGATTAAAAAGTCAGGTAAACAAGAAATTATCATACTATATAAATACTATCGATGAATGAATATGTCGATTAAGTCCCGATTTACAATTTTAATTTGTGTTAGAAATACAATATCTGTAGCGGAAGTTTAAAAACAATATCTTATTTTAATAGTATTGCTTTTCACCTAGAGAGGGAGGTTACCGGAGGCGCTAACCCTTCCCTCCCCCCTTTTCCCCTTCTTCCACCGTTCCCCCACTCCCAGCCTAAAGGCCGGCAACGGACTTGTGACTTTGTGACTATTGAGTTGCAGGTGCCCATGGGCGGCGGTAGTAGATTTACCATCAGGTGACCCGTCCGCTCGTGTGCCCCCTATACCTTAAAAAAAAAAGAATGGGGAGTATTAAGTTTAAGTTGAATTTTCACACCTAGCTTCCTTCTAACTTACCAACTTTAAGTGTGCAAAAACTCAAATGGAAGAGCTAGTTCCAGCGAGTTTTCTTAGACAATGAACGAACGAGAAAACGAACCGCATACCTCAATAAGACCCGAAGATGTAGAGAATGAAAGCTATGAAAACATCAAAACTGTACAGGAGGAAATAGCATTTGAGTTAACTGAAGAACGGTGAAAGTTTATAAAGGCGATTTCCAATGCTTGATGATCAATTTAAAAAAAAGGCAAGTCGGCTGGACGAACTCTTAATAGATTTCCTTTTTTTATATAGATATAGATTTTTAACAAATTAAAATGTACAGTCGCTATCTGTTGAAAACCTATTAGGTACGTTCATCATCTGACGGAAACTAGAAGCAGTAAGATTAGTTGAACAAAAGAGATGAAGAATTCTACAAATGTACCCGTTAGAAACGGTCCGTCGAAATAATTTGCAAGTTATTTAAATGCAAGCTGACTATTCCATGAGTCTGTGCACCGATTTCCATTTGAACACACGGCCGAAAAAGGTAAAAAGCTTTGGTAGTACTTATGTTGGATGATTAATTAAAACGAATAATTAGGAATATGACAATTTTTTATAGTATTCGTGTTTTTATTGATTGCGCTATTCTTTATAGAGATATCGAAGTGGTCGTAATATCTCTAGTATCTCAAACGTCCACAAGCTGATGCAAACCATCAGACGAATCAAAGTGCAATTTTGATTGTACCGTTTTTGTAGCAATTGATTGAAAGATATATTTTTCAATTTGATTAGAAATTCTATAGAGTACAGTAAAATTTGTAAGTATTTATAATTGGGTAAATATCATGTTTTCTGTCTTCAATATACCATTTTGTTTGAAATTTTGTTTCGAAGATTTTGGTGGCTGAAAATAAAATATATACTTACCCTATCTCATGAGTACATTTTATAGTCTTGAGAATTGTACTTCAGTATCTATATAGCTAATGTAACTATATATATGGTTTAATGCATTATATATTATGTGGTATACTTACCATTTAAATCATCATGATTTTAACAAAAAGATGGATCCAGTTACTCGGAAGTTGCTTTTCTAGGTTTTTAACTGTAATCTGATAAATGTATAGGTAAATATTCTGATTGAAAGAAATCCATACTGTGTTAATTACTTTGTTTCGTTTCGTAAATATGTTCTTTATTACAATTTAAAATTTATGTTATTTCATATTTACTTGCGTTTTACAGTTTTTCGTATTATATTAAGCAGATTAAACTAGATGCGTAAAGTCTTTGGTGTGTTTTCAAATGTATTTTAAACGCAACATCTGTGTGTGACTACGACGACCTTACACCATGGCACACCTGAATTAAACTCGTAACTTAAGACACGGCAATATCCATTACTTGTCGCCTTTGTACTCGGTGATAATGGCCTATAGTCAACCAGCGATGTTAACGGTAATGTTAAGCATTGAAATTTACGATCACCATCCCGAAGATGGTCGGGTATCAAAACCCTGGAACTTATTACGTACATATTTAGACAAATTAATTTTATATAGGTCATAGGTTGAAGTTTTAATTATTCCACAAACCTCTTCTCTTATAAAATTAGACAGCAACAATAACGATTATGAACATGAACGACTAAAAGATTTATGATTCATGAATAATATGTATTATTATTATCACAGTTAAGTAATTCTAATATTATTATATTTTCCAAGATTATTAACGGTGAAGTAAGTCGATTTTGTACTATGAGCACAGAGTTTCTTGATTTGTTGTTCATAGCCACCGGTAATCGCTTATCATCAGGCGTAATACTTATTTACTATCTTAGTTTTGGACAAAAGCGTTTACGAGATTGCTTTGTGTAAGAATTCTAACTCAACATTATTTTATTTCCGTAAAATGGTTTTAAATAATTTCTCGAGAGCTTTTTTTACTCGATTCGACAGTATTTTCTAGTATAAATATGAAATGGTGTCATTTTTTTATTCTGAAACGTGAAGATAATGAATTCCGAGATTTTGATGTGTTACCGGTACGGTCGTATCCCAGTAAAGTTATGCAGATTTGTAGGAAATCCAATGGAAATGGAATCGCCCAAGTTACGTAGAGATGTTAGAAATATTTCCTAAGCCGGGATCGCTGTGCGTTGCACCGGCAAGTTGTTGTAAATCACCAAAATTGTATGATAATAATATTAGTTGAGAAGTTATTCTGTTGTGTGGCATTTGAACGTTAAGTTTATGTATGTAGTGACGTTCAAACTTAATAAGTGGCTGCCGAGTAATAATAATTTCCAAGAAGTTGATTTAGTCATTACCTACGCGGGGTCATGACAAAGTCAACTTCAAATACTTCGAAGATCACCTTAGACATTTAAGGTATTCAAACTAAATTCACTTTTTTGATTGGCGTCTTGTACCCGTGTCTCTTTAATTGTATGTATTTCTATTCAATTATATGTAAACTGTATTATATGTAAATGTCCGAATTGGTGGATATTAAGATTTACCGGTATATGTTGACAAATATCAATGTTGGTGTTGTAAGACCTTCGCCTGTGAATTGAATTGATAAATTGCAGGCATTAGAAATGCAACTACTTATAAAGCAATGCTTTTGATTTGTATGCCCTGGCGGTTAAATCACGAACTCGATACGTTTATAATTAATATCAATTAATCAAAAGCTTATAAATGGGTCATGAGAGATAGCTACTGTTTAATTTCTTAGAAGTGAACGTTTCAAATAAACAAAACAGTATTGTAAGTACAGTAATAACATAAACCACTTGAAGCTAAGATTCGTCAAGATCACTCAACATTCAACATAGAAGCTGAAAGTAAATATTTATTCGACACATGAACAGTCGAAAGATAATAAACAACATTTGTAAGGGGATAAACAGAACGGTGCGGTTTGACGTGTGTCTCACCAGTTTGTTTACGGCTTTAGGCAGATGTCCCACTGGAAGCGGGCGGTGGATTGTTCGAGATTTATAACGAATGGATAGGTTGTTAGTACTCTCGTGCTTTACAGCAAAAGCATTTCCAGACGTAAACCTAGTTATAGTTGCAACCAATTTTATTTGAGGTCGGTGCAACGTGTAAGGGTTTTGGCTGGTTCCTTTTATGGCCGGCCGCCTGCCTGACGCCAACCCTCTTTGGGAATGTAGTCGTTTTTAGATGGGACAAAGCAAGAAGGTAAAGTAGGGTAAGGAAAACGGAAAGAGCGCTGAAGCTAGGCTAAATTATGCCGCAAGTATCGAATGGGGAAACGAGACAGAGACTGCAGTAGCTCGAAGAGGCCGCGGTCGCGTACATGTATGTCCTGTGATTGGAGAGGCCACTAGGACAGGGACATCAACTGACCACAATACGGAATATTAAATACATATAATGGAAATCTAAAATTTTATATGTATAAGACCTGTGCATCGTCACTCGTATAAGCATATTTCTTAGACAAGTTTAAATGTTGAAGCTTATTCCACTTAGTAGAGCTTCTTAGAGAGGTCTACTTATTATGGTTGCTTTTGTAAACATGCTTCTTGTCTTCGACCACATGAAATACGTGGCCGAAATTAAACTCATTATGATTACATAATGATATCTCCTCAAAAATAGCGGGCCATCGCCGCCTTTATCCTACAACTTCAGCTCATCTATCGATCTAAAAAGGGATATCTCACGCTGCGCTTTTCAGTCCGCAGACATCATTCGAGAACTTTCTTTCTCCAGCTGTTGTCGGTTCTCTAAACTATGAAGAAACAATGAACAAAAAGTCCACTCGCCACCAAAGTTAACTTCTTGCCTGTCAGTAATTCTTCGCTAGCATCAATGATTATGATTCCTATAAATGGAAAAAATTGTCAATACTAATGTCATGTGTGGTGAGATATAGGCCTTATAGTTTGAAACGTAAAATTTATATATAATATATTAGGTGCCTTTGAAAGTGACTTAGTATATGTAGCAGACTTAATTACCAGTTTGGATTATTAAAGGACAATGATTGCAAAGGCAATGGTGACGATGAAGTGATCTGGTTAGAATTCCTTATAGAAAATTATTTCGTACCTCGGTTTTTTAGGCATTTGATCCATTCCAATCCAACGTCCAGTAGTCAAACCTTTCCAATTTTGATACAGTTCTTAATATTTGAATTGTTCAAATACTTGATGACGTTCGTTTCAGACATTTATTTGGCTAACTCAGCTTTAAGGTACACAGAGAGCTCTGGACAGCCAGCTCGTCAGCAGATATACAATGAACAACACTACGTTCTTAGCGCTGGTTAATCTTCAAACGTATAATTAATAGATTTAATTATGATAAGCAAATAAAAACTTCACTTCACGATCGAATGTCTTCGTGAAAAAATATTAGTTAAAGTGAAAATCCAACATTTAATTACGATATTGGTAGGGTTCCAAGTTTTACAAATTAAATTTAAAAAATCTCGGAATTTATATATGTCCTCCACAAAACCTACTTCTGACTACGTTACCTGATCTCTCTAAAGTACTTAAAACGCTGTCTAATATACTCTTACTCCCAGATCACCACATCACCAAAATAAACAGCCCATCTGTCGTTATGTATGTCATTACGTACAATTCACGTGGCCTAGATCGGTTCTAACAATAACTCTCACAGTTACGTAAAGCGAAGACGGGCACCATTCATTGTTAAATTAAAAAAAAGTAAGTAGTAATAAAATAGCTAATCTGCGGTTTTATTGAAAACAACCAAGTCCAAATATTAAGGGTTTCTAAAATTATATTATACCTTGTTGTACTCCGAAATGTAACTCTAGAAAAGCCTTCTAACTTCTACGCAACAGGAAATTTATGTCAAAGAGTGTTGGCGTCGAATACTCAACGTATGTTTAATTATCCTTCTACATTATAAATATCACTTACTAAAGTAATATTATTCTAAAAGCTGAAATGGTTTGTTTCATTACGTCTATTATTAGAGAGGATGTCAAAACATGTTCTTTCAAATAATACATCTAGGTATACCTAAGGTATCATTATATGGATAATCTAATAAGAAGATAATGGAACTAGAAAAGATTGAAAAAAAAATAAAGACAGTGCAGAACGTTTTCTCCTGTAGCTATATGCCATATTTAGTAGCTACTGAAAAGCTTTAGTGCTATTTACAAAATAAGTATAGATTAATGGCGAATCGCGAATTAAAAAGTAAAAACAGTTCCACTATACACCTTCCTGGCTTCGTCATCAGACCATTGTTACCAAGCCCAATCTCTTGGACTCGTCGTATATGAGCCCAAACTCGAGGGGTTTACTAGCAGCCACTGAAGAGTTCCATTATCCACCTCCTGACTCCATCAGCAGATCAGCTCCAAGGTGCCAAATTATAGTATTGTTATCCAAACTACATATAAAGTTTCATTTCGATACGACAATTAGAGGCAAGTTAAAATTGATTTCCAAGATTTGTTAAAATTGATTTCCAAGATTTGTTAAAATGGATTTCCAAGATTTGTTAAAATGAATTTCCAAGATTTGTTAAAATGGATTTCCAAGATTTGTTAAAATGGATTCCCAAGATTTGTTAAAATGGATTTCCAAGATTTGTTAAAATGGATTTCCAAGATTTGTTAAAATGGATTTCCAAGATTTGTTAAAATAGATTTCCAAGATTTGTTAAAATGGATTTCCAAGATTTGTTAAAATAGATTTCCAAGATTTGTTAAAATGGATTTCCAAGATTTGTTAAAATAGTTATTTACAAGTAATGCTAATAAAAACGTGTTAAAAATTGGAAAAAGTTCTGCTCTACATGTATACAGGGGAGCTTTATAAATATGAATAATTTTATCAAGATTTTTTTTAAATTACTGGTCAGTGTTATGAGTACTCGTATTAGCTAGCCTCTTTTTTATAAGCGGTCCACTTGCTGAACATTTGCCCCCGTCTGGAGATTTAGGTCACACACAATACACATCATAGGTCACACCTCATTATAGTGCCGGTTGGCATTCTTTGAGAACATTATGAAGGACTATCAGGTATGCAGGTTTCAGTATGGTATTTTCCTTGGCCGTTAAACATATGTAATAAATTCCTTATACGCATATTGGAGGTGCCTTAAACCGCTTCGCTCTTTCGTGAGACGCCAGCGGTTAATACAATTAACTTCTAAAGCCATGACATAATATAAATATATACGGACTGTTTACATGCTCGCGTCATAACAGTCCCCCGCATCATCGCCTACTGGCAGTGTTCACAGAAGGCTAGAAGCAAAGCCATGTTGAATGGCAGTGCTAATTCTCTGTGCAAGAAAAGGCCCGCCTTCCGGTCACTAGAAATGTCGATAAGTCGCTTAGCTAATTCAGTATAAACGGAACGAGCACTCGGACCCCATGACCTTAGCGTCTCGACCCCAAACGGCTCGAAAACATAGTTACCGATAAAAAATTTAGCAGCCATTTGAGGCTTTGTGCGGTTGCGCCACCAAAACCTGTTGTACTTGGAAGATGTGACGGCGGGAGGGTGTCTCCGCAAGTTGCGTCCCACGCCAAAGGGGTACCCATTTTCCATGGCAGTAACGACATACATACCATCTGATCTCTTCCCATCATGACAAGAGCACAACGGATTATGTCGTAATATTTTTCTGATTTTAGTTAATAAAGCTCTTTTATTTATTAATTTAAAAAAAAAGTCATGTCATAAAGTTTTTTTATAAATAAAGAGTAAGAGAGAGAAAATTTATTTGTATGTGCAACATTTTATCAACATTAAATAGATAACGAAAAACGTGACAGTTTTTTTTGTTTTTATGTTGCTTTTATAAGTTGCTTAAAAGGTAAACCTAAGATTTGTAAATATAAAGAATAAATTATTTTTTAGGGTTCCGTACCTCGAAAGGAAAATCACGGAACCCTTATAGGATCACTTTGTTGTCCGTCCGTCCGTTCGTCTCTCTGTCAAGACCCTTTTTCTCAGGAACGCGTGGAGGTATCAAGCTGGAATTTATATTAAATACTCAGGTCTACTGTCCCTTGGAGCTGTGAAAAATCAAACTTCTAAGCCAACGCAATCAAAAGATACAGCCGTTTATGCCGCAAATTTCCGCAAATTTTCGACACTCGCAAGGGAATCAAAACCTACAGGGTACTTCCCGTAAACTTAGAATTTTGAAATTTGGTACGAAGCAACGTCTTCTAGCACAGATAAAGGAAAAATTGCGAAAACTTTTAGTAAATTTTTAGTTACATCATATAATAAAAATATTTTACGGAACCCTCGGTGCGCGAGTCCGACTCGCACTTGGCTGGTTTTTTTTAGATATGTATCCAAATTACGGCAGTAGATGTCACGAAGCATAGTAATATTTATAAATGTGAAAGATTTAGGTGAATGAAACTTACAGACGTAAGTTAAAGCGTTTTCACCCCATTCGACGAATTTCAAGTTTTTCAAGGCAAGAAATATGCACACCTTTTCAGAATTTAATGATACCGATAATATACCGATACTAATGGTCAAAAAATGTCTTTCAAAGCGTGGTATGTGTTAGACATCGTCTTAAATTTAAACTACTTTGTTTTCTTTGCGTTATATTTAAAGCTATAGTAACTACCCGATGACTAAATGACCAATTAATGTTCATTTCTTTTGAACAACTTTTTGCATTTGAGCGTTAGAACATTGAAGTAGCGTTGATGGGTAAAAAATGTTAAACTCGCGTCAGGACACGTGACCTTGATCGAAAATACGTAAGACGGAGCCGAGTTTCTTATATTTAAAAAAATATAACATTCGAAATTCAAACATTTATGAGTGGCCAGGAGCGTAGAACTTCCAGTGTACCCTATGTATACATTTAGATATGTTATTATCTACTTTTTATATTTAAACTAATTATATATATACAGATGTGTGTGTGTGTGTGTATGTATATGCAAATACATTGTGAAGTTATGTTTTCACTTCTGACGTGCAGTCCTACGACTGACTGTTTTTTTTTAAAATAAGACGGCCTAGAACATCCTGAACAAATTATCTTCATCAAATGCTTGACTACCTACAAAGAGCGAACTATGAATAATATTTTAGATACACATATCACAGTGTAATAAAGTTTCCTCTATTATAACTTTGCATAATAACTTCACAGCGGGCGACTCAATTACCCTTTTGAAGACTCTAGCAGGTACATTCACAAACACCAGTTCAAAGTAAAAATAAGAGAACGTGGAAATTATCACTCCAAACCACAAAATTAACATCTGAACATCATGTATTAAGCTTAACTTAAAGCTGAAATTTGTGAAAACAATGTTTAGTTCGCGGTTCATACCCAAAATAGAAACGAGCTCTTGGAGTGGAAATAAACAAGTTTTCAAAGCCCAGCTACTGGTCTGCATAGGCTTGAGGTTATAGGAATTTAGCGGAGCGATTAACATGTAAGTAAGATGACTTAATTATTGAAGTGATAACTTCTTTAGCGGCGTTGGGCACTTTTTGAGATTGGTAAAAAATGTTAAACTCGCGTCAACACACGTGACCCTGATCGAAAATGTATGGAAAATGTGTCCGAGTGTCATATATTATTTAAAAAAATACTTTTTATGACGAGATCGAAAATTCTTAAGACGGAGGCGAGTTTTTTTATATTTACGTGTACAGCGTCAGAGAGACATGGAGAGGGAGGGAGGGAGGAAGAGAAATAATTATATATATGCAGATGTGTGTGTGTGTGTGTATGTATATGCAAATACATTGTGAAGTTATATTTTCATTTCTGTCGGCAGTCCCATGACTGCCTACTTTTTTTTTTATTTGGAAGTCATAGCGTATCTACAAAATTGCGCGGTGATTTTCAAGTATTTAATTACATATTACTGGTATTAAGAGCTACATGGCTTTCCCTTATTGCGGTCCTATGTGGGAACAGTGAATCGCATCCATCGCCTCCAGACCACATCTGTAGATAAACGGATCAAATACAAAGTTTGATACAACCGCGCTATGATAGGTACAACTACTACAAGCTTGAGGCGCGTTTGTGAATGAGCACTGGCGGCTTCGTCGCATACGGAGACAAACCGTTTTATACCGGCTCGGCAAGTACTCCGCTCCAGGGCTCGTGGTGTGCACGTCCCGCATCATACTTGCTTTTTACTTTTGATAAAATAATACATAGTACACAAGTAGTAAAGAATAAATAGTGCTTTACTAAATAAAAAATGTGGTTTATTGTACTTTGTGCATAATTAATTAAGAAGAAAGAAAAATTAAATTTTCCGGTTGGGACAAATATAAATGTTTATAAACTTACAACATTTTATTTTTATTTTAAAGTAATATTAGTATTATGGGGGAGTACTCCGAGGAATTGCTCGGACTTATACCGGCCGCAGCGTTCTGGCGGATCATTTAACGCGACCAAGTTTTCATCCCCATCACTTAAATAATTGGCACTCTACCACTTTGCGGTTCTCCAGAAACTTTTTGCTTCGCACAGCCCATCTGTTAAACCAATAGGCAAACATAGTGTAGCATACTGGCAGCGGATGGACGCGAACTGCCCAAGACCGGGCAATAATAAGATATTTAGGAACCGATACGACCTTTGTCCCTGATTTGTCTGTTTACTCGTGTGGTTTTTTTTTCTAGCAACTATTTTAGTATTATTTTTTAAAATTGTAATTAGTTATTTTTTTTTTTATTTTATCTTATCCGCCAACCCTACCAAAATAGGTAGGTATGTAAGTATACATTTTGAACGCACTTTAGAAGCTTTGTCTCTGTTCGGTTCTTTACTCGTGTGACGAGACCAAGGAGGTGAACCTAATGGTCACGCAATATTATTGGTATATTTGTGTTGCAATAAAGACTTCTTTGTCCGTTGTCATGCTGGGTGCGTCATGTCATGTGTTCTATTTTTTTTATATTTTAACAAGGCGTAGGAGCTTTTAACGTCTCCAATGTGTCCGCAACCTAATGAAAGTTGAGCGACGTCATTTGTCTCATTTAAATACGAGTTTGCGATACCTAATGCGTTAGTACATCACTCCTCAAACATTTTTCAAGGCTTCTCGATTTGAGTTTGATGTGGTGGGGGTATCGCTAAGTTTAGGTATTAAGGTTGTTCGATACACAGATGACTTATTAGATGTATTTTTGCAAACTATATAAATAACTAGCAACCCGCCCCGGCTTCACACACATCTTCAACAATCATCAACATTCCACATATTTCAATCAATTTACACAAAATCTTAACAAATTATACACCTAAACCTTTCTCATGCATCACTCTGTCTATTAGTGACAACCTCATGAAAATCCGTTCAGTAGTTTTTCAGTTTATCGCGAACAGACAGAGAGACGCGGCTTGGACTTTGTTTTATAATATGTAGTGATAATAGGGCATGAATACGAAACAAATTATAGCGACATTTACAATACAGAAAACACCTCGACGTTATCTAAGTATATGCTGAACTACATACTAAGTACTGACCCTGTATTGCGTAATTAAGTTCTCGCGATGATTAGTATATTTTTAATTTACAATATATCAACGACAACCGTTAGGCCTCGGCCACAATCCTCCTTCGAGAACACACACAGACACAATCCTATCTGAGGGATATCACACGCGCTTCAGACAAAAAAAAATTAAAAATAAAAAAAAATTCTAACTGAATTATATGTCACGATTTTATAAACATACAAAGAATTACTAAAACCGGACCTAACAACTACATGGGCATCGAAGTCATAGCAATAAACTCAGTATCCGTTGGCGAAGTTACCACTAGCCTTACGCCATCTGGTCAGAAACGCAAACAAAACTCGGAATCCTAGAAACATGATACATATGAGACATTTTGTACACGTCGTGTTCTAGAAAGTAAGTACATTGAGATGCATTTTATGTATTGAAATTTGTGTCGATACATTTGCTTCGTTCACATTTCTCGAACAAATTCCTTTACTACAAGTAATAACTTAAACTTATAGTACAGTATTTGCCATACGGTAGTGAATGAATTTAACAAAGTAAATACTTATGAGAAAGAAGTAAGAGGGAAAATATTTAGTATATAAACACAGACACACAGATTGATATATTGACTTAAAAGAACATTACATTTTTACACCAGTGTAAACTAAGTTAGGTTTTTTTATTCTATGTTAGGCTCTCGGAAAAGAGTGTCTGTGAGATTTGAGTTTATTATATGTACAATACAACGGTTCAGTTAATTGTTTTCTTATTTTCCTAGCGGTTCAATTAATTCTCGCGTCCCTTTTTAATTTAAAAAGATGGGATTAGGTTAAAATACCTTGTGCTTTTCAATAATCTTTCTAAATTGGTAATAAAAAATATATAACATATATACACTCACGCCTGTATCCTCGAAGAGGTAAGTAGAGACGTTTTAAACATATCCATATTTTGCCAACTAGTCTTAGCTAGTCTAGTTTAGTCCCACCCACGTAATATTGCAGTCCTATTGCCGTCAACCGGGCACTTTGGGAATCAAAGATACGAAAATTGGGAGTGTATCCTCGGAGGCCACACATACACCACTGTTGAACCTAAGTAATATCAGAAATTACTTGTACACTAACTACTACGGACCTTGAGATAAATATTCACAAATATTATTTTACAATAAAACATTGCCTTTAATACCAAACTGTCAATTCCTAGAAGCTCCCTATGTCTATTATTCAATTGGGTCCCAATACGTCTTGACTCACAAAATGGCGGACGAGAATTACAACAACCTGGATAAAGTGTCCAAACGTAAATCCTCGTCGAGAGACCAATCGTCGATATATGAGAGGTTCCAACCGTTTCTTCTCGATGCTATACAATAGATATTTAAGGGACCTATTACGTGTTATGTTTGCTATCAAGAATAATACCCTAAACGCTATTGACTTTAATGTAGAAGCTAAGAAGTCGTTTGAAGAAACTTTAACCAGTATGCTTTGTGTTTGAATTTAATTTGAAAATAACAACAAGAGTTACTTAATGAAAAGTGGTTACCACAAAAAGTGGTTGTGGTGGTGTCACTTGTGGATTGTCAATTTATCCTATATTGTAATGAGCTCTGAGGAGTCTACTCACCGTCAGAAAAGTAGCGTTGAGACTCCACATGGCCGTTTTGTAATATGTTACGTTGTATTTTTAAAATTTTACATATCTGATAAATTTGAGTGGTTGATAATAACCGCAAGAACGTTGCTTTTCAATGATCGATCAAACACCCTACCCATTACGTGCATCGCAAACAGCAACACACTCAATAAAGCCATAAAAACGAGAAGGTCAGCAAATTGAGAAAGTCGGCACAAAGGTCAGTACTCAACTATTCTTGTATCTTGTACAATATCCGATAGAAACTTCTAAACATAAACACAGCACGTATTTGAACCCTTAGCCCTGTCCCATTTGACCTCTTACGTGACTTAGAAGCATGGTTGCGATTAATCCCGCTCTCCACCTAAGTGCAACTTACTTCTGATCGCCCCTCTTGTATAAGAAGCGAGATATTAATTTACCGCTGACTTTTAGAAGCTTTATTTTTCCTGCTGTCAATAATCATAGTCCCTGGTCCTTACTTGTTAATAAACAATACGGTAGGTAGTTGACTGTTAAGTCAAATCAGCTCATTATTAAACGTCAAAACTGTTTGTTTGAAATAACAACCTTTGATGTCATACTGTGCTCTTGTCCAATAATAAATTTTAAAGGTTTGGTTTAACAAATGAAAAGTACCTAATAACTAATGTAAAATAACAGCAAATTTCAATTTCAATTTTTACTCTTATTTTCTTGAGGACTGTTAAATAATATTTATTTTTAACCCACGAAAAAACCAAAGGAAGCTCTCGAAGTCAACCCGTCTATTTTTTTATCGTAGTATGAGAGGTACACACGTACCATAAACAATAAGTCTAAGTAGAATAAAACCTGCTAAGTATAAGCACCTTACTCTCAAATATTAATTACTTGTAAAATTTATTCGAGGAGACGCGTAAGTGGCAGTATATAACATTGCATTTGTTAAATATAAATGTTTCGCAGTAATTGCAATATAAAAATATATTTCATGGCATATTTTGTGTTGCCATCTATCTATAAAAATATCTACTAACATATAATAATTTAATTTTTCTCTTAAGTACTGGTGTGTAAAATTATTATTTTCCAATTAATTCCATTTAATGCTACTTTTATATCAGTGTAGTTAGATCCATGGTGGGTTTTACTCTGAATAAAAAACCAACATCCGTACAAAAAGTGATACTTTGCATATCACTTTAAATATTCACCGACGATCAATGAACGCGCATTATGCAAATCCACTGAACCTATAATACGCCATAGAAATGTCTAGCAAATTTAACTGACTTGGATTTTAATAGCTCAACTCGGTTTTAATAACTCATCGATAAGCCAATTAAAAGTCATTTTTTGTCTTAAATTTTTTTTTATGACCAATCCATATCCAAATAAACGATACCACAAAACTGCGGACAATCAGATCTGACAAAAATGTTTAAAAAGTAAAAAGGCATTTATCTCTACAATTTAACTAGGCATTGCTTATTTATTTATGGAGATTATTAAGTGTAATTTTATGAATCTAACTATCTTTCATAGAAATTAGTTTTTATCATAAGTAACTCCAATAACTTCGAAATCAAAATTCGCATTGGTGGTGGTGCCGCACAGTTGTCAACAAGCGAATATAAATTAATTCAATAAATTTAAATCCCAGGAACTTCAATAAGCTATTAATGTAGCTAAAACTAATTGACCTATATCAATCAAGTGGCAGTTTCTCTGAACAAACAACGACTATTGATTCTCAAAGAATTATATTACAGTTTGCAAGTCATAATGATCGTAATTCGAGAGAACAATACACGAACACCCTAGACGTTATGGGGTTATAAACCCTTTCAATTCTTAGCTCATTTACGATTGCTAATGTTTTTTATTGCGCTCTTTTGTGATGTGAAAAGTTTCGCATTGGTTCTTTATAGTTTTGCCATAATTATTTTTCACAATAATGAACGCAATATATTCTGAAGTCGAGTTATAAACTTGGGTCCCGTTGCATCATTTATGCCGTTGTTTATATATCAAACAACCCGCCCCGGCTTCGCACGGGTAGCAGAGCATAATATATATTGATTTTTCCGACATCTTCAACAATCATCATCATATTTCAACCAATTTACACAAAACCTTAACAAATTATATACGTAAACCTTCCTCATGAATCACTCTGTCTATTGGTGAAGACCGCACGAAAATCCGATCAGTAGTTTTTCAGTTTAACGCGAACAGACAGACGCGGCGGGGGACTTTGTTTTATAATATGTAGTGATCTAGATTCGACATATTTATACAGTCATTATTTTTTTATCAGAACATCAACTGTGGTGTTAGAAGTAGGGATGTTACGAACCTTCGATTTCGGTTCCGAAAGGTGGAAACTTCCGATTGATTTTATACCTCCGATTCCGACTTCGGTTCCGATAAAATTGAATTGGAGTTATAACGAAGGTCGAAAATCGAAACGATATGTACCTATACTGAGTCGTGAAGGACTTTTAATGCGTTTTACATGTAATACCAGAAAATATATATTTTATGTAGTAACAGCATACAGATCAATCCGTTTTTCTGTCAAAATTATCGATCAAAGTACAGGCTAATTAGGATAGTGAAAAATCGGGACATTTGGCGTCCCGATCAAGGATATATCTGGAAATGTCACCAGACCCCTGAAAATCGTTACGTATTACCAAAAACGACGAATTAATTAAGTTCAGTTTTCACTGATAATAAAAACAGTCCATGATTTCAAATCCATATGATGAGGCCAAAAGACAAATGTCTCTGAACAACTTAATAAAATTTGAAACTAAGAAATTAGCTATCGTAGCGTACTTATGTATGTTATGTGTAATACCTGATTCAATACTAATCAAAACACTAAAAAGTCGAACTAGACACTTTTGGTTCGAGGCGCCAAGGTGCGGAATGAACTGCCTGCGTCAATTTTTCCAATCAATTATAATCCTGAACCGTTCAAGTCTAGAGTGAATAGGTTTCTCTTGGATAGGCGTGTACCATCTTCGTCTTCATCGTCACTTTCTAACAGGTGAGTTGAAAAAAAAAAAATTGAATTATTGCTTTCTGATTAAATGGACTGATTACTGTATTATAGTTATGTTAACGATGGCAACGGCTCTGACTTCGCCTCCGATTCCGATTCCGATTCCGACTTCGATTGAGATAAGTGAAAGTTAAAAACTCCGATTCCGATAACTGAAAATTAAAAACTCCGATTCCGATAACTGAAAGTTAAAAACTCCGATTCCGGTTACGATAAACTCACCTCCGTTACATCCCTAGTTAGAAGTGGCAAAACCATGACCATATATTTTTTATAACTGAGGTGGCAAAGAAGCGCACGGAATAGGTATAAAGATTATAAAAATTCAAAATGCACGTGGTGTTAGTCGCGTTTTGCTAAGAAAGGAATTTTAGCAACACTTGGTTATTTGCGGTCTGTAGAGTGAAGACGCCGCCGTTTCCTATCTTCTTCGTCAGTTTTACATTACCACCAGCAATATATATATTTTTCCATCTGATATGCATTTTGGTTATATATATATATATATATATATATAGGTATAACTTTCTGTACCTAAGTTTTGCTACTCGACCTTTCACAAACCCAACTACCAAATTACCTAACTTTTACACGTCTATTGCTAGTGCCTTCTAAAATGGAACCAGACTACTAGACGGTCATCGGTACGAAAAAACAGGCTTATGTAGCTGATGCCTGAGTTTGCCAAAGTTTTGCAGTATAACTACTCTAAATTTACGTTTTAGTTTGCTATTAAACTCGATAGAATTGATTAATTTGCCTTATAGATAGATAATATTACTGATTTTTGTTTTATTACGGTGCTAAATGGTTTCATCACAAACAGGTACAATTGGCTAAAATTCAATGTGCATCTAAATGTCATTCCAGTACAAGAGACCCAAGCCTTTGTTATCACATATATTATTGAAGCGAAGTCTTGAAATTGAGGCTGCCTTTGACCGAATACCGTTTGTGTTAGATGTCTGCTTTATATTCAAAGATTCGGAACTAAATGTAGCACGTTAGACTTCATAGTATATTGTGAAATTACCCATGTTGAAATCGCTTTCATAAATACGTATAGAATCTATTTATACCCTAATATTATATTTCTTGGAAAAACAGCTGGCAAATAGGTACTACATATTAAATTTTCTGGTGAAATTAGCAATTAATGACCACAGATGGATTCCTCTTAAAACTCACGTTAAAACGCATTGATCAGCAGAATTCCTGAATTTATTATTTCGTATCACATAAAATGAAGGCTTACAAATTGTAAAACGGACCTCTAAAATCTAATTAAGGTCGTATTGCAAGTGTTTATTGCTGTACAATTATCGTGGGGCCATAAATCCTACTCGAAAGGCCAATAAAATGTCGGAAGAAAAGCGCGCGAAACGCACGGACGCCATTATAAAAACGCGGGAATCCAATTTCAAATAACTATTAGTTATTTAATAGTTATTTGAATTTTAATGGCTTTCAATGATTATTTTGATTTAAAATAAAAAGGTTTATTGACATTGGCAGTGAAATCTTTATTCGCGTATGGCTTACGAGAGTTAAGAGATTTGTGATGCGGAGAGATGAGCAAAATATGGTGAAGAGAGTTTTATGTATGGAAGTTAAAGGGTACATGAGTAGAGGGCGACCGAAGAAAAGATGGATAGACTACATGGCAGAAGGTATGGTAATGGAAGAAGAAAACATATTGCGACGACCAAAAGTTGGGACAAGGGTGGGCAGATGATGATGGCTTACTTCAGAGCATCTACAATTCTCACAAGCTCATAGGTGGGTCACCGTAGATTACAAGTCAGGCCTTTTTGCATTTATATTTTGTATGCTGGTTATCTGCGGTATGTGGATTAAAGGATTCAGTATTATCATACATATGCTACATACTTTAACAACTGGCCTAGAAGTGACATTTTCGATCACGTAACCAAAAAAAGCAAATAATGATTTGGCCGAAATGGGAATCGTCTCTTTTAACTTACAGCGCCATAGCTCGCAAATCGTAAGCGCCAACGGGGCCAACATCGAAACTAGCTAGACTAGGCACCAATATGCTTTAGAATTCAACTCTGGGAGAGCCATGCTCCGGCACGTATGGGCCGGCTCGACCGGAGTGATATCACGGCCTCACAGAAAACCGGTAGTGAAGTAATGCTTCTGTAATGTTTCGCTGAGTGAGTGAGGCGCTAATCCTTCCCTCCCTCCCCTTCTGCCCATCTCCCCCCACTCCCCCTCTTCCGCCTTTTCCCTATTCCCACCTTAAAGGCCTGCGACGGACTTGTGTCTCTTGAGTTGCAGGTGCCCATGGGCGGCGATAGTCACCATCAGATGACCCGTCTGTTCGTTTGCCCCATCCCATAAAAAAAAAGAATATCAAGTGAAATTTACAAACGCGGACGAAGTTACGCGGGTCAGATAGTTAGGTATATAGAGCATGCAAGTTTTTAGAGTTGCAAGTTTCGAATGACTTACCATGCAACTGTGAACACTTTATAACCCATTTTAATAAGTAGTTTTGTTGGTTTTAACTTCAATATGTAGAAGACACTTGTGGTTTTATTTAGGATCTATGATATTACCGTTTTGCTTACGGACGGTAAAATTTCGTTGAATTTTCAACAAAAATATTACCGTCCGTAAGCAAAACGAATCGTTTCTTGATTATAGGAACGCGGTATTACTGAACTTAATCGTAATTTTTGACTGGCCATTAAGGGTGGTATAATTAGAATAGAAATGTCTTTGTTACGTTTGATTTGCAATACATTTTGTCCAATCAACTATTCACATAGTTAGACATGTTTATGTATAATGGAAAAATATCAGTAATTTTCAATATATCACTTAATGGAGCGCACAAACATACCATTCCACTACCAGATGTCAAGTCTCGACGCTGTAGTGATTTATATCCGAAGGATGTTGTGTGCGTTGGCCCTTACGGCATTTTCCATTTGTGTCATTCAAGTCCGGGATTTTACGCATCAATACGTCCACTGTCTCCCTGCATTTGAAGCGGAACGTGAAATTTTCTGTCAATTTCCTTTCCAGATGACCTTTAAGAGGAATCATTTTACGGGTAGTTGGATGAGTGAAAGTGTTATATAAAAAATGTTTTACTGTCATATTTTGATTTTGACTGTTTCAAAATTCAAGTTATCCTCTAAAATGTGTTTAAAAATGAACGTGATCAAGAGGGACCAGCAAAATGTTGCAAAGAGAATGAACGTTAGCTTTTGGAGCATTTCAATAAAATGAAATTCAGGTGGCAACAGCTTGCATCATGTTTACCTTTTATGTAACACTAATACCATTGTACCTGAAGATCTGACTTTTAAAGAGAGTGGCCATGAGTTTCTTTGCCAGTATTCTTCTCATAAGGCTCTACGCATTTTGGAAACTGGAAGTTATAGATCGACACAAGCAGGCAGTAGATTTTGGTGTTTTCACCTAATTTACCTCGACAATCCAGTACATGCTGTGGCGTCTGTTTGCGTCGAGCTATGATTTTTAACAGTAGCTTCAATTTAACGTTCATAAATGTCACTTAGTGTCTTAATTGAATAAATGATTTTGAATTTGATGTATGAAAGTTGACGGTACAAGTTTTTTGCCAAATTTATTGAACTTCTTGTCTATAAATCAACTCAACAGCTGTCTTTTTAATGTTTAAAGTTGTATGCCTTGTCTTACGAAATAAACTTATTTTCTTTCTTTCGTTTTTCTTTCTTTTAAAGAACATTCCTAAATCCCCTATCCCTATTTAATCCTAAATAATAAATCCTAATCCTTAATTAAGTCTGGTTTTTTCCAGTCATTATTTGCATTTATTATATTTATACGATGCAAATAATAACAAATGGTCACCTTAGCCAAAAAATGTTTGTACCTAAATTAAATAATTAAACTATGTAGGAAATATCCATCATGTCCCCAGAATCGTTTTCTGATATTATTCTCTGATCATTTTCTTCGTCTGCAAAGCAATGTCATGTGACGTTCGCTATGTCCGTTGAGTTTGTCCTCAAATTACGTTGACAGCAGAAAAACTCATTTACAAAATTTGTGACAAGACCGTGGAAGCTGGCGGCGACTTATCTATACATTAATACGTGAAGCGAAAACTTTGGATCCCTTTTTACGAAAATTGGGCGGACGGAGGAGTATGAAATTTCGCACACTTATAGCTTATACAGAGAAGAAGTGACGAATGCTAAAATTTTTGAACAATATTTGCTACAAAGTTAAAAAAAATGCAAGAACGGGTACATACAGCTATGAGTGTCCAGTATATATTTTGACCTGTCATGGTACAAAAGTCTATACAATGACAGGTCAAGTAATATTGGCCATTGAAATAAACCATGGTCGAAATTCGACCACCACGGGATCTCTAGTACGTTTAATTATATAACGATTAGCTATTTTTTACCCCCAACTCAAAAAGGAGGAGTGTTGTAGAGAAGTTTAACGTGTGTATCTCTGTGTCTGTGTATCTGTCTGTGGCATCAAAGCTATTAAACGGATGGGGACTGATTTGGGTTTCATTTTTTTTCTTTGAAAGATAACTTGTTCGCGAATGTTCTTTGCTATAATTCAAGAAAATCAGTTAAGCCGTTCGAAGATCATCAGTTCTTTTCTAATCGTTGAAGGGATTTTAGATTCGGGTGTTAGTCAATTTTTTAATTAATACTTGTCTTGTTTTACAACTAACTTGATGAACAAGCACTTATATGAAGCAACTACTTACACTAAACTCACAACATAGTAGTAATCACCTGTTTTTGTCAACCCTACTCAAGAAACTTTGAAAACCATATTCATCAGTACAAAAATAGTACTGCGCTAATCAGGTTTATCACGTACTTTTCTAAGATCGATTTTCTTAGTCGAGTACCTTGCCTCTTTCAACTTTTAACTTGTATCTATAGTCTTATACTACAAATTGTGTATCCTGAGAAGCGTTCATTATCATTTGCATCGACGGCATTAACAAATCCAATCGGAGTTGGCAACTTAAACGGAGTTCTGTCAACATTGTATCCGGGGTCCAAACTCACTTACAAAGTTCACGTGACACACATTCAGTCCGAACGATGAACCGATCTCTCAAAGTAAACAAAACCCGCGAATTGTTGACGTAATGTAGTTTAGGTTGCAGAGCTTTTGTGATTTTAAAATCAATAATTGGTAAAGTGATTTTTTAACCTCTATAGCCGACAATATGGTTTATCTACGTGTGTGTTTGTGTATTTCATTTCCAAGCTTTGATGCTTTTAAACACGATTGATGTGAAAATAAAACAAAATTGAAAAATTAAAAACCAATGATAATGAGGTTACCGTAGACGCTTTGTCGCATGTTCTTACTACTTTTAACCTTATCAAGTTCTTTTATTTTTTTATTTTATTGATTTTCTTGCAACCTCAGACTTAAATCACATAAACGCTAACATAAACACATTATGAACGCCTCAGATTTTTTTTCTGATTTTACTAAAATTATTTTATTAGATAGTTCATTTCTTTATGATGAAGAATAGGTAATCCGAGGGTAACGATAAGAAAGTAAGTTTTTGTTTCTCGAAAGAAAATTTACTTATTGTGATGTCTTCTGATCAAGACGTCAATATGTCACGGTACATATTTGGCACAAATTAAGGTTTTCTCAATGGAATCCTTTAAACGATGGCTTTACCCTTCAGAATTTGGTATTAATTAATCATCCAATCACAAGTTGGCAGTTTAAAATATTTAACAAAGTGAGCACAGTTCAATTTAACGGAAACAAGCGATTTGAATCCGTTTACGAATGTTTAATGTTCTTAACAAAAGGCAGCCACAGGGATATCTTTTGTCAAAATTTCTGATGATTTGATTTCAATAATTTCGAACTTGGGCCATACCTATACTTTGTCAAATTTAGGTTGATGATTTTGACAGCTCACAGTAGGGATGAGGTAGTATATAATCGTTACTGAACCTATTCGATTATCGATTATTATTATCATAGAACTTGAAATCGATAGTAGCATGGTTGTGCTCTATGGTCGATTATAATGTAATACAAAACAATTTTCTTTTTATTTTATTTAAAAACAAAATGCCTAAAAGTTTTGGCCGTGAAAAAGTGTGAGGCCGTGGTATCACTCCGGTCGAGCCGACCCATACGTGCCGAAGCATGGCTCTCCCATGCAGCTCACTTATCTAACTCACGACTCCTCATAATATTCAATTATAATCCTGGAATGTTCAAGAGTAGAGCGAGCCCTTGGATGAGCGTGTCCCATCTTTGTTTTCACCGTCACTTACCATCAGGTAAGTTGAATGACAAACGCTTATTCCATTACACAATAAAAAAATAACTTGAGTAGGTAGGTACATGAACATATCTAAATATAAAGACAAATATAATAAATTGTGCAGAATTTCATAATATACGATTCTGCATACCATGAAAATTTTATGGTTTACACCAATATTTTGAAATTGTAAAGTATTTACGCGTTACCTAAAATCGGGGAGCTATGATATGGAGTATAATATAAACGCTTTAGATTCTCACGAACTCCTTGCATTCTTTATAGTAGTCTTTCCCATTAAATATATCTCTTATTATTTATTCCCCATTGTTTTCTTTTCATTGCACCACAAACTCTCAACTGAAATCTTTAAATTGTTCGTGGAATCGATAAACAAGACACTCGTTAAAAGTTTCAAGACTAGACTAGCTTAATTTGATTATGTGATTATATCTGAATTAATCAATTTGGGTGCTAGAGAAAGTTCCCGTTTCAGAGTTCACTTCGGAGTAACTAGAAATTCCTTCAGTTTATATCCAAAGCTTGGAGCGCGGAGCGAGTGTAAGTGATATTGATTTTCTTAATGGGGTTTATTGTAGTAAGTGGCTAAGAGAACTGTTGTTTATCACGAGATAGGAGTAGCTTAGAGTAAGCTTTGTGAGCACTCTCCATTCAATTATAATTAGTATAATTATCTTTTAAGCAGGTACAACCAAACAAACACATTTGAATTATCGGTTATAAAATACTACAAGAATATGTACAAGCCACGGAAGTAAAAAAAATACAATTAATGCTTTTAAATCATTTGAACGCTATGACAATTATATCACTCTTGTATCTAAAATCTTGTAGTAAAACGGTACCTGTCTGAAGATTAAACATATCTTCTAACTATAACTTAATAAAAAGCGAATGATTATAACCTGTACACAAAAAATTACTCGAATTGAAAATTTTCTAGACATAATAATATCTATACAAATAAAATAAAGTTTAGGAAGTTTTTGTTTGATTGATTGTTTGTTTGTTAAAGCGCCAATCTCTGGAATTACCAGTCGGATTCGAAAAAATATTTTTGTATATGATAGCCAGATTCATGAGGAATAGTATCGGCTATGTAACATCACCCTGTAACCCTTAGGAGTGGAGCAGTGACCATAAACTGTGGAGAACGGCTAGTAGCTATTATAAATGTCAAAATATGGAAAAATGTTATTAATTCAATCACGCTTGAGACAGCTAGACCGATTTGATTATTTTTTACTTTTCTATGTTAATAATAGTCCGAATAAGATTTTTAGGGGAAGAATAGGTGGAAGAGTTGTGCGGAAAATGAGGAAATTCGGCCAAACTGGAAATAGAATTTAAACAAATTTGTTGAATATTTTGACAGGACGACTAACCCCCGTATTCACAAACAATGATATGAGGACTCACAGTGAGCCTGGACACAGAATCGGCAATTTCAATTCTTAAACAATACTTGACTGATGGACAACGCTATGCGTTCATTAAAAGGAACCCTTATGTAGAGTAGCTCGACAGCTATTTTACGCAAAGCAAAAGTAGCGTCGGTTGGAGTGACATTTGATGAACATTGCTGTTTTATTTCATACTTTTGATTGAACAGAAATTCGAAATTTTCAAACTCCTTACAATTACTACAGTGAGGAAGAATACTGGACTTTTTGTACTCGTACCGTTTATTAATTTAAATCTAATAAAATTAACTAAAATGGGCTTTCTAATGCCAGCTTTTTGTCAATTACTTGAGGGATTAAGATTTTATTTTTCTAAATGATGAAGTCCTTTTTATATATATTCTTCTCTCTTTCTATAAATATTTTCTCCCTCTGCATCCTTATAGAATGTTCAAACTACACTGATTTTTATTTAGCACACAAAAATCACCACACGATTATAGTACCTACAAGAGCCCACGACCAAGACCGTGTACATCAGACATGCAATAAAACAGTTCGGTAAAATTTTTAAACATATTTGAAATTGCGTTCAGGTTAGAAATTAGGTATTTTTGGAATCAGAATAACCAAACCTATCGATCTTATACTGTTTTGACCCTAAATCGATAAGGCAAAAATTTTGGTCATGGGCTCTCGCACTATACGTTGTATTTATGTCGTACACACATAATGTCAGTCAAATACCGGAGAGACTTTAGCAACGGAAATAGACCAATCACAGATCAGTATTCGATGCAGAGCGTTCGCCTAGCAAAGGGTAACTTGAGTATCGTTTGTGAATGACTAGGCTGGCTACAACGAACGCTATGAGAAATTCCTTGCTTACGTTAATACGGGTGTGGAAGACTTCCATATTCCGTGCGTGAGATTTTAAGTCATTAATCTCCATCACATTCAAGACCCACTCGTGAGACCTTCACGTGAACTATGAGCTAATATTTTTATTCCATATATTTTTATTATGTTTTCATTTTCGTAATAGTTATAAATAATACTTTATATTAATTATATTCGGTAACAAGTATCGTTATCGCTAATGAAAGAGATCTTGTAATATCTTTTATTAAAATATTATAATCCATCATGTTATGTTGCTCCAAATTTCTTTATTGGTAAAGAAAAAATATTATATTTGGTAACCTTAACTTGTTATTTCCTTGCAAATATCTATAAAAATTACCATACGTTTTATTTATTATCAAAAATTTGGTTCAATTATTTAGGTATATTTATCTAGCAGTAGGTACCTAGCGTATAAGACGTCAATAATATGGAACTTCGATTAATTAACCCTCTAATTATCATAATTATCTAATAAACCAAAAAAACAATCATTTATAATAATAACAAATATCGCCAAACTGTTAACCAGTTTGTTGGCGATAATGGCGCTCCTTTTTTACAGTTTTACATTTTAGTACACACTTTTAGATCGGTAATGTTATAGATAACATTACCGTGCTTTTAGGTAGTAATTCACATAAATAAATATACATTTATCTTAAAACACTTTTTTTTTTCTTTAACGTTGGAGTACATATTTCGTTGTATGTCTTTTCTAATAAGTATTGTTGGAGTTAAGAATCGCCTTGTTCTTTTCCTATAATAAAACCCTCTGGGTTTGTATTTATTTTAATGTCTTTTAAAATTAATCTGTCCATTTTATTCAATAAAGTGTGGTTATTTAAAGAGTTTTGTAACCGTTTATTTAAACATGCACATTAAATATATCTCGTCTTAAAAATGCGAAAAAAATAGATGGTATTCAATTGTCTCTAATGTGACGATATATGTATAAAAAAGGTTTATAGCTTAAAGCGATTTTAATTTTTTATGTACTAAACATTTATTTATATTATATCTAAATTACACTTTGATTAGTTATTAAAGATAAACGTATGTTTTATGATCAAAAAAAATTTCGATTACATGGACAGTTCGATTACCACGCATTTTTATTTTTTGGATAAATAGTAAAAAAATGCGCTGATTAAGAATTTCGATACCCGCAGTCTGGGCAAGTGGGGCGTAATTTATTTATTTAGCAATTTAACGAAAAATAGCCTTTATTTTAAACTTTGTATGTTATCTCGTTTCCAGTATGTTTTTCGTCATATAAGTCCAAAGCTTTTTTGTTCTCCATCCGTTCTAAATTAACTACAAAATGAGTCGCTAAGTGCTGTTATTTAACAGCAAATGAAGGTCAAAGTTAAAAAAGAGCGTTATTTTCAACATTTAAAAACTTTGAAACGAACGTATGTAGGAGTTTGAAACTGTCTGAAATTGTAGCTTGTGATGATATTAAAAAGTACTATAAATTTCAGCAAGATCGGTTTTAAACTTTTTAAATTATTAACAATCATTTTTTAACCTTAATTGCAAAATGCGTCATTTGTTTTCTAAACTACTAACACTGGTTGGACTAGCTTAGAAAATTCATAGAACCATTTAAATTTATGAGCCCGTTGGAATTTTTTAGAATTATTAGTAATCATTTATTTGCGCCTTTTATAAATCGGTTTTTAAAAGTCATATAACAGTGTGTGCCATATTGCTTTTCAAAGTTCCAAATAAAGGAAAAATGTTCGCAGCTTCTTAGAAACTTGTAACGGTTGTAACAAGATGGGCAATAGTGCCAATAGCCCATAAGTTGGCCGTCATGTTTTGTAGCAGTTTCAATTTCAACTCAGTTTCGAACAGATGTGTTTGCAACTTTGCCAACTCCGGCCTGAAAAACTCTTCACGTACTGAAGTTTAACAGCCCTGATTCTGCAATATCAAAGATTCAAGAACCTTGGATTTATGGGGTTTCGAAGTTAAGGAACCCTCATCAATATAACCTTGTTTGGGTTTTGATAGAAATTGTTTTTAATTATAGGATTTATAAAATTGGTACATAAGTATTTATTATTATCCGCTCAGTACCAGTCGGGCCATAAAATGTTAGTGAAAGTAATTTAGGTAATTATTTTTAATTAATTTATTAATTATGCGATTGTTAAAAGATTAATTTGTACATATATATATATATATATATATATATATATATATATATATATATATATATATATATATATATATATTTGTATAGGTGTGCCTCGAATAGATTGTCTCACTGACCATGCATAGACCTCTCCCATTTTGAGTTGGATTGGGTCACAGGTCTCCACGCTCTTCTAGTGTAGGTTCGATAAACTTCGAGAATATTTAAAGAATAACTTACAGATATACATATTTCACAATATTAACTCTTAAAAAAAACTTCAAAAGTCAGAGTTTTGTGACCGGGGATGGATCTCAAACCAGCGGCTTGAAAGGCAGAGACTTACATCATTTGTCAATCAGTGCTGCACAGACTTTTGAATGTTGGGTATTACTAAAATAATAATGCTTCAATTAAAGTAGTTTTATTTAATTATTTATGATGTAAACTAGCCTATGCCGGCAGTTGTTAACTCTTAGCATTAACTTTTTTTTGCATTCATTTAAGTGGTTTTCACTAACGAAGAGAACTGGGCACAGTTCCAGAATGAAAAATGCTAATCTGAGTTGTAGACTACTAGAGCATTTTTTATTTGAAGCCAGCAGAATTGTATAAAAGAATTAGAGTAGACGTGATTTCCTGAGTTACAGTTTTCGAAATTTATCTTAGAATTTATAAGCCGTTGCAACTTTTATTATTTTACTAAAAAAAAAAAAATTTATAAAAACCTGATTATCCTTGTAACGTAAAACTTAGTTTGACGGTTTTGCAAGACAACGCTCCAAAACTCTTCTTCATATTCTGATATACTTTCTGATAATTCTATTAATAATCTATATATTAATACGTGAAGCGAAAACTTTGGACCCCTTTTTACGAAAATTGGGCGGACGGAAGAGTATGAAATTTCGCACACTTATAGTTTATACAGAGAAGAACTGACGAATGCTAAAATTTTTGAACAATATTTGCTACAAAGTTTAAAAAAATGCAAAAACGGGTACATACAGCTACGAGTGTCCAGTATATATTTTGACCTGTCATGATACAAAAGTTTATACAATGACAGGTCAAGTAATATTGGCCAATGAAATAAACCATGGTTGAAATTCGACCACCACGCGATCTCTAGTTATAATAAATATGTGAATTTTATTGTTTTACATGGATATAGCATTATTTGTTCTATACAGCTAGTAATATAAGGTTATTGAACTCTTTCTGCATTAAAGTCCATCGCATGTAATTTTGTAATAAAATTAGCAAATCACTGCGCAACTTCAGAGGTCGCAGATTTGATTTAACCTCAGTTCAAATATTTGTAGAAATGTATTTAAGTACTTTTTACAGTGGTCTAAAACTCAAATTACAGTGTATGGTTAGATTGTGTAAATAGCAATATATTATAGGTATGTCTATCCTCAACAATATTATTATTAGCTGGGGTCCGCGACTTCGTTTGCTTGGCAATTCAAATTTATCCCTCGGCAACGGTGCGGGATAAAAAGTATACCTATATCCTTCCCAGGATATAATCTATCCCCTTGCCAAACTTCATTACTATCCGTTCAGCCGTTTAGTCGTCAAAAGGTAACAAACAAACAGAGTTATAATATTAATATGAGTGTGGATTATAATAGCCCCCTAATAAAAAACCTCTATTTTATTTAGCAGTTTAGTTTATACTTAATATTTTATTTCTCACTGTTATATAAGACGCAAGAGCGAATAAAGCTCACAAGAGCTCATTTAACAACACAGAAATTTTAAGAACACAGAAACCCCCAGCTAAACATACATTACCACCTCCAAAATCCACTTATTAAAACCTTGCAACAAAAACACAAAGAAATACGAACATAACAGTATCCTTAATACCATTATATAACGCGGATTTTCGCAGTAGAAGCGGAATTCAGTATAAATTAGACACATTTGATATATCGCCCATTGTTTAAGGGTACCAGAGTGTCTCAGTATGGGACCAAGTACGGAGATTACGAACGGATATTACGCCACGACTTCTGGTTTAGATTATAAAATTTGTGGGTTATTTTCTTTTCGCATAGAGTGGTCAATTTTTGTCTGTTCAAATATTTTGTCGGTTTCTGCTTTTTTTTATAAACCTAATACTGTTATTTTATGTTATGTTTATAAATATGCAAGAGTAAATACGTATTAGTTGTACACAAAAATTAAGATAAACATATGAATATGTATTCATAATACAGTTAAAAATTGTTACTAAAAATATACAACTTAAAAGTAAAACCTCAATATACATATTGCGATGATGCTCTGTGATTGAGCAGGTACCAAGAAAGAAGGATCTGTTTCTAGAGAGAGATTCTAGAGAGAAGGAAGTAGGAATAAAAGGATTATGCGATGCAACTTAGGTTTTTACTGAAACCTTTAAAATATTACAATGACAATAATAAGGTAACTTGCAACAACAACAATAAATAATTAATATATCTTGAAGCTCCGTGTGACAGCACGGACCACCATCCTCCAAGGCTTCTCAGATTGGAGTCCTCTTGTTTTTTCATCGTTCCATTCTCTAGATTATGTATTTTAAATACGAATTAAGATCTTGAGCAAGATGCCACCAGCCAGACTCCCGCGCGTCCAAGAAGTTTTAATCATCAATCCAAGAAGGTTGCAGGACGCGTGGAGTCCAGACTCCACAATATTATATATATTGTTTAAATCCTTTTAGCCTAGTTCAAAGAAGGAAAAAAGGTTAGTTTCGGCAATATTTTTAGTGCTACACATTATTTTTTTTTATTTTAACTTTTATACTTGTGAGAAATTACAAAAAAAATCACAATATAAGCTAGACAATATGTAAAAAAAATCTTGTACGTAGTTCTTGTTAGTCACATTTGAGGTTTGTTGAAATAAATTTCATGAATTTCATGTTAAGTGTTGACTTCGCACATAATTCAGATGCGGTGTTTGCTTATAAGTGTTTGTGACACTTCGTTAAATTATGTGTAATGTGTTGTAATTGTATATCCGTATTGTATATACGCCGAAATGCGAATGTTGAGATGGATGTGTGTGTGTAACTAGGATGAACAAGGTAAGAAATGAATATATTAGAGGGAGCCTGAAAGTAGCACCAGTGGATGAACAGTTGAGCAGCAATAGGTTATCGTGGTATGAACATGTGATGCGGAGGGATGAGCAAAATGTGGTGAAAAGAGTTTTATTTTTGGATGTTGACGGGTACAAAAGAAGAGGACGACCAAAGAAAAGATGGATGGACTGTGTGAAAGAAGATATGGCTAGAAGGGAGTGAGCAGTGAAATGACGAGCGATAGAGTAGAATGGAAGAATAAAACATATTGCAATGACCCCAAATAAAATTGGGACAAGGGTGGGCAGATGATGATGGATGTAATTGTATAAAATAAGTGTTACTAAATGTTGATAAAACAAATAAAAAAAATAAAAAATAAATTAAAAATATTTCAAATCTTTCTAACGTTCACACACGTATCGTTAATATGTCGAACATGCGAGTGTAAGCATCCAATATTTCAATGAAAGCAAATACAGTTCGAAGCAGCTTAGCAATAAAGCTTGCAACAATTCACGCGGTGACGGGTCCGGAGTTCGCAGCCCGAGCTATGAACAAGCAGGTAATTTATGTCCCTTTGTGAACTATCCTTTGCAAAGGTATGTGGAAGTATTTCTTTGAGATACATTATTTGTTTGCGTTAGAAGGTTTTTAAGGTAGATAAATTTATGGTTACTTGTAATTACAAATGTTTTTCAATAGAATATTTTTTTTTACTATACAGAAATATTTGAACAATTTTTTAGATACTTGAGTTGTGAGAAATATATAATTTTTTTTTTTAAGCGTCTGATATGAATATCTCAGTCATATTATCCTTCTAGGGTGTTCTTCCAGAGCAACGTAAGGAAGCCCTGAAATGCTCCAAGGTTGCCAATAAAGGTCCAAGACCTGCTAAGAGCTGGATATTTCCGCGCCGCGGCATAATCGCATCTCTCGGCAAATAGCTTGATACTGGAGATGATGCTGTGTGGCTTTAATTTGATACGACGACATAATCTCTACGTCATGAATCGCCGAGCTGATGTGGTGCTCTAAATTTTTACAAAAAGGTAAGACGCTCACTAAAGTCTCAGTGACCGTGTAGCATTTTGCTTTACTTAGTAAGAAGGAAGTTTCCTTTTATACTAAGCCAAAAAGTGATAACGACCTTGGAACACAATAAGATAAAGAAGACAGAAGAAAGAGAAGAGAAAAACTAAAATAAATAATAAAATGAAAAATAGGAACAACTTGTAGGTAATAACGGTATTGACTGGCCTGTTCGTCTAGTGGTTAGTGACCCTGACCGCTATACTTATAGGTCGTGGGTTCGATTCCCACCTGAGTCTGGGTGTTCTTTGTGTCCATTGTTTCTATGTTTGTAAAGTCCCCCGCGACACAGGAGTAATTTCTAATGCGGGAGTTGTCTTAAAAAAAAAATAACTTGATCCCAAACTAGGCAGAGGCTGTACAAGGATACCAGATTGCTGATAAACATACTATAATAGATAAATTACACCCAGACACAGAATAAATGATCATGCTCATTACACAATTGTCCTGGGAGGAAATCGAACTCATGACTTCTGGGCTCAGCAGTCAGGATCACTAACCACTAAACCAACAGGCCAGTGAAAATGCCGCTAAATGTATATTATCTCTAAGAATTCCAAAACCGAATGAACGCAAAACCACTTAATGAACATTTAAACAACCCAAACATATTCAAAATAATATACATTTCACTGTCAGTTAATAATATTCGGAAGGTATGTAGTAAATTATTTGCTAGATAATTCCGACGCTGGATGAAATATGGAGCTCGCGTTCTCCTTGATATATAGGTCTTTGTTGACGGGATATATTCGCTTATTATTTTGTTCTTAGCCCACAGATGAGTGGGCGAACTAAACATTTTGTTACCTGCCTTTGAAAGGTTTGGCAAAAAATGGGGAGATGTATAAAGAATCTTTTGTTAGCACCTGCCGCTATTGTATGAGATAGTTTCAAAAGCGTGTTAGCTACGAGTTTATCCGACCTAAATTAAATATTTTGTTGAAGAACCTCTAAGGTAGGAAACAAGGTTAGTGCTTTCCAGGCAAAACTTAATTGATTGACCACAAGCTTTAATCCAATACCTACGTCTTCTACATAAGTATTGGACACTGCAACTCTTCCCACGTATAATATTGTAGCTGTACATCGGTAGTGTAGTGTATATGCATCATAAATATATATGTGCGCCTACTAGTGGGGCGTGCGGAGCGAACGCTTGCCGCGCACTTCGAGTCGTGCCGCCGAGCTAGTAGGAACACAGTGTAGCCAACCTGTTGTTTTATTGTGCCAAGCAGAACAGTACAGGTCACATCTTTATTTTCTGTAGAACAATTATCTTGTCATTATGTGTACGTTGGTTGTTAGATCTAGGTATAGGAGACAAAGTTGAAGGTCAGGCAGTCTGAGACGATTTTTCACTAATATAGGTCTAATGCCAAAGCGTAGGTACGCTCTTGTCTAGCAAGGTCTTTAAAACCCTCTTAGTACGATAATTTAGCTTGTATTTCGAAACTGAGAGCTATTACACCATAAATATTTAAAAATACATTAACGCCTACTCAAGTATGTAATAAAGAGGTAACCGCATAATACATTAATGTTTTACTTAATTTGGGTTGAGCAAGATTGAAATTTTCCAACGAAAATGTATTTGATAGAAAGCGAAAACAAGCCCACACATTTTCCGCAACACCGTTTATAAACTCATCTTGTTTAACATACATATATTTATTAAATCTTTGCTTGTAACGCTTTCAACCGTAATAGAATTACTAGCCAATTTTTTCTCCCCATAAATTGTATAACGTAATATCTAGCGTTTTATTTTCATTGGCGACTAAATCAACACGACTGAGCGCCTATTCTGATGTTTTGAACGGAAAAGCAATAATCTAGTGATATTCTAGAAACTTCATTTGCTAATAGAAATGTGATATCATGTATAAACGACTGTTTTTAAACACTTTCGATGTATTTTGTATGTATTTTATATTTAAAAATCGAGACTTTATTGCTGTAATCTGATTAGGTACAACTTGTACCTATATATATATTACAGCGATTAAAGTACCAAAAGTCCCGGTACTACAGTACCGGTACTAAATATTATTATAAAGTGAAGTAAACCGGGAATTCCCGGAAAAAAATTGTACCGGGAATTCCCGGGAGCAATCTCTAGGTGCAACTGAAACGTCACCGCGTCGGATGAACATAAAGATACCTATCATCAATTCATTCCCGACATTTCTGTGTAGGTATTACCGTAATTAAGTACAGATTTACACATTTGCATAGAGGAAGGTCTACAGTGCTGAGTACTTGTTGAGTGCAATATTACGATACATAATAAAACAACCACCAGTATCGAATATAATTTACGTACCATCTACAAAACGAGTAATTTTTGAACATTCCGAGCACTTAAGCGCCTTTCATCAGACCCTTTTGGCTCCACAAAAGGGTAGATAGAAATTATTTCCCCAATAGAATTTTCTCACATTGAATGAAAGAAAGCGCGAAGGGATTCATAGCCAGTGGTTTCTCTGAAAAAGCAACTCAAACGGGCGGTATTCAACGGAGAGACATGGTTGGCCGAACATCGTCTTTAGATGTGCGACATATTTACGTTTAGTTTGACGAAATGTGGAATATTTTTGCGTCACATTAGAACAGGTTGAGCGTGGTGTTTTGTTCAGATTTTTGGGTTGTAGTTACATACGTATTACAGATCAACAATGAATAAAAAGAATCTTTCAGCCTTTACTTACTTGTATTAAGAGTATAATAAGGAGTTGTAGATATTGCCCGCGTCTTCTCGATTACCACGGAAATAGGAACCTTTTTCACTTCAGGAATAATAATATTAGACCTGTATTTGTATAGAGGCTACCGAATACGGTTTTCTCTCGAAATGGAAGACCAAATAATCCCCTCGGCTGGTGTAGTACTGTTTGGCACACTTCACAAGCCTTAGAGTACTTAGAGAACTTTACGGTACTCAAGTTTCCTCACACTTCTTAAACAAGTTATAATAGTCAATTTTTACCACACACCTAAAATGAGGAGAGGAAAGTCAGGGGTGTGCGACAGGGGATCGAAATTTGACCGTCGTAATGACATAGATGTTCTCCAGGTCATGTAAGACTTCTTTGAAAATCGGCTTAGTGGTTTATTTAATAATAATTTATTTTTTCACAAGCTACAAGTTTGAAAATATATTTTTAGCGTCAGTTAGGTAAATACATACCTCTGACTGTACTTTTATATCAATGTATTGGCAAACAAGCAACTTTCTGACCGCCCTACTCTCCAGTAGAAAACATCACTACGCGGGCAGAAACCTTACTGAGCGTTTGATGGACTTACGGATAGGTTTAGTTGTACAGAATAACCAATACCATACAAAGCGACCAAACAGGAGGTTACAAAATTTAAAGTTATTTTACAAAACCGCCAACAAGGCTGTAACATTTTGCCTATCCATATCAACAATGTGTCACCGGAAGGGTACAAGGTATCCTTTTTTGTTAAATTAGATTGCTCCCTTTTCTATGTCGGGGCCAGTCTATTCATCCCTAAATAGTGGCACTGGACAGGCTCATTGTCTTAGTAATTAAGTTCGCCATTTGCCAAACAATGTAAATTTATTAACTTCATGGAATTTTAGACTGTTTTAGTGAAGGAACTGTTGTGATGTGTTGATTTGGGTTCAGCAAAAAGGTCTTGGGATAGCTAAACTTGTATTGAAACAATCCGAAAATAGTTTAATACTAAGTAAACGTACATATGTACTTCTGAATCTGAAATGACTTATGTACATATAATATTAAAGTATTATAAGGATATTGAGCTGGTGCCAAAACGAATTTTAAACGCTAAAAATAAAGAAAAACAAAAATAACAGGCAAGGACCAGGTGGAAAATGTTGTTGAAGTTTCAAGTTTAAGAAAAAAAAATTAAACACGAAAACACTTAAAATGGGGAAATGGAGATGCAGTTTAGGGGTTGAAAAACGTGACCTCCTAGCACTAAATGTTCAATACAAAAGTTGTAGATAAAAAAATTCAAAAGCTTTGCTTTAAAAACTTTTTGACATAACCTCAAATTAACCGTCAAAATGGCTAAAAACCGATTTTTCAGTATTGAATTTTTTTCTCACGTGTAAGTGATTTAAATTACATGAAAATTTGTAAATATATGTCTTTTTCGGTTTCGAATAAGAATGATTTTTTCGCAATTCAGAAGACGACTAGTTTTCGAGTTATGTATATTTTTCGAAAAAAAAATACCTTTATCTTCCACGAACGTCGTCTCGTCACGTCTTGATATTTTTTTGTATTTTCCACGTTAGCCGATTTCAATTATTCTTTCTGATCGGAAAGGGGTGGTTCCATATAAATTTGAATCGGACCCTAAAGGTATAAAAATACAAATGTTAGTTTCTATAACGATTTAATTGCAATTAAGAAGGTTGAACCCCAATCAGCAGTTTATCACTTAGCTGTAAAATTTAACGATAATCCATAATTACAAGCCTTTTCTTAAAAAAAATAATGAACTCGCTTGTTGTTCACAACAGACTAGCAATTTTTCAGCTAACAGTCTGCCGGTGATGATCAGTGACGTATTGCTTGTTCTACGTGTTTCTAAATAAGCATCAATACTATTCCTTCTCTAGTAACTTAGTTTACAAACTTCGTTATTGCTATTGTCAGGTCATGTCACTGGCAGGGCAAGAGTAAGGGGAACTTTTTTGATGGCCAGCCTTCTCGGATAATTTATATCATGGGGAGCCATAGTTGGATTAATACTATCCAGCGTTCAATTTATTGGTAGTATGGGGTTGATTAAATTGCTGTCCTTCGTACTGTTTTATTTATAAGTTACTAGCAACCCGCCCAGGCTTCGCACGAATACAAATTATACACCTAAACCTTCCTCATAAATCCCTCTGTCTATTAGTGAAAACCGCATGAAAATTCGTTCATTAGTTTTTTATTTTATCGCGAACAAACAGACA
Organism: Euplagia quadripunctaria; assembly: GCA_963859945.1. Lineage (NCBI taxonomy): Eukaryota > Metazoa > Arthropoda > Insecta > Lepidoptera > Erebidae > Euplagia > Euplagia quadripunctaria. The sequence goes on from OY982584.1 coordinate 4,500,479, forward strand.
GACGCGGCGGGGGACTTTGTTTTATAATATGTAGTGATAATAACAATTTAACTATAACGTTGTAGCTACTTTAATAATACCTTGTTGTAAATGGGAATAGATACGTTTTGGATTTGTAAGTTCATTTTTTTTTATGCGTGCTTTTACGAGAATTTATATGATCACGTTGAATCAGATGTTGTGGCGTTACATCTGATAATATAGTAGGTACTACGGTCCTTTTCTGGTCTGGTTATCTGTTTTTTTAGTAGGTTCACTACAGCTACATGGGAGTCGGGTAGGGTATGCAAAGCACAAGTGTCAATATAAAGGTTGTAGTGGCAACCGCTTACCATCAGACAGGTTGTAAGCTTGTTTGCTAACTTTGTAAGAAAGAGGTAGTCTATTTTTTTATGATTTTTTTGAACTTTGAAACTTGAACTGCCCCTCTTAAATAGCTACCTCTCTGCTTCTACACCGCGCCATAATCTAAAGATTGTATGGTCTATATTATTGATAAAATCTGGTAACTTCGGAGACTAACGTTCAATGACGCAAAATTCTTGTATCATTATGCATATGAATACAAATACACATTATTTAAATAGGGGCAATGTAGCATTTACCAGTAATTTACTGCTATATCTATGTATAAAAGCACCAAAATGAACAGGCCCGGTGCGGCGGTAGCGGCGACGCGGCAGGGCGTCCCGGAGGGATGCTCCTTACATGTGCAGCGCGCGAATTTCATACCAAAACTCTGAAAAGTATGGTGCATATCATTCATGCGATTTTAGGACATTTTATATAACAATGTATAAGACATTACGCCTACTCCAGATTATAATCCCACTCTCCCACTAATATTATAAATGTGAAAGTTTGGATGGATGGATGGATGGATGTTTGTTACTCTTTCACGCAAAAACCATTGAACCGATTGCGATGAAACTTGGTATGTAGATAGCTGGAGACCTGGATTAACGCATAAGCTATTTTTTATCCCGATTTTCCCACGGGATCGGGACTTGCGCGGGTGAAACCGCGGGACGCTGCTAGTATCAATATATAATTGATAAATTTAAAATTTAAAACACCCCCGACTCGAAAATTCCTTCATCGATTACGAAATGCCTAACATAATTTTGGAAAAGAGCTGATACTCTAACACTACTGGACCGATATTAACCAAACATAGCTAAGAACCACCGCAAGGAAACTAGCTTTCAAATTTAAAAAAAACCGCATGGAAATCGGTCCATCCGTTTGAGAGCTACGATGCAACAGATAGACACACACATACACACACACACACACACACACACACACACACACACACACACACACACACACACACACACAGACACCGACGTCAAACTTATAACACCCCTCTTTTTGCGTCGGAGGTTAAAAATAGGACTTTCATCTTGAGATAATTATATTTTTTGCTGTCCCAATGTTTATTTATTTTATGATAGTCATATATGTCAAATATTAAAAATATTTTTTTACGTCTTTAAAAATAGTAAATAATTATGGAGAAAACTTCACAAGCTATTAGATATTATCGGGATATTCTGAATTCTAGAATTTGTGATAAGCTGTTACGTAATCGAGTTCTTTGCCTTGGAAGAAAACTGTCTAATCGAATCTGCATGACTTGGCAGTTTCAACGATTAAAAGGAGACTTGGAATTTTTTAAAGATCTAGGAAAATGTCCGATATTAAAAGATTTCCTGTTCATGTCTGAACAGAAAACCGCAGTTAAACAATCCTGGAAGTTTAGTAAATTCTGCAGATAAATAGGCTCACCAGAGCTCCGTACTAGCAACTAGAATATCTTTATTATACACCATAAATAGAAATACAGGTGTTTTCATTCACAGAATGCACAAAGGGGTCTTTATCTTCCGGATAATCTTTGGAAGAATAGGATTGTAAAAACGTCTGTGGTTTTGGTGTCAAGAAACAAAAAAAACTTTATTTAAAAGGTTAGGAAATCTTGTCCTTGACTTGGACGAATTCGAAGCCAAACTTCAGTTATCAGAACTTGGTAACTTCTAACACATGTATTGTCACGTAAGTGATTCCAACCGTACATCGTACGGTATATAATAAATAATAATATCTCATTGCGAGAACTTTACTCATTAAAACGTAACTGAATACTTCCAGGAATAAATTTTGCGTTTCAGAAATCTCAAACACCAAATCAGTTTCTCTAAAGGGCCTAACTCTGGTTTTGTATTACAAATTACAAACCTTCACTTCACCTGATTTTCATTTATTTGAAGTTGGGTTTGGCTTGGCTAAAGGTTATCGTGGATTAGTTTATGAGTGCAAGTAGGTAATAACTTATCACAGAAATCATTTAACTCCTTGCTAACCTAGTATCACATAAGTAACGAAGTCTTTATTAATTTAAAGTATATTATTACCATCTAATCATTACTAAAAGTAAGTTAAGTAAAGTGAAGTGTGTAGTCTATGTTACAAAAATAATTAAAAATAAATCTGTGGAATTAGTGCGCTTTGTCGCCAACACACGTTACTTAGTCGTACTTACTCGGCATAAATTTTAGCATGCATGTTTCTCCTACAATTTTATTTTAAGCTTAGCTAAAGAGATATTGATGAAACTATTTTTTGAAGTGAAACTTCTTTAAAATCGTTGTGATTTGAAATTCGATGAAACGAAAAACTCACACTAAAAAGAGACAAACAAGACAACCATTCATAAATAGGACTTCGCCTGTGAGAGAATGAGATAGAATACAAGTATACAGTGTTTCCTATAATCTTTTAAAAGAGACAAACATTCAAAAATAGGATTTATCCTGCGAGATAATGAGATAGAATACAGTATCAGTGTTTCCTATAATCTTTGTCTTTGTGCCTGCGTACTACGAAGCTTTCATAAAATGCGTCAATGTCAACGTGGTGTCATTTTTTGTGCATTTACGTATTAAAATTCGTTGGTTTATTAATTTATGTTAATTATTTAACACATCTGTGTTAATTTGACCAATAACTTCTATCTAAATTATCTTAAATTCAATTTACTAACATTAGTAAAAAAATTTGCAAAATTTTCTGTCCCGAAATATTAGGAAAAAATGTGTAGGAACCCTACCCGGTATATATTGGATCTACAACACGTTTTCTGAATAAGAATCATTTTAGGTATCATATTGAAGTGTCTATTGTGACAATGTTCTCTAGGAAATATCGTGGAGGGTAAGATGATAAGACAGGGTAGTTATGAGATCTGTATAATATGTTTGTAGAGGACATTGTTTTTTTTCTAAAGACATGACATTCTTTTTCTATTCAGTACTTAGTATTTTTTTTTACAAAATTATATAGCAATTGTGCCCCGCATTATCACACGCTTTAAATTTGTTTGGTAATTGCTACACTCTTAATCGTAGCTTTGGGAAAACCTTTCTCGAAAATTACTCTTTCTCCATTATCTATCCTTAAAATGTAAAATTAAACACAGTTATTCAGCCTCAACGTTATATGTATTGATTTTATTTGATTTACTCGTATGCTTTGATTATATGTCTAGATAGAGTAACTCTAAATGATGTGCATAAAACGGGTTCCAATTACGAATTATGTGTGAGTATGAGCGTGTAGTTATTGTCAACAAATTGTCACTGTGTACGTGTTTAGGGATGCCTTTTTTATGGTATAGGGGGCGAACGAGCAGACGGTTCACCTGATAGTAAATGACTACCGCCCATGGACACCTGCAACTCAAGAGTCACAAGTGCGTTGCCGGCCTTCAAGGTGGGAAGAGAAGAAGGGAAGGAGGGATGGGTGGAGAGAAGGGTGGAAGAGGGGGAGCGGGGAGGGAAGGGTGGAAGAGGGGGGCTAAGGGTTAGGGCTTCCGGTAACCTCACTCACTCGGCGAAAAGCAATGCTATTTGTTTCACTGCCGGTTTTTTGTGACGCCGTGGTATCACTCCGGTCGAGCCGGCCCATATATACGTACCGAAGCATGGCTCTCCCACGTTCAAAAATTAAATCTGATCTAAATTATTTACTTACCTTCTTGTATTACGTCATAAGGAGATGAAGGGTAAATAAAATAATGATTTAAAAGAACATGAATTTATTACAAAACACATCATTTGCTTTTAAATAAAGGTGGAAATTATTGAATCTGTTAGAAACGAAAAATGATCAGTCTAATTCAATTACAAAGGAACCAATGTGAATTAGTTTAAATAAGTGATTAATTTCAATTGATGAAGATGTAATTTTTAATAAAAGGCATAATATAATAGTCTGGTATTATAAAAGACCAAAGGTTGTTTGTTATTCCAACACAAAGGGATCCTCCGACTAGGCGAGGTGATCTGGCGGACCGCGGTCGAAAGATTGATGTTGTAAAGTTGTATAGATACTAATCGGCGCGAGAACTTCAATTGTGCGATGCAGGATCAGTACTACGTAGTTCAGCTCGTCTTCGCTAGATGATGTTGAAGAATGTTTTTGCTGTATGTGGAAGACACTACGCCTTCTTTATTTTCTGAATGTAAATATTTGACTGACCTGTTGGTCTAGTGGTTAGTAATCCTGACTGCTGAGCCAAAGGTCGTGGGTTCGATTCCCACCCAGGACAAATATTTGTGTGATGTGATTATTTGTTCTGTGTCTGGGTGTTATTTATCTATAATATGCATGTATATAAAAATATATAAGTATGTTTATCAGCAGTCTGGTTACCATAGTACAGACTCTGCCTAGTTTGGGATCAGACGGCCGTGTTTGAGATGTGTCCAGTTATTATTATTATTGAAATAAACTGCAAGTGATCCAATCACAGGATGGACAAGTTACATAACTACATAGTAACAGTTGTAGTGCAAACCTATTCAGAGTTAACACGAGTGCACGTGACGAAACACGTGAAAGTTTTGCCAATAGCGAATAACTATTGTACAAGTGGTATACTAATTTTGTATTTCCTTTTGTTCCAGGTAAGAATAGTTTACGTTAAAATGTATCATATCATCTAAATTGCATCTTTTGCGTAAGTAACTTATGATAAAAATATACAATTAGTATACAGGATGTTAGTGAAACGCTCCGGAAAACGAAGACAAATCGATTTTTTTCTGACCCATCATCAAAGGTACCATTAGTACTACCGCCTTATACTACTCGTGTGATACCACGGCCTCACAGAAAACGCAATGCTTGTATTGCTTTTCGCCACGTGAGTGACGTTACCGGAGGCCCTAACCCTTCCCTCTACCCCCCCTCTTTCCTCTTTCCGCTCTTCCCCCCTTTCCCCTACACTCATCTTAAAGGCCAGCAACGCACTTGTGGCTCTTGAGTTGCAGGTGCCCATGGGCGGCTGTAGTCATTTACCATCAGGTGACCCATCTGCTCGTTTGCTCCCTATACCATAAAAAAACACTACGTTTAATTTCTATACTTGTAACCTTTTTGCAACTGTCAGTACATACACAGTACCGTATACCTAGTAGATAGAGATTCAGCGCCTGAGGGCAAATTGCATCTTTTCCCGATTCCCTTTCTGTTACGTCGGCAAATAATGTTATAAAAATACATTTTATAAAATAAAATTAGACGCACTTTTCTGTTTCGTTATTTTACAATTTTATTTCTCTTATGCTAGCCGCAGGCCTTCGCTAAATGAATTTTGTTTTATATGCGATTCAATTTATCAGACCTATATGAGCTGTGTAAGCGATTTTACCGCTAAAATGTGAAAACCGGAACGTGGAATATGCGATATTGTAAAATGTTTTTAGATGAAATGAGTTTTGCGATTTTTTTTATAAATATATTCATAATTTAGACACAGTGTTTTAGCGTTTGTTGCCTTTTACTTTAAAGTAACTTAATAAAGGAGAAAAATAACTTACACTTCATAATTTAACTACATAGTAATCATTATCCTCCGCGCCTTTTCCCAACTAATTTGGGGTCGGCTTTCAGTCTAACTACGAAACGGAAGAACTTAGATATTTTACGTGAAGCGACTACCATCAGACCTCCACAACCCAAGTACTAGGCGATATCGAAGTTCTGTAGTTAGACCAGGCTGTCGATTTTTTTACGGCTCCATCTATCCATAACGAATGCCACAGATGTTCGTATGGCAACCGAGACCGATGGCTTAACGTGCTCTCCGAGGCACGGAGGGGTCTCAATGAGTTAAGAATGGTCATCCACCTTAAGACTAACCTGGACAGTATTACTTAACCTTGTAATGTGTTAACCTACTCTGTTACCACTTAGCCCCAAGTACAATCACACGTAGTAATATAACTAGTTAAATAATACAAATATCTTCAGAAGTATTTACGGAGGTATATCTGTTTTTGATTTCCTTGTCATAGTATCTCTTTTCTAATATTCTGTTTAGATTTTTACATTTTTTTGCAGTTTAAAAATACGAAAAACTCTAAACAAAATGAAGAAAACCGCAATTAAAAACAATGCGCACATGACCTTACATTTTTATCTACATGGTGTTCGTTTTCCGGCACAGTGCACTACGGAAACTATGCGACTGGAAGCACAGGATGTAGTTTCATACAGGAATGTTGTTAGTTTCATCAACTATTACTAGGAATATGTGCAAAAAGCGTACACGTACCTGACTACATTGTACACGAAATTGAGATTGATAAAATTATTGAGATGTTTACAGAAGTTATGATACTGAATTGTTTCGGTAACAAAGTTTAATGTACCTCAGAGTTCCTGTTCGTTACTGTTTTGTTACCTAGCCGTACAAACGTCGTAGTCGAGTCTATGGGTGATCATGGCTCATTAGGTCACAATTAGCAAGAAACACATGAGATCCTTTAGTTATTGTGAAAAATGACGGTCGCTAAAAGATATCAAGAGAATAGAACAGAACTATATCGCCTAGTACTTACTTGGGTTGTGGAGGTCTGATGGCAGTCGCTTCATGTAAAATATCGAAATTCGGCCGTTTCGTAGTTAGGGGCTGTCCATTAATCACGTGATGTTTTTTATCAACTTTTTAAAATTGGTTGGTTATACGTGGTGAGGTTTTAAACTAACCCCACCCCCCCCGTGTATTTTTTTTATTTCCAAATATGTTAAAAAAAATCATAATATTATCGTTAAATACAGATATATTTAACGCGTTTTACGAAAAAATAAATAAACGTGATAGCTCACTACACCCCCCCAACCCCCTTGTGATATTTCGTGATTTTTTCCGACCCCCTCCCCTCCTTTGGGGCCTCACGTGATTAATGGACAATCCCTTAGACTAGCAACTAGAAAGCCGACCCCAACTTAGTTGGGAAAAGGCGAGGAGGAGGATAAGTAAGGACTTATGAATTATATGAGACTAAATTTATTAACGATTTAGTTTTGAATATAGCACTGTGCGTCAATACAGACATACCAACAGAGCTAAAGATTTATCTTTATACATTTTGTTATTTATCGAGCTGGCATAATTTAGAGGAAGCAGAATTACATTTAAATTGAAACTTTGCAACGATATTAGCTATGAATAAAACAATTACAACCACCTATAAATAAACCATTGACAATTATACCTCGATATAAAACTTTAGAAGAATCTCATTTTCTTTTTGAAGAATCTGTTGTGACTTTTTTAATTAGGATGAGTATAAATTACATTCTTCGTAGTAAGAAGAAAAGCAGAGTGCAACGGAGTCCCATTCAAATCTGCCGATTGTCAAAAATTAAAATCTATTAACAGCGCCCTGCGGTTTCACCCGCGTAAGTCCCGATACCGTGGGAATATCGGGATAAAAAGTACCCTATACGTAAATCCAGGTCTCCAGCTATCTATATACCAAGTTTCATCGCAATCGGTTTAGTGGTTTTTGCGTGAAAGAGTAACAAACATCCATCTATTCATCCATACATCCAAACTTTCACATTTATAATGTTAGTGGGATAGTAGGATTGTGGTCATAATAGAATATGTTACTCTTCTGGGTCAAGATATCACTGTGGTTAAGTTTGCTATACTTCGTTCTTTAAATCATCAATATTATAAACAGAACTTGACAACTATATATTTCTGCAAAATACTATTACGCCCCTAGAAACATCAACTGAATTTAATTACAAACCATCTAAACTCAGCTTATAGCAATATTACTCAATAGTTATCCGTAGTTGTAATATCAATGCAGCTATCAGTGAACATGCTATATGAGATATTGGCACACAAATTCCAATAACCTCGACCCAATTCCATCTAAACCCCAATCGTTATATGCTTCATACTTTCAAAGATCAGAATCGAAATAAAATACGGTTCTGTTCACTTCCGTTACCAAAAGGAGAGTCCCGCTGGTAACGGAACGGAAAATATATAAAAAAGTATGCTATGTATTTACCATTTAAAATAGAATATTAACTTTAAAAGCGAGAATTTTCGAAGTCAACAGGGATTCGATAACGTATCGGCTTCAATTACGGCTGTCAACGGGGTGAAAGGAATTTGGGGCTCAATACCGCTCCTGCTAGGAAATGGAATGGCAAACTTTGATAAAAACCCCTTAGCGAAAGAAATACGTTTAAATGTAAGTATTTTAAGTGGGAAAGAATTGAAATTGTTGGATAGATAGAATGCGGCAGCTAAAATAACGATGGTTTGAACTGCTCGTGGTCTCTAGGACTCAACAAAAAGACTGCTACTACTACTTTGAGACGTTTAAGGTTTCAACTCACTTGCCGTGGAGCTCTCGCCTCTACTTACAAGCAGAAAAAGAGACAGTCATTAAACATTCAATGGACAAAATTATAAATGACATTTAAGAAGAGTTGCAGCTTGGAGGGTACAATTGATGTAGGATTCTAATAAAAATATATGCATTTACATATTACCTAATTATAAATTGTAACTAACTATCAAATGATGTTATGAATGTCTCTATGGTTACAGTTCTACAAAACCGGACAAGTGTGAGTCGGACTCGCGCATGAAGGGTTCCGCTCCATCGTACAAGGTTTAAAATACAATACAATACAAACTCTGTGAGCATTTCAAGCGTCTACGTGTTGCCATTATAGAGATCGAGCAAAGAAAACGTTTCTAGTAGGGGAGGCCCCTTTAATTTATTTTTATTATTTTATTGTCATAGCGGCAACGTAATACACATTCCGTGAAAGTTTCAACTGTACTTCAGACAGACGGACGGACGGACAGCTGAGGCTTAGTAATAGGGACCCGTTGGCTAACCTTCGGGTACGGAGGCATAAAAGGATGATATATACGAGTATATACCTACAACCAACACCAACCCTCCACCGTTGGGCCTAGACTGTCAAAGCACCGTCAGGCATTTCTATTACTTACGCTTCTATAAATTTGCCAAAAAATACACAGAACACTGCGTTTGAAAACGCGTGTATCACACGAGCCACAGTGGAAACAAGTACAGTAGAACCACAGTTAGTTATTTCTGTACAGCAAGCAGACGGGACAGTTGATTGCAAAACTTTTCATATGGGATAAAAAACGGTCGCTGCAAGCGTTTGTGAGCTTTTTGAGGTTCTGTAGTTGTCACAGCGATAATTGTTTAGAACTTACTGACATTTCACTATATTCATATGCAGCACAAACTAAAATGAATAATTTTATTAAAGTGTACTATTTCGAATAAGAGGAATAAAGCGCTGAATGTAATTTAGAGGCAAAAATTTTCACGAGCTAGTCATCAATATAGTTGTCTACCACGCCTCTTTTTCCTCAGGGTGTACCGAACACTAAAGTTTTAGACCAACTTGTGTGACAGCATTACAACTATTGCCGATTTTACAGAAAAAAGTAAGTTTATCTCTAAGTTGACTTAAAATTATTATTTTTATTACGTCAAAACTTTGTCTTTACGTCAGCACTTTTCTTTCGTTTTAATAAAAGTGCATACAAAATATTTTTACAATATTTGTTTATTTATTTTGTTTTTGTGTTTTCCTACGAAGACAATTCGGTGACGAAGTGTGTGGTGTTTACGATTGCCGTGCTGAGGACCTGGTTTCTCTGTCAGACAGACGTGTGACCTCTTTTTCTATCAAGAAATACTTCTTACTCCTTTCAAAATCCGGAGTTTAGAGTTGTACCTCAGACATGGCAATAGCTGATACCTATTCCGGAGCTAATGTTTTTACGTAAGCTAGGAAACCAATGGGTGTTATACGTTTCTGCCCATTTATTGCTTTAGTTTAGCAAAATGAGACACGTTCTATTTTTGAAGTCGGTTGGTCGGACTGTCTTCTATTTAGCAAACGGGGGACTTCTCTGTATTTATCTTACTTTTATTAAAAAGTGGAAGGGATAACAAATCTTTCACGCAAAAACGGTTGAACGGATCTGGACGAAATTTATACATAGGTTACTTTTTGACCCAGAAAAATTTATGATTCCCGTGGGATAAATTGCATCAAAATGTCCACGCGAACAACAGCTAGTAGTAAAAAAAGGTACAAAATTAAAAACCTGTACTGTTTTTACGAAGTCCGTTAAAAAGTAAAGCCCAAAAAATACCAGAGATGTTTCATATTTTCATGAAAATTCCTTCTATATTTCAGGTATGAGAGAATGTACAAGTATTTTTGCACTAAAACAAACAATTCAATCATTCAGTGTTTTATGAACAGTGTACCGGGTCTATAATCCATTGGCTGTCAGCTTTATCGCTAGCACAAAGGCGTTGGTGGTCTGTTTTACACGTGTACACTGGCCAAGTAATCCACATGACATTAGACAGGTATGTCCAGGTGAAAATATTTGTGCCAAAAATATCTTCTCTTCTGCGTAAAATGGCTTTTAACACTTGGATTTTCTATTGTCTGACTAAGGGTTTACAAGTAGTTTCATCCACATTAAGTTGCTAAAGTAACTACAAAAAATGTTATCTAAGTAACTTTAACGTAGCAAGAACTCAATAAATTATAATGATACCTTGCGCCGGTCGAATGGACTCGGTACTGATAGCGCACTGGATAGGTCGGCACGTGAGACCAAGTGCCTGACTGATGTTACTAATACTAGACTAAGAACATGTTACTAACAAATTTTATGGACTCAGTCTGAAATAAAAAAAATATTATTATTATTATACTAACCCTAAAGAAAAGACAATCGTGTACTTACACATTAATCATATACAGTCAAACCAAACAGTTTAAATTTATTGAATCATGGTCGTTATTCGACCAGCCGGTGATCTTTAGGATATATATTATTGCATATTGCTATTTTCATACTGTCAAATAGCCTACTGCATGCGTCCAATATAGATACAATAAATATATGTATGTGTAAAATACATATATATGTAGGTATATTACACCTATCGTAGTTAAATTAGGTTAGTGCACTGAGCTGAGTTCGGCTTTGCAGCTTTTATGTACACGCCCGAGGCAATAGACCTTTCAACACTTTTATTTTGCTTGCCAGACTGTAATTTTCCTGTATAAGTAACCAGACATGGGAGGCATAAAACAAGTTAAAATTGACTTGCCACCCCTCATACTATTGTTGAAGTTCATTCAAAGCATCTGTCGGGGACAGAGGAGGATTATACCTGCACCCCTCAAAGATAGATAGATCTTTAGCTATGAGTTTGTATATCTGTGACTGAAGGATATACTTGACGGTTTTGACGGGTTTCAGCACACTGGTTTTCGTTGCTTAATTATCTTTTAGAATTGGCCCACCTAAATATTCTATATTAGCAACCCGCCCCGGCTTCGCACGGGTAGCAGAGACATCTTCAACAATCATCATATTTTAACCAATTTACACAAAACCTTAACAAATTATATACCTAAACCTCTATATATTTGTGAAAACCGCATGAAAATCCGTTCAGTAGTTTTTGAATTTATCACGAACATACAAACAGACGGTGCGGGGGACTTTGTTTTATAATATATAGTGATAATTTAAATTGATTAACCGATTTGGGGATGTTGATCTAAAGACAAATTTTATTGTATCGAAAATTAAGTTTGTTCACGATTCACGGCGATCGGTTGAACGGTGAAGGCTTGAAAGTATAATGAACACAAAAGGTCATAAGGCTCTTTTTATGCAGCAAAAAGTACCGTTCCCGAGGGCATGGAAAAATAACTTTCAGACGGTCGTCCGGCTTGACAAACTCTCTCTAACGCCAGCAAAACCGAGGGCAAAAGCTTGTATGTAATTAAAAACTGCAATAAACTGTGAAATGAAATGAATATTTATTTTTGCAGAATATGGGTGTACAAATACAGATGGTGGAGTCAATATAGTAGTAGTGCAATACCATAACCAAACGTTGCCTGTGTGCAAAATAATTAATTATTATTTATAATAATTATATGATGTAACATACTTGTATGTCTATTTAATAATTTACTACTATTCTTACTGTCTGCAAACGAAAGTGGCTAAACACATACAGATTTAGAAAAGGTTCTCACATTAAAACAAATCTGTTTAATTAGTGTTTACGCGCCACCTTGGAGCCTGTTATAGAATAAAGAACAATGTAGATATATAGATAGATAGATAACACTTTATTAGTACACCATAGTTACAGTTACAGTTACAGTAAAAGTATCATACATTCATGTGTGAAACAGATAATGTACAAAAGGCGCCTTATTGCTAGATGCAATCTCTTCCAGGCAACTTTAACTTCCAACTCCAAGAGTCGATTCGCCAAACAGGCCAAGTGATTGTCTGGTGGGCAATGGACCATTGATTGTTGTTGTGATGTAATAAATTTTCTATAGGGATGCAGAATCTGTAATGCATAAGTCTTCATTAGATAGCGGCGAGTATATTATGTAACGAGTATGAAATGTTGATTACAGTATTCCAGCCTACCTCTAATGTAAAATAAAAAGTTTAATAATAAACCCTCCTTCGACAATCGGGTAAAATGAGTATTCCTTATACACGAAGAACATATAAAATACAAGTTGTATTATTACGAGTATTTCGTGCAACATTATATTCAACACAATCAATGGGCAGTACGGCCGATATCCAAACATTTGCTGAGTGATAAGTATGTGTTTGTCTGCCTGTCAACGGCCCACGCGTTTCTCGGAAACCATTTTGTAATGCAAATAATGACGGCTAGACACGTTATCTGTATAACAGGATATTGGGGCTATTAGGTAATTCTATGTATTCCTTGTATTTTCAAGCTTAGTAGTGTAGTTTTTGAGAAAAACGCATTCAAACAAAAAAAAATTGTCAGTTATATGTATAAAACTAGCAACCCGCCCTGGCTTCGCACGGGTAGCAGAGACATCATCAACATATTTCAATGAATTTACACAAAATTTTAACAAATTATACACCTAAACCTCCCTCATGAATCACTCTGTCTATGAGTGAAAACCGCATGAAAATCTCTTCAGTAGTGTGTCAGTTTATCGCGAACAGACAGACGCGGCGGGGGACTTTGTTTTATAATAGGTATGTAGTGATGTAATTATATTGACTTCTTCTGGTTTAGGTACCATTCAATAATGTCTCGTAAAACATAGAAAAAAATATAAAACTTAAATATTATTTTAACGTTAGCCTCATGTGTTAGTTACAAGAAAAAGAATGTCGGAAAAAATATAAAAAACAATTTCCATGTAAGATTAATCTTTCAGTCGACAACTCTTTTCACCCCTCACGTATGCAGTCCTTTTAGTGGTTGGTCCAAAAGAGAGAAATCCAGCGATAATATATTTTGCGTGAGTGAAAAAGTGACCAACACGGGACCCCATCGCTGCTGACTTTGTCAAATCCTAAATGGTTTAGATTAGTAAGAATTTACTTTATGGGATCAGGATGGCCTGCATTGTATCAGTGCAGCACGAAGTTATAAGGAACATAGAAAGAAGATAAAGTTGGTAGTAAGATACTCGGTATGTGTACGTGTATTAATATAATAAGGCTGAAGAGTTTCTTCTTTTCTGGTTTCACGTGCTAATTTCTTGAACTACTAGTTCGATTTAAAAAATATTTTTATACCTACTTGATAGCCCAATTATTGAGGAAAGAGACAAGATATTTAATATCACGCTACGACCTTTAAAAGCTAAGCAGTGAACATAAACGCGGGTGAAACTGCGGAAAACGGCTAGTGTTTCTATAAGGTATGTAATTAATAATCAAGGACGTAAATAACACAGAATCTCTTCTAACTTATACCACAAATACTCAGCGTAAGGGTCGTTTAAGTATTCAGCCATCTTTCCACCTGGAAGTGACTCCGGGCCCTCCCTGAAGGGCCTATTGTGACGCGCAGACAGACACGCCGGCTTCATTATGTATAGATCGACGAGATCCTCTAAGTAGTGAACTTGGTGCGGGTATTGTGGTTTTTTTACAAAGTCTGGCGTTTTTTTGTTGTAGTTTACTGCAGCTTTGTTTATTGTGTATACATTAATACGATATTATACGATACTAACAATGTCTCTTATATGAGACTATGCTAATGCCTTTCTACCAATTCGTATTTATTTCGTACCGTTGAATAGCTAACGTTATTGTTGTTGCCAAACCTTCAAATAAAATGTTTTTCTATATGGCACGCAATCTGAATGTGTAAATCAATTTGCTCTTTATTCATTTCAAATAAATAGTTTGGGTAAATTACATCAGTGTAATTGCCATTTGTCAATAACATTTTCCAAATAATTTAAGGTTTTCTTTTTAAGAATAATGATGTAAATTACAACGTCATAAGCAGAGTTATTAAATTTGTTTAATCATAGTTTTACACTTATTTATTGATTATAATGTAATCGACGTGGTGTTGGTATCGAAAATATATGTATAAAGAATACAATATATATATATATATATATATATGTAAGGTCCAAATAAAGGTATTTGACCTACACGCCGACATCGACGATGAATCTCTTTCTAATAAGTGAAATTTGTAGCATAAACATTTAATACCGTCAATTTTACGTCTTTATTATTCTCTTAACATAAGTTCGATCAACTCTGCCCTTTTCCAATATTTTATTGACATCGGCGTAATGTGTAACATTATAAAGGTTTTAGGCTATTTTCTATCATGGCCAGCCACCTGCCTGACGCCACCCCTACTCGACGTCCCGTCTTAAGGGAACGAAGGATGAAGGTAAATTTATATAACGAACAAAATTGGTAGGGAGAGGAACCTGGGGTAAAAGATACCGCAAGTCTCAGATGACGGACGGGACTGAGACTGCAATAGCTCGCAAAGGCCTGGGTCGCGTACCGGAATGTCCTGTATTTTCTGTGACTAGAGAGGCCTCTAAGACATTAACACCAGCTGGCAGCTTAACATAAGTTTGATATCTCTGTGTTAATTCTTCTAATAAGCAGTACTACACAAGCTTTATAACATAATTATCAAAATCATCGATACTACCTCGATATGACAAATAAATATTTACAAAACACGGCTTGATGGGCCATTTCTCCAATAACCACACATATATACATGTGTATAGTGTATCTGTCGCTTTTCCTACATAAAATTAAAAGCGAACTATCGAAAATATAACCGATGACACACGATTTATTGTCGCAACAGCAATTAACCCGAATACCTCAAAACTTAAATATCGCTATTGTAAAATAAGGCCAGTTATACGATATTTTCGTGGACGATATCGTAAATTTCCAACTGTAACTCGAACGCAGTGGCTGTAACTGTTTCCGTTTCTCGTTTGTAACCGCCCTTATAATAGTGAACGGTTTTATAGTGTCACTATGTCACGGAGTTATTATTGGAGTTTCGGTTTTTAAATGGGGGTGATAAAATTGGTAATGATTGTTGTTATTTCGTTGTTGGATGATTTAGCTTGCTCGCTATCAATGTGTGTTTTAAACGAGGTCGATATCTTATCGCATATTGACAGCGTGCTATGTGACTTTGACAACATGTTGATAATGGCCGATTCACATATATCAGTGAAGTCACAGTTCCGGCACAGTACCGCAACCGTGATAATTATTCTTTCATACATTCTCTATGAACGTATCCACACCTGTCAGTGTCAGTGACGGCACAGTGCTCTCAGTGACAGTGCCGGCGCCGACAATCACGGACGTAATCGTCAACGACGATATTTTTTGTCGGACCACGGATCACGGACGCCGCTGCATCACTACAAAAATGGAGGATGAGCGATTGATCAAATTGGTTTGTGGATATATTGTTTTGGATCATTTGTCTAATGCAAAGTACATGGATACAAAATACAAAACCAATTGTTCCCCCAACAAGTATCTTTTTCTTCTTTTTTTTCTTTTTCTTATCTTTTCTTTGATACTGCTCTTCTTAGTCTAAAGCAATGGATATCATTGCCAGTTCCATATTATTGACTAGAGCTATAGCAACAATCTACATCGCACACGTTTTGCCTGAAGATCCGTAGAGAAATGAGTACGGACATCTGTGATTTGAAGCACTGCCGCATCACTGTAGCACTGATACGGATCTGTGCCGGTACTGTGCCGGAACTGTGACTGCACTAATATGTGTAAATCGGCTTTTAAATGGACACTGCGGATCATTAGATGTCCAAAAGTATTTATTAATGAATTTTTTTTAAGATATATGGTAGGGTGTGATTATTGTTCGTAACTTAAAAAAGTTACTTATATATTCGGGGAGTTTCGTATCGGAATTTAACCCAAAAGAACCAGAATCGTATCGATCTATATTAATAGGATCTTGGATCTTTCGCGTACCTCAGTTTTGTTTTTATTTTTAATACACTTGGTACAGTTTGACTTCTTTGGAATATAGAACTAGATTTCTCGTTTTTATGGGGATTGATAAAAAATTAGTGTGCTGGTTGTGCCTTGCCAATGCTATTTAGGTGTAGTCACAAGACAGTGGTGGATCGTGGGAGAGCCATGCTTCGGCACGTATGACCCAGCTCGACCGGAGTGATACCACAGCCTCACAGAAAACCGGCAGTGAATTACTTCACTGCAGCTTGCATTGCTTTTCGCCGAGTGAGTGAGGTTGGAGGCCCTAGCCCTTCCCTCTCCCTCACTCCCCTCTTAGCCCCCTTATTCCCCCCTTTCCCTACTCCCACCGTAAAGGCTGGCAACGTACTTGTGACTCTTGAGTTGCAGATGCCCATGGGCGGCGGTAGTCATTTACCATCAGGTGACCCGTCTACTCATTTGCCCCCTATACCATAACAAAATACATGCTTTTCTTATTTTGTTGTTCACGTATATTTTTTTACTACTTTTTTTTTATAATCGATCAGGTCTGTACAGGTTCAACCTGTGAAGCATAAGGTTACCTTGTCGGAATATGGTTTAAAATCACTTTGATACACCGATTTGCCGACCTGGTTACCAGAAATGACCTTGGTTAACAGATTGTTTAGGAATCATAAATTACAAAAAAGTTTTGGAACGCTGTAGAAATGCTCAATGGCGCTTTCTACAACTCAGTTTCAAACAAGCATCCGGCCCTTCTGATTTTAAGTGGTTACCGTAATTTACAGGTTTGCTAGTTAAGTTTATTTTTAGGAACGTCCAGCTGTTGTCAATACCTCTTAACACAAGCTTTAAGCTTAGCTGGAGGGGTTAACGAGATTACTAGTAATGTGTGACCCACGTTACTAGTAATATTAAAAAAAAAACCTCTGCTACACTTCTTCTATATCATCAATACTCAATACATACAAATCAATAAAAGTGTCTGTTTGTAATGTCAAAATAGTTTTTTTAAGCTCACAGTTATTTGCACAATACCCATGCCTAAACATCAGTTTTTTTAATTTTTGTCTGTCTGTCTGTCTGTTTATTCTGGCTAATTTCCGGAACGGGTGCACTAATTTCCACGGGACTTTCACTGGCAGATAGCTGGTGTTATAAGGAGTAACTTAGGCTACTTTTATTTAAAAAAAAATAATTAGGATTCCGCGCAAAATATATAAATATGTACACGAGAGCGAAGCCGCGTGTACATATTTATACGCGTAGTGAATTTGAATATAAAAAACCGCTTTAATCGTTAAGGTACCAGTAACGTCTGTTTAATAACAAAGAATTAGCATGAAAAAATAGAACAACTAAAATCCATTAGTTATAAGCAAACCAATGTTACGTACAGTCAGCAGAAACTTTAATTATATCTGGCAAATATGGACTGGATTCTGATCTTTATCTTTATCGAAATAAAAGTGTAAATTCTGTAAACACAATATGCGTCGGGGTGAAAGCATAGGGTTGGCTCGCCTCCAATTCAGGGAGTTTTAATTGATTCTGTCTATGTTTGAAAATATACGAAATAGGTAGTATTTTATATCGACATCTACGTAAAATGTTTACCTTGTAAGATTAATTACAAGAAATATAAAGACATTTAATATATAGGCTTATTATTAAGTTTATTTTGAATGTAATGATGAGGTGGGTTATATTGGAAATGACATGTTTAGATTTAAAATAAATTTAGTTCAAAATCATTTTACTATAACGATGATAGCATCGTGTTGGTTTCTTCTTATGATAATGTAAGTAAACAAGATTAAATCCAAAATTTAAAAAGCCCCCTACGCCCAAAAAATACTTATAGTTTAAGGAACAACCCTTAATAAGTAGTAATCATACGCCAAAAATGCGTTACATAATTTTGGAAAAGAGCTAATAATCTTTCACTGCTGGACTGATATTAACCAAACATAGCTAAGAACCACCGCAAGGAAACTGGCTTTCAAATGAAAAAAACTGCATCGAAATCGGCCCATCCGTTTGAGAGCTACGATGCCACAGACAGACACACACACAGAGACATCGACGTCAAACTTTTAACACCCCTCTTTTTGCTTGGGAGGTTAAAAATGGAATTAAAGAGACAAAACAAACAAGAATTATGTAAAAACCGTAGACAGATAGATACATGTTACAGAGCAAAGTCCTGTCGTTTTAAATATTTTCGATAATTCAATATATCTTATATAGGTATATATAATTAAATTAATCTTGTCGGTTATAGGTATATGATTAATCCTCGCCTCTCGTACTCGACATCATTATATGAAACATATAATAGCTAAAGTAAATACCTCACTCATTTTTCATTAACCGATCGAGTGTAGCGTTTCCATATCACGTCTGGCCAATTTTTCTTCCGTCCGTCTGTCTTTATGTATGTATCGGTCGGATATTTTACATTTTCTTCCTTGAAATTCCGGTTGCTTTTAGAGCCGATTTGGTAAACCAGAGGATAAAAAGATTGAAGTTTCCTACGGTTTTATTTAACTTCCGATTTGGAGTATATTTGGTAATAATGATAAGAACACAATTTTAAAATAGAGCCTGTGAAAAAAATAAGGAGACTAAGTGTAGGATGGAAAAAAAATTGCAAGCGGCCGTGCCACCAAAAAACTGCATTCCTACGACACTGTAAACTGATGAATTTGACTCGCGTGGCAATGGTGATAACACACCTATCCATTTGGAAATGTACAGCCGTGAGTTTATACAAAATATACCACGGTCTCACAGAAAGAAGGCGTGAGCCAATGCAATGTTGTGTATCGCCGAGTGCGTCAGCTACCGGAGGCCTAACCTTAAAATTGATGATCAATAAAGACACAAGTATATTCAAGACTAGTCAATACCTAAAAGTAACACATCTTCCTAAATAGATATTATATTAAGAATCCAGTTCAGGAACGAAAAAATAACAAGAATGTAGGTACTAACCACAAAAGAAAATTTTAGTTTTTAAACAGTTCATTCAAGAACACTAACCACAATAGGTTCGATCTATAAATTCTATTAGAGCATCGAATAGGAAATTTCCCAACAATGAAGGTAGAAAATTGCATTTTATTATAGAAAAGCTGCTGTGAGCACGTTGGTAAATTCACTTAAGTATTTGGTGCTTGAACATGATAAACATGGTGCTACTATCAGTTCGATACTATATTTACAAAGTGATGTATTTAAATATTGAAAATTTGTGATTTCAATTATGGCGAAACTACTTAAATTGTGGTTTTGTGACTTCTGTGTGTGCTGATTAATGAAATATCTGAGGAAACTCATTTATTAATTAACTAGTCAATATTTACGAGGAGTAACAAGACGTAACAAAGTACTTACGGTAGGTAAGCACATTACGTGGCAAGCATACCTATTGTTTAAAAAACCTTTTTTTATGTGCGAAACGTTCTATAAGTGCCAACTCACCGACAACGGGGGAACGCTTGTGAATAAGGACTTGGATATAACCTAAAAACCATTATATATTCGATGCGTAAAGCGGGACTTAATCGCGATAATATTTATGAGGCATAATACGTTTTTGGTTGCCCGAGGTTTCATCCGAATTGCACCGATCGTGGTCACGGGTGGCCTGTTCCTGTGGACCTAATACTTTAACGACAATTATTAAAAATTACTACATGGAAACCTCTTTAGTTACGGAGGTCCCCGTAAATAATATTTTTTATTTAATTACGCCACAATATATATATATATATATATATAATGCTTTAGTTAAACCACACCTACTATACGTAATAGAAATCTGGGGCAATACAGCTAAGACAAAATTAGGGGAGCTACAAATTATGCAAAATAAACTTTTAAAATTGATTTTTAATTATCCGCGCCTTTCACCAACACGTAAAATTTATGAAGAAACCAAAATTATGAATCTGAAGCAATTACTTACGTACAATACGTGCATTTTTATCCGAAAAATTCTAAACAAAAAAATACAATCTTCTATATCATTCACCAAGGTGAAACAAACAACACAACGTAGTACTCGCCGAGCTAGTTTCTTAGTTTTACCTAAAACTAGAACAAATTATGGTAAAAAAATGCTGACATATGAAGGGGCACAGCTATATAATAAACTGCCATCGCACATTAAAAATGTACACTCATTTAATGTATTCAAAACTCGATTAGCTCAATATGTACGTACATCAGTCAGATAACTTGTCCTCGGGCAAATGAAAACATTAGATTAGTACCTACCTACAATTATTTGTTTATTATTATATTTGCTGAGTGAAATGACGAACTTGTAACTATATTTTAAGTTATTATTGTTCTCAAGTAAGTGACCTTGTTTTTATTGAGAATAAAGATTCTTTAACCATATTTCATAGCTCTAAATATACCTGTTATGTACATATAAAATGAAGATAATCGAAATATGAAAGCATAGTGCGATTAGCGTCACGGATACTGCAATTCGTAGCAGTGCATTAGGCGCACTACCGGAGAACAAAAAAAATTTCTGTGCAGATATAAAAAGATAAAATTACACATAAAAGGATACAGCAGACCTGCGGGTAAATTATAAGAGGTCTGGTTATGGTATGTCAGTACCAAAAATATTTCCTTTAATTACATTTGAAATCACTTCAAATAATTTAATTATTTCGAGTATACACGTAGCTAAACTATGAATCAAGTTCGAGTTTATAGTGAGCTACAGATAATAAACCAATAGTTAGATATTTGTTCAGCGAATCAAAAGTGAATTATGTAAATTTTAGTGCTGCTCCTCACGCTTCACTGAAGTCATATTTTAAATTAATAATCAATAGCAAGTTATCGCATACTAATTGCATGCCTATTTATTTTAACTTTTATTAAAGCAGATACTTTAAATCGCTTTGGTGTTTGCTGAAATTATGAAAGAATTTATTGAGTTTGTTAGAACGAAGCTATTTCTTTTAATCCTCTCAGATTAATCATTATTATAGTGGTTTAAAAATCGTAATTTTTTAAGTATATAACGCCATATTATTACAACGATCTATGTGGCCGAGTGGTAGAGCATTTGACTGTAATTTTAGCGGTCGTGAGTTCCATTTCCTTACAGTGCAAATATTTTTATGACTAAATACTCGCTGTTGCCCGCGATTTCGTTTACGTGGAAATTTTAGTGAAATATTATGCAAAATTATGAAATATAATAATACGCGAACCGTACATTTATCCGGGATAAAAAGTAGCCTATGTGCTATTTCAGACTATAATCTATCTCTGTGCCCAATTTCATCCATATCTGTTCAGCCGTTTTTTGCGTAAGAGTAACAAACAGCCATCCTCATAAACTATGTGTATTTTCACTGGTCTAGATGTATTATATGCATGTGTTAACAAAAAGAAATTAATCTAAGTATGTCCTATCAAATGAAGTGTCAACTGCTGGTTTTCTTTTTTCCCAAGCAACGAGGTGATGGTAAGTACTTTCCGTAGTTTATAGAAACTAAGAATACCACTAGCGCGATGCATGCACTTTTCTCTGGGAGTATTGACGTACCTAAAATATCTTAGGCCCTCTCACATTGTTCTCTGTTATCACTACATTTTATAAAACTAAGTCCCCAACCGCGTCTGCCTGTCTGTCTGTTTGCGATAAACTCAATGACTACCGAACGGATTTTCATATGATTTATAGACGGAGTGATTCATGAGAAAGGTTAAGGTGTATAATTCATTAAGGTTTTGTGTAAAATGGCTGAAATATGACGATGATTGTTGAATATGTTGGAAAATATCAATACATGCTTTGCTACCCGTGCAAAGCCGGGGATACTAAACGATTATATTAAGTTAATAGTACTTATGTAAGTATATTCATCACCATGTCCTTTTCCCAATTTGTATTAAATTCAGCGCAATATGTAACATTACAAAAGGTTTCGACTACTTTCTTTTATGGCCGCCAACCCTTCTTGGGAATGTAGTCGTTTTCAGGCGGGACAAAACAAGAAGGTAAATTTGTATAAGGAGAAACGGGTAGGGAGAGGAACCTAGGGTAAGGGATACCGCAAGTCTCGGATGGGGAACGTGATTGCAGTAGGTCGCAGAGGCCGGGGTCGCGTGCTCAATGTCCTTTTTTGTGACTGAAGAGGCCACTGGGATAGGAATACCAGCTGACTTATTTAACTTATCTATATTATTTTTAGTTATTAAAATCATAAATCACACTACCAGCAAAAAGTTGTCCCTCTCTATTCATTTGGAGATCCGGCTTTGCCGACAGAGATAGCAATAGTCAAGTGATATCAGTGTTACTGTTTGAAAACCTTTTACAAGCTCGGTAATCGTTTAACATCAGCCTTGTCCTTATTTACCACACTCTTTACTGATCACCTAACTATGGCGTCCTGGGTTAATTTCCACATTTAAAAAGTGTAATGGTTTTTTTAAAGTTATCTCATTAAGATGCCAATTAATACCGAAGTAACTTGAACAAAAATCTACATCTCAAATACTTAGTATCTCTTAGATAAAAAAAAATCTTTTAAAAAGGTTCGTTTATCTCCATTAACCCTGCATCATGTATCCGTGTGTCCCCACGCGGTGATGCGTAACGCAGGGGCGCGGTCACAAATCATTCCGTGTGCACCCATCCGATAAATTAGATTCGCCTAAATACTGAAAATGCTGACGCCGCTGAACAATGAAATGTGACATACTAACCCAGTCATTGTAGCTTTATTCGGATTCCTTTTCTATAATTGGTCTTATTTGTTGTCGATAGAATTAGGGTTGCCACTCGTAAGTATTCACATGTAAGATTGTTCGTGCCGGTGTCGTTGAGTGCGGTTGTTAACACTCAATAATTATTGCCAAAGTTGGTAACAGAAATTGCTTGCTGTTCCACCATGCTGTTATGTGGCTCGCTACAAATCCTCCATTCTAAGCCACACTTACCGCGCTCAATGCTCTCCTTGAACGAGAATGGATTATATATGAATTGAATAGGAGTTAAGTCTGGTATTGTATTTTTTTCTACCGGTAAACAGATCGCCAGAGTTTCTTAGGACGGAGAATTTTGTCAAGTAACATCAATAATATTGGGAGTGTTTATACGCAGTGGTAACTACTTAATATGAAGAGGACTATATTATACATTTTTTCGTATAAAAAAATAACCTGCGTCATTTTTTTTTCGGAGTAGCAATATTGAATCATGCAGGCGTTTCATTAATGTATGAAAATGTTGATAGTCTTATTACCAAGAGACCTACATACAATAGGGTGTATTTTCTCCGTATTGTATAGAAGCGCAAAATCAAACTAATGACTGTAAATCCTTAATGTCGCATTTTTATGATGACTTTTGCATTGTGATAAGTTTTTTTTTTAAATATTATTGGGGGCAAACGAGTAGGCGGGTCACCTGATGGTAAGTGACTACCGTCGCCCATGGACACCTGCAACTCAAGAGTCACAAGTGCGTTGCCGGCCTTTGAGATAGGAGTACGCTCTTTTCTTGAAGGTTTGAAGGTCGTATCGGTCCGGAAATACCACAGGCGACAATTTGTTCCAGAGATTGGTTGTGCGAGGCAAAAGTATATAAAGAAAGACGTTTTTGTAAGTTATTCGCGACGGTGATACTTACACGCAGTATATTATACTAGCATGTACCTACCAGTCCTCGCATTTATCATGACCCATTCCCAATTCAAAGCAAATACATATATTTTTATTATGTATATACCTCTCTCCAAAAGGTAAAAGCTATAAGTTATCATCGTTGGCTTTCAAGCACAGCACTCAATCGTCGCTTTGGCTGACTGTAGTCAATTTGTGATGTATGGAAATATTTCATAGACAACCCTTTTCGAATTGCCTTCATAAACGCTCTTTGTCGGGTGAAAATTCGGCATATTTTATTTCTACCTGTTCTGTTTTTTTCTTTGTGTTGTGTGAATGTAACGCAACTAGCATTTAGTTGAAAAAAATACATATAGTTATTTTCTATGCTTAGTCTATGTAGTTTCTATTTGAACAAAATAACATTTGAATACTAGGCTCGATTCAACATAGGAAAAAAATGTTTGTGATGGTAAATACTTTTAGGTAAAACAGTCTCTGACTGTTGGTCTAGTGGTTAGTGACCCTGACCGCTATGCTTATAGGTCGTGGGTTCGATTCCCACCTGAGCAGGTGTTCTTTGTGTCCGTTGTTTCTATGTTTGTAAAGTCCCCCGCGACACAGGAGTAATTCCTAATGCGGGAGTTGTCTTTTAAAAAAACAAATCCGACTGTATTTTGAGTATATGTTACGCGATGTCTTCCAATTAAGATCAAATTTGAGTGTTGTTTTAATTGGAGAGAAAACATTAAAAAAAAAGTTTATTCTAAGGGTGTCCAAATACCTATTAAACGTTTCAAGTGGCATGCATTTAGACTTTAAAACGTTGAAGTCTGTTATACTTTTGAAAGATAACCTTTTCCCTCGTGATTTAGTTTTTTATAAAACATATTTTCACAAGAAATTAAACATTTATTACGTTTAAATGAATTGTCATTAAACGTGGCAATGCTGTCAGTTTTCTGGGAACGTCACAATACGGCAATGATCCGGAGGAATTTAATGACGCATGGACATCATATTTATCCTGCTTATTGGAGTGGCTATAAAAATAACTTTTATTTTGTCTTTTGGTTTGGTTGTCCTCGAGGTCAGTATATTTTAATATTTTTCATTAATTACACATTTTTAAGCATAATTTCCACCTGTTACAACAAAATACCTTTTTTATTTAAACATAATTTGTGTATCAATGAAAGAATGAGGAAAAATATTTCAATATTGTAACCGATAGATGATACCCTATCTATACAACTGAAGAAATAACCTCCTGTTTTTACGATTTAAAAGAAAATTAAAGTATATTTTATTCCTTAGCGTTTGAAATGAAAACTATGTCATCAAGAAAACATTTTTTTCAAGCGTGTCTTATCTTAAGCGTGACTTAAGTGTCCACTGATGGTTCTTTTTCTTCTTGTTACTTCAAATCACTGGTGTTTCACAGAGCGGCGTGCTGTCATCGTTTTTAACCTTTTTGAAGTAAACTTCTTTAGAATCGTTGTCATTTGAAAATTCAATGAAATGTTAAAGTCACACTAAAGAGAGACAAACATATTCATAAATAGGATTTAGTCTGCGAGAGAATGAGTATACAGTGTTTCCTATAATCTTCGTATGCTAGCACGTGTCTGCGTACTGCGAAGCCTTCAGAAAATGCGTCATAGTCAACGTGGAGTATCATTCACGTGTATCATTTTTATGCATTTGCGTATTAAAATTAGTTGGTTAATTAATTTATGTTAATTATTTAACACATCTGTGTTTATTTGACCAATAACTTTTATGTCAATTATCTAAAATTAAATTTATTCTACTTTTCTGAAGTTTCACTTCTGCCGTGTGTGAATTGCACACACACACACTTTTTTAAATAATTTATCTCTATATCATTTACTTTTCATTTCATAAAGAGGATTTTTAATGTACACGCAAGTTCCATTACATAAATTGCCCGACGCTTTATCCGTTATTTAATATGGATTCGCCTACTACCAGAGGTACATACATATTTAATGTATATGGAATGTCTTTGTACAAAAAAGTAAACAGATTGCGACACATTATCGTGAAGAAAGCGAAGGCAAATGTTAAAGGTGCCATCTTTTTGGAGGCTGCTGAATTATTCAATGAGTAAGCATCAAATCATTACACAGTTGCTTAGAGGACTATGAAGATTGTGAAACGGTACGCACAAATGATTGAAACTTTTTTTCTTCTGCTTTCTCCTTTTCTCATTCTGTCTAGAAAGAGTTTGCTTTTGGACCTCCGGGTGGGTTCTCTCTGGTACTATCTTCGTGTTTCGCATTGCATTTTCATAGAAAATAATTATAGATATTATAAAGATAACATAAAAACTTACCAAAAAGAGGTCTAATATCACCTTCATCCAAAGGCTTGTCGATACTTTGACCATGTCACCAGACCTAGTCTAGTCTAGTTCTAGTAAAAGGACATCCCAAGTTTCACAAGCTTGGTAATTAATGACAAATGAAGTTCACTTTACTAGTACTACGTACGTTCTACGAACCTACGTTCGTGGAAGAGCCATGCTTCGGCACGTATGGGCCGGCTCGACCGGAGTGATATCACCTCACAGAAAACCGGCAGTGAAGCAATGTTGCATTGCTTTTCGCCGAGTGAGTGAGGTTACCGGAGGCCCTAACCCTTCCCTCTCCCCCTCTCCCTTCCTCTCCACCTCTTCTACCCTTCCCCTACTCCCACCTTAAAGGCCGGCAACGCGCTATTGACTCTTGAGTTGCAGGTGCCCATGGGCGGCGGTAGTGACTCACCATCAGGTGACCCGTCTGCTCGTTGACTCCCTATGCCATAAAAAAATATCTACAGTGTTCTAATTTAGGCACATGGAAGAAAAACGACTTATTAAACACATCCGGTTTATTTTCAATCACAAATATCAATCATATATAAAATATTAAATATCAATCAAAATTACCATTTAAGATGGCAGCAACGTTTTCTCTACAATTGCGTTGTAACGCAATCGGTACCAGAATTGGCTATTAAGGTTTCTACGTAAATCACAGGTTTCTGAAACCATCTCGGTGAGCGCTTAAAGCGTCCTATCACGCGACTCTAGTATCAAATTTTCGTTCACACATAATAAATCGCATTAAATTGGCCGTGTGTTACAACGTAGTGTAAGCTGCAGATAACCAGTTGCTGAGGTGTAACAATAATATGTTATAGTATTCTGTAATATGTGGTTAAAATCAAATTAAGCTTACTAGAATTGGCATAAACATACTAAAATAATGTTTACATAGCCTGACCAGCAAAATAAAAAACTCGCCATGTTGCGAAAAACAAATGGAACTAATTTATTTTAATGGCAAGAGGTAGATCAGGTAAATCGTCATGAACATATCAATCATTGTTTATTGTTGATTGCTGTCAAAGTGTAACACGTGGTCTATTTTTGAGTTAGTGAAAATTTTTTTAAATAAAGAACAGATTGAGATTTATTAAGTCCAAAATCAAAAATGTTCTTGTTAGAGTTTCCAATGATTCACTATAGTATTAATCCATAAAGTTATGTCTTACGTTATGTCTTGGGGGTTAAATATTAGCATGGATGATGCTAATGTTTAACCTCCGACGCAAAAAAACAGGAGTGTTTTAACTTTAACGGGTGTATCTTTCTGTAGCATCATGACTCCTAAACGTTCGCCAATACACATGGGTATGACTATACTTAATGTTGCATTAAAAAATCGATTGAGGCGCCCTAAGACCAGGGCTTTTTTTCCTGGTCGGTCTATCCATACATACATTCTAAACATAGGAACACCCAAATCAATGCACATAGATGTATTCGTGGCCATCAACAATATGCTGTAACATTTGCTGTTGTGTTTGGGCTTTCGTAGGCTACGGGCAGGAGTTACAACGGTTGAAGTAAGGGTAAACGTTGTCTCACTGAAAAAATGATGCCCGGAATCCGCAAATTAAAATGTATGAAGCAGATTTTAATTTGCTAACCTCCGGGACCTATAATATGTATATCAACCTTTACGACTGAACTTACTTGCTCCGTTGCTGAAACTAATACTCGACTTGAGACAATATGACAAACGCCTGAAAGGTGTTTATTAATGACACTACAGTGTGATAGACGGCTTCTCACAAACCGCGATACACACATATCAGTTGGTCGAAGCAATCTCACTTCAATTTTACACGCGTTTGCACGTAATATGATCTGTTGATGGAATGTTGCGAGATCTTATACTTCAGTGTAATACATTGCGTGTATTAGATCGATATTTTAGCACTTTATATTACAAAACCAGTAATGGATGGCGTGGATTGTGTATGACAGTTACAAATGTGTCTTAAGTTTAGTAAGAGTTATATTTTCTGCAAATTGCTGTTTATAAATATATGTAGGTACACTTGGAAATGTGTAATTTTTATAGGATTAATTTCTTATTAGGGTTGCGTGCCCGAATTGTAATTGTAACCAACGGGACCTTATTAATAAGCCTCGGCTCACCGTCCGTCTGTCCCTCTGTCTGTCTGTCTGTCAGCGGGCTGTATCTCATGATCCGTAATAAGTAGGCAGTTGAAATTTTCACAGAATGTGTATTTCTGTTACCGCTATAAAAACAAATAATAAAAATAAATAAAAAATTTAAGGGGGCTCCCCTACCAGAAATGTTTTTAAATTATTAAATTTTGTGCGAAGGTGCGGAACCCTTCTACATGCGCGAGTCCGACTCGCACTTGGCCGGTTTTTTTCGTTATTTATTCACGTGTCTTTTGTTCAAATGTAGGTACGATTACGCTCATCAATGAATCGAGCTCATCACTACATGTGCAACTGTATGTTCGACACAAATGTAATGTAATGTAATATTTGTAAAATTTAAAAAATTAAAATGAACTAAAACATATGCTATTTTAGCGAAATGAAATGAAAAAAATTGCAATTAAATAAAACGATATCAAAATTCTTTGTTTAGTAGGGTTCATGAAACAAACAACTAAATAATTGGTAATATTTTTTAAGCTATTGGATTATTAAATTCTTATTATTTTTTTTTTTTAGTAAAGAATACTAGCAACGTGGGTCACACATCACTAGTATCCTAGTTAACCCTTCCAGCTAAGCTATATGCTTGTGTTAGGAGTGGGTTCACGACGGTACACTACTGGATGGGGTTCGAACCCGCAACCACTTGATCGCAAGTCCGACGCCTTAGCCATAACACTACCGCCGCTTATTCACATTATATTACTTTTATTTCTAAGTTCAGTTGAAAAACTCACCAAATTTACGGGAAGCGGGTCATCGACCCCGTATGATTACAAACGGATATTCTATACCCTGGTTTAATTAGCCACCACAGTAGTACAAAAAATAAGTTTCAATTTGTGTGTCACGAAGTTATCGTACGATGGTAATGGCTTCCACTCCAAATTATATTTCTAAGTTGTTACAGTCTCAATTAAACATAACCTATTTCAAAGAACAATAATATAAACAAAAATTGTTATTAACGCTTCACTAGCAATTATCCGGGTGGGCGGTCA
Organism: Euplagia quadripunctaria; assembly: GCA_963859945.1. NCBI lineage: Eukaryota > Metazoa > Arthropoda > Insecta > Lepidoptera > Erebidae > Euplagia > Euplagia quadripunctaria. The sequence continues at coordinate 4,530,405 of OY982584.1, forward strand.
AACTGCGGTCGGAGTTGATCCTATCATATAATTACAATAAACCCAGAGAATTTAATTACTGTGTAAGAGCATCGAGATGTTGCGAACTGGCCGTCCACTACAAGCGATTGACCGATACAGAACGGCGATCGCGGACTTAGCAAGCGCAGAATTTTACAGAACATCGCTATCTAAAGTTATTATGTTGTGTTTGTTAAAAAGCTGTACAGTACCCGGGCTAATCTAACAAACTAACAGCCGAGTACTATAAGGGCTTTATTTTTATAGTAAAAAAAGAATTATTGGCGCATTTATCTACGATGAGTAGCTAATCGCTGTTCTTTGTCTGCCACGGAGTAAGTTTGACTTATTGTGGCCACAATCTTTATTTCTCGCTGAGCCTTGTTAGCAATGCAATACAATTTGCAAGTCAAATAGCAAATAAAAAGTTTAAAGTTGAAATGTTTTAAAATGTATAAGAACACTTCGTTTTTAGGTATTAGAGAACGAATTGAGAATTAAATTTGTCGAATTTGACTAATGATATACCTATGATTAATGAATGAATTCAAAGATAGTATACATTTGTCAAAGTCAAACTCCTTAATCAGCTTTCATCTAGAGTTGAAAGTTCTGATTAACACAAGTCCAAGTTACAAGAACTTCTATAAAATAATAATAGAACAAAATATTTTCAATCAAAATAGCATCGAGTGTAGCGCTACTGAAATATTGCTGCAAAAATATATTTTGGTCGACATCGGCGTTGTTTAATACATATTTGATTGTGTCGCGCCAGTCTCCTCGCTTAATATAGCGCACTATATCGAATATCGCACTGTGTGCTTACCTAATACTGAGCTAGCGTTTCATGAATTTTAGAATGACATCAATTAATTAAGCTGAATTTCGACTGAGCATTATAGTATGGTTGATTAATTTAAAATAATAATTAAGGCCCCAAACGCATTTTGCGGTTTTCGATTCGATTGTTAAATTAAATTGGCGCGTGTTTATCATTTATTGACTTTTATAATCGCATTGTGTAAATATTGATGCGATTGTTCGTTTTGTAAAATTGGCTAAATATTGCAGTAGTTAATAATTGAGAATGTTACTCCTGTTAGTGTCTTTCGTACAATTTTGTGAATTTAATACCTACCTATATTTATAGCAATATAGTACTCCTACCATCTCAACTTTTATTTCTTCAGTCAGTCAGTCCTTTGTAGTACCCTTTTCCAGAGTTTTTTAAAAGGTAACAAAATTCACACACGGGTTTTAAAGTATTCGGGTATTAAAGAGTTTACAACACTAACCTGAAAAGTTTTAAAATAATTTGTGACGGCACTTTTTTATGCCGAATGTACTTTACGAGTGCTGTGCAGGCCCGATCGTAAAGTTTGGCTCTTTTCATATGTTCAGGATGCAGTCACACCGTATTGTGTTCCGAGTTGCAGTGTCAAAATGATTTGTAGCAAAAATTATAATTAGTTACAGATTTTTTTAAGTGAAAACTTTAGGCACGTTGGGCACATTTGGTATGGGGAAAAAGCACCGAACTCGCGTGACCGGCACCGCTCAAATACTTATATAGATGTGTGTGTTTTCACTTCTGACGTGCAGTCCTACGCCTGACAGTTTTTTTATAGTCACTTTTTGTTGAATTTTGAATGGATAATATCAAAGTGCCCAATTTTTTAGTTCAAAAATTAAATTTAAAGGCTAGTCCCATTAAATTGATGAAAACATTGCACCCTTTTGTTAAATTAAGGAACAGCTTATTTCAATTTGTATCATGATTTAGGCGCATTGAAGTCGGTGATACTCTAAAAAAACTGTTATTATGTTAACTAGTTTTGGTGTTCAATAAAAAGTATTCTATGAACACTTTGATTGATTGATTTATTTATGTTGTTGTAGTCACAACCGTAACATAACATTTTCCTGACATCAAGCTGTCACCGTGTACTGTCAACCAAATGACAACTTGTCAGATAAGAGCTGTCATAACGAACTCAAGAGAATCTCATCAAAATGACCCTGTCTAATAATTATATGGTAATATATTCTGCAATAATTATCTTGAAATGTAAGTCTATTTGTAGATAAAAGCAAGTGTAGAAAAGTTACAAGATATTTGTTATTAATTATGGTGATAATTTTAAAATTCAAAACATGTGATTTATTTCTTGCTTAATATGGTTTTGAATCATAACTTTGGAAATATTAAATATATTACTGATTTTGTACCCGTATGTAGGTATATAACCTCATATTGTTTTATTATTTTTTTATACTCTGCACCTTCATGTAAAACTAACAGTTTAATGTTCGGTTATTCGATCGGTAATTTAAAGTTATGTGTCGTTTATGTTATGTTTCGGTGTAACAGTCATCCTTAACCACCAATTGCTGTAATTCAAGTTTTATATTTTTATAATTAGGTTTATTAGGCCGGTTGACTTGCTTTTAAAAACATTATGAGCGGTTACTGTGTTATTCTTAACGGGCTTTTACTTGAAACGGGAAAATAAACATTTTAGCAAATAGCTGTAATAAAAATTAGCTGGTTATGAACCTCTTTCATTAGGTTTTTTTTGTGAATGTAATAAAAAGGTCATCTCGAAGACTGTGAATGTGGCCTTGAGATTCAAAATGTTGAATACACACACTAGTTTTTATGTGACTTTGAATAAGATGCTTCGCACTTGTTACTTTAATAAAACTTGGTAAAATCCTCTCAGCTCGAAAGAAAGACACGAGGTAACGACTAATACATACCTACAAATATACGTTATGTTTTCGAAAAACTGCTATCGTTTTGTTATTGTATTTTCATGCTTCGTTTCTTTAACTGGTTTGAAATATAACTCTGTACGCAACACAAACGATACAATACCTCACGCAAACCGACATTCATACATAATTGGTTTCGATATGATCGTGTTGTCATTCGGTGCCCACTGGCCATCGTCCATCCGAATTTTCCCAATGGAATTTATTACGGACCTAAATAGCCCACGAGATTAAAAATTGACAGAATGCTGAAACAAATTATTTTTTTTTTTTTTAGAAACTGTTGTCGCTTTTTTGCATTAAGTGGATTTAAATTTTTGTCTCAATTTGCTATTCTGACAGCTATTTGCGGTACTGTGACATGTTGACGTTAGTACATTCAATCCTAAATCTTAAATTATAAATACGAACCTTAGTTTGTTTGTTGAATTTTGACGCCCTGACTCTAATGAGAATTACTAATATGATAAATTAACATAATGACTATAACACAACATATTATTATTATTTTATCTATTGTAACTATCTTGACAATTTAATCTATTTTTGCAAATTTTAATCTACTTTTGACAATTGTAATCTACGTTCGTGACAATTTTAATGTTCTTTATGACATTTCTTACTAACGTGCTGATATCTATTAACATTTGAAAATTTAAATGTATTCAATTTAATTAATTAATGACATATTTCTACGTGTATACAGCTACGATAGGTATATGGTATGATATAATTTGTATGGTATTATTAATTTTTTTTTTGTTAATGTTTATGTATTGGTATATGTATGATATGGTATGGTAATACCATATCATACATATACCAATATTATTATTTGTACACCGCAGAATGTGGTAGGACATAGTGTACCTCTAACATAATCCTAAGACCTATAACTATTACAGGTCTTAGGTTTATGTTAGAGGCACGTAAATAAATGATGATTATGTTTAACATACTTCTCATCCGTTTATTATGAAATTTGCATACAAGTTTTCAGATTCATCTAGAAAAAAAACAAGATGCCCGAGTGATACAAATTACGAGTATAATATACCATTAATTGAAGGAATAAGAATAGGAACATATATTAGATTATACATTGTCGATAAATCCTGTAAAAAATTAAAGAACACGGCGCAGCACTGCTTTTTGAGGAACATTTTCAATGAACACACCACACCTAAAGTGCACTATAAACGTACGTAAACATCATCAAAACATGATACAAATACAATAGCTAGAAACCAATAAAATAGAGCCTATTAGAACCTACACTTCTATCCGAATGTCGAATAATCAAAAGCTGTCTATGTTTTGCTTTAATATTAACTATGTTATCTGTCCTTTTGTTTCAGGTATGTTTCTTCTACCCCTAAACACCACACCATATCACCTTTTTCACAGGCAAGTAGTAGGAATTGATAAACACTTAAATCATTGCTCCGAGCAATCAAATGAGCAACGAATGAATGATTTAGAAGAATTCCTTTGTCATCAATATAAATTGTGGGTCATTATTGTCGCTATCTGAGTCATCGGCAGTGAATTCTTAACGTGGGATCGACGTTCTGAGAGGTCATTTTTAATAGTCGTATCATCGGGTAGCTTGATAGTTATTAATAGGTCGTTATTCTTGATAACACGCCAATACTAAACAAAAAAAAGAAAATCGGTAGACAAAAGAAGACAAAAGATAGGTACTGAACTGTTTTTCCTTTACATATTCACATGTAAATACATATTTTGTACTGTAAAAGAAAAAATATTACCTCAAGAAATTATTGGCCTTGGGGTTTAGTGAAAACATGGCACACAACTTTGGAACAACTTGAGACTGCACAATGTTCCGCGCATGGTGTGTTGTGACCTTCAAAACTCGCACAGGCTGTGCAGTAAAAAAAAAACATTATTTTTTTCGAGTGTTTAAAATTAAATTTTAAACTCTAATGCTTACAAATTAAATAGAATGCACATTTTGCATTCGATTTAATTTGTAAGCATTAGATAATGACACATACATGTCACATGAATAAGACTAATGCTTGCAAAACATTTCGAACTACATGAACTATGACAATACAATAGATACTTTATTTAAACTATTGAATGCACCGAAAAACTAATAGTTAAGAGTGCTTATTTGAGTTCAAAATTACGTTGTAAGTGTAGCTCAATCATTATGGTATTGATATATATCCCGTTGCAGCAATACCCAAATTGGACGGACAGATTTATCAGTGAATGTATCAGGATACGAATAAGGTTTCGGAATACATATTGCACGGTTTTGGAGAACTGAGTAACTTGATATTCTTTCTGAAATCAAAAACCATTTTACTCTCACAAATGTCCGGTAGGTTTTAAAATTATTATGATTTTTACAATAAAATCCATGCTCAGTTTCGTTTTCATATTCACTACATTTTTTATGAAAGCTTAAGAGAAAGAATGTGAAACATACAGATTTCTTTCTTACAAATATTTTCGATTTAAAATATAAAAGTAAAATTCCCGAAGCTTCTAAGCTCCACATTGTACCTAAATCGTATCCAATGGTGGAGACTAGTACAATCTGGTGGTTCAAAGGCGAGGCTTGACCTCGTTTCTCCCATATTGCATGTCATCATTTGTCCTGCGATACGAAATTTTTGGTCGAGTGGTCCATGTTGGAAGAGAAGAGCGACTAAAATTGTAACTTACAACACTACTAGAGTCTCTGGTAACTTTAATATTTTAATGTGATTAGGATTAACTATAATTTCATGTAACTTCAGGACTCAAAGGTTAAAAAAACATGTTATTGAACATGAAATTCATCAGCAAACCCTCACAAATCCCTGTTATTATTTTAATCTAGGATACAAGCATCCCGTCAATTCTTTCTTGAATGGCTTGTTGGTCTGTGCTGAGCCCGAGGTCGTGGGTTCGATTCCCACCCAGGACAAATAACTGTCTGATGAGCACGATCATTTGTTCTAGAAAGAGAGAAAGAATGAAATGAATTTATTTTGTACTCCTGTGTAACATGAGTAAAGTCAATGTCTGGGTGTAAATTATCTATCATTTATTTATGTGTTTAGAAATATATAAGTATGTTTATCACCAGTCTGGTTACCATAGTACAGGCTCTGCCTAGTTTGGGATCAGCCTGCCGTAAGTGAGATGTGTGAGGTCATTATCATTATTTATTTATTTAGTATCACTCCTTCAGTTTCATACCATTCGTCAATGTTATTATAAACAGTTTTACTAATAGACTTCAATGCGACACGGGAACAAATTACAATAAGCTTCTCCCTCGTCCCACACACCTCGTCCGGTGCGTAGATGTTGATTAATGGACGGGCAGCCTCACAGTCCTCGGTACCTCACCTAATGCGATTATCTTGTTACTTAAATAATACCACAACGTTATTATTTATGACTTACTAGTTCAGTTTAAATACCAATAGCTAGGTTAATAATACCCACATGTCACATAAAGATGCCTAAATAATCCCACTAATATTATAAATGTGAAAGTTTGGATGAATGAATAGATGTTTGTTACTCTTTCACGCCAAAACTACTCAACCGATTGCGATGAAACTTGGTATGTAGATAGCTGGAGACCTGGATTAACATATAGGCTACTTTTTATCCCGATATTATATACGCGTGTGAAACCGCGGGGCGCTGCTAGTCTTCTATGTAATATACTTATACTTGAGGAGAATTATTTGTACGCATTGTTTAAGCGAACGCGTACAGACCGGAATGTGAAATTTGCAATACTTAAAGTTTAAAATATGTAGAAGTTCAGAAAACTATTTTTTTTTATGGTATTGGGGGCATACGAGCAAACCGGTCACCTGATGGTAAATGACTACCGCCGCTCACCGGGCACCTGCAACTCAAGAGTCACAAGTGCGTTGCCGGCCTTTAAGGTCTGAGTAGGGGAAGAGGAGGGGAGAGGGAGAGAGGGAAGGGTTAGGGCCTCCGGTAACCTCACTCACTCGGTGAAAAGTAATGCAAACATTGCTTCACTGCCGGTTTTCTGTGAGTACTCAGTTCGAGCCGGCCCATACGTGCCGAAGTATGGCCACTTCCCTCCCCCTCCTCTCCCCCCTCTTCCACCCTCCCCCTACTCCCACCTTAAAGGCCGGTAACGCAATTGTGAATCTTGCGTTGTAGGTGCCTAAGGGCGACGGTAGTCATTTACCATCAAGTGACCCGTCAGCTCGTTTGCCCCTATACCATAAAAAAGAGGAGGTATTCAGCCCCGGTAGGTTGTGAACATGATCATATTTACGATAGTCAAATGCTATTAACCATTGACACCGTCCAGTCATTTATTAAATTGTTTAATTAACTTTAAAAAAGTATATAACCGACTGCGCCTAAATCATGATAAATTGTAATAAGCTGTGCGCTACCTCTCTTAATTTTCCACCCTTAGAGGTGGAATATTTTCTTGAAATTGAAATGGCACCAATCTTGAGTACAAACAATTCGGTTCACGGTTCACAGATGGCGAAGATATCGCGTTAACATACTGTAGTGCATGACGTAGGTCGTGACGTAGGTTGTGACGTATAATGTTATAGATCGCAAGTTCATAAATTCCTAACATTCTTTTAAGTGAATAATATTGTGATGTCATACATACGTAACATACTACGTATGATAACCTAGATTCATTCCTTTATAAGCTCATGTATTCCATGTACAAATGTGTACTTCAATATACACAAAAAAAAAAAGTTGAATTAATAGATAGATAGATCGAACGTCTCTTTTGAAGTCGGTTCAATTGTTAAATTTGAGTAGGTAATAATAATAATAACTGGACACATCTCACACTCGGCCATCTGATTCAGAACTAGGCATAGCCTGTATTATGGTAACCAGACTGCTGATGAACATACTTATATATTTCTAAATACATATCTACATATTTTAGAAAAATTACACCCAGACACAGAACAAATAATCGTGCTCATCACAAAAATATTCATCCTGGATGGGAATCGAACCCACGACCTATGGCTCAGCATTCAGGATCACTAACCACTAGACCAGGGGTCGGCAACCTGTGGCTCTCTCGATGACAAGTTGTGGCTCTCCAGTTCCATATGTATTTTTATGAGGACTAAAGAAAAAAGGTCAAAATTATAGGGGCGCCGCCACTTGTATTTACAAATTTGATTGGCTCTTTAAAAATTGTAAAATTTTGTAAATTAACTTTTGGTTCTTCCGTCTCAAAAGGTTGCCGACCCCTGCACTAGACATACAGGCCAGTCAAATTATAATACTATGATATTTCTCTCTTCTTTATTAAAACAGGTGCACCGTTGGTTACTTAACTAGCCTAACACCACCTCGCTGTTTCATGTTGCAATAGCAAATTATGGTAAATGCTTAGATCGTTTTTACCCTTTTACGAGTGAATGGTACCTTATTATTATTACTCACTTTACTGCCGCAATTTAGCTTTAACTAGTATATTACCAACACCTATACGTGAAGGGTTAATGTTTGTTAGGAAACATCACGACTATGTTTCCATAAAGAGCTAGGTAGTGACCTGTATTTCTTAAAAGCACCTGACCTTACACACAATAAGCTCGATGGTTAGCGTTCACTGGTACCTATAAACTGTGACTAATTGCAGTTTATGTATTTGACGTGCCAGGAAGAGTAGCGGTACGACATTCGACTCCGCTGTGGAATGTCCCAAAAATTCTTCTTTTAAATCAATATTACTGATTTTTTTTGTCACATACCAAAATTTCTGTATTAGATATACATATAGCCGATCTAATTCTGTGTTACCGTCGTCTGTAGCAGTTTTCGACCATGATAGGTTCCGGTTTATTATGCAAGTTCACTAAACAAATATTATAGATTTTGGGTGAAAGTGGACTTTAAATTCAAGTAAAATTTTCAGTCACTAGAAACATTCTGTATCAACTGAACACACAACATTATTGATCAGACTCCTCTGACAAACTATTTTGACACATCTCAACTTGACATTTGGATATGTCACTTTGACAGCTAAGAAACCTGCTGCGTTAACTTTATCTCTCCATCTGTGGTTTTCAGACTCAGTAACTCGTGGTCGTTAATCAGGCGTGTTGTCTGTCCCTTGGGCTTGTCCGTCGACATATCAGGAGACCTTTCACCATTATTCATTCGAATTTGAGGTGCTGTCGCACCGTAAACTGAACAGCGATCAGGAATCTAAGAAAAGGTCGACACGCTTTGGCTGGAATCGTCTCCAAGCCTAACAGTTTAGCTGAGATGAAGGAGTCAACCTGTATTAAGAATGCAAGACTTAAGAAGATTTATACGACTTGTTATGATGTCATGTTTGTTCTCAGTATCCACCCTCTTCTTCCTATCTTCCAAATACCCCCATATTTTTTTAGAACTTTTTGGCATCGCAATGGGATTCAGCTAATTAAAATCTGATCCTCCTAAGGTGAACCCTTTTCATAATCAGTGGTAACAGGTGCCTCTCCTAAATATTAACAACAACGGTGGTGTTCCATTATCCTCTTGTCCAGGTATCAAGTCCCTGTAAAGAGATTCCTTCGGCCCTTATTCACTTATATACTAATGTCACTTATTTTTTCTAGACTGTTACTTATATTGCGATTTTAGAATATCTTGTAAATCGCCATCAGTCTGCCAACTGCCTTACCTACTACGTTTGTATTTTTCTGTGATTTTTTATATAAAAGAATAATAATAGTATACTTTGCAGTACAGTAATTCCCATAAGCATTTTTTGCTAAAGTATTTGGATCAACTTTGTTGTTACTCAAAGAGCAAGAGCAAGTCTGCTGTATCCTATTTACAGATAACCGCGATCAACATGAATTGCAATTACCCTGTAGGTTTTATGAAAGAGGTGAGACTACGATCCGTTTACTACCATAAGCAAATTAATCGATTGAAATACTCACCTGAATAGCGATCCCAAAATCCTTGCACTTGTACCTAAGATTCGGTTTTCCTCCTTTTCCTCCGAGCCTTTACCTACCTAAGTTGGGGTCGGCTTTCAGTCTAACTACTAAACGGTTGAACTTAGAAATTTTACGTGAAGCGACTGCCATCCACAACCCAAGTACCTACTAGGCGATGCCGAAGTTCTGTAGTTAGACCACAAGTGTAGGTTACCACTTATCCACGAGCCCCTTTTTTTTTTTTGGGCGTGTGGAAACCCCCTCGGGCCGTCACCCCACCGGGGTTTTCGGCGGGGCGGTACTAAGATTCGGTTCTAACATCATAAAATACTACGCACGCACGTATTCACCGGCACATAGAAAACCAATACCATAAAATCATCAAATACAATCAAATTATTTAAACATAGAATACAATCAGGTCCGGCACATCACCGAAAAGGGTATTTGGGCTATGCACACACCATCGACAAATACCTATAAACCCGGGCATACATTGAACGGCCCTTAGGTCACGTACAGACCGTTTTTTCCTTGCATAACCGAGTATATGGACTCAATTAATTAAAGTTCGAGTGTAGACCGTGCCTTATCTTTAGTGAGGGGATGTGTAGTGAGCAAGTGATGGGACAGCAATAAAACGTTTTATGATTTTGCCATACGACGAACGGTTTAGAGGAATCATTAGCTTTTAAATTTATAATATTTACTGACTTTCAAACTTTTGTGTTCCATGATATATCTAATACCTTTAAACGAACAATTCTTGTATATATATATATGCATATATATAACCTGAATCGGGGAAATGGCTCCAACGATTTTCATGAAATTTAGTATGCAGGGGGTTGTGGAGGCGATAAATCGATCTACCTAGGTTTCATTTTTAGAAAACGTAAAAAAATAAATCCGAGCAAAGCTTGGTCATCCAGGTACTATATATTATGTGTACGTCCGGGAATGAACACGATCTGCTATTACATACCTTTGAATTGCCTGACATTTTATCCACCCGTATCCACATTTGGGTGAATGAAGAACCTTCTACGGAGTGCACTACTACAACTGGCACTAGCCGTGGTCACAGGTAGAGATGGGTATTCACCCGGGTTTTTATCCAGTCGTGGGTTTTAACCCGGGTGATTACCCATCTCTAGTCACAGGCCAGTCAGCCTGTGGCCACCAGCCTGGGTCCAGTGCAAACTGATCGAAACGTCAGGCACTTCAAAGGTATGTAATCCTATTACGTGATTGCATTAACTCCCGTACCTATACATAATTATAATAACTATAAAAGTAATCACTACATATTATAAAACAAAGTCCCCCGCCGCGTCTGTCCGTCTGTTCACGATAAACTGAAAAACTACTGAACGGATTTTCATGCGGTTTTCGCTAATTCATGAGGAAGGTTTAGGTGTACAATTTGTTAAGATTTTATGTAAATTGATTGAAATATGCTACCCGTGCGAAGCCGATCATGTGGTTTTCACTAATAGACAGAGTGATTCTAAGGAAGGTTTTGGTATATAATTGGTATCCGTGCGAAGCCGGGGCGGGTTGCTAGTAGATTTATAAGAAGCAATAATAATATTCGTCTGGTACGCGTACGTACGCTAAGTATCCTAAGCTAATCTTGTACTTGGTTTTTCAGAATACAGATAAACATGGATACATTTTATTTCTGTTATATACATATACATACAATACCCAGACCGAAGCAAAAAGATATATCCACACTAACAACATATTTGAACTAAACAGTGACCGAATCTGAAATCCCTGAATCCCTTAGGGATATAGGATAATAAGGTTTGTAAGAATTTGTTTTTAACCCCCGACGCAAAAAGGAGGGGTGTTATTATTTTAACGTGTGTATCTGTGTATTTTTGTATTTATGTCTCTGATGGCATCATAGCTCCTAAATAAATAAGCCAATTTTTATTTAGTTTTGTTTGTTTGAAAAGTTATTTAATCGAGAGTGATCTTAGCCAAGAGTAAAAAAAATCTCTTCAACCGTTTTTTGAGTCGGGGTTATTTAAAATATTTTATTAAATTGATAAATATTAGTTACTGTTAAAATATTAGTTGGTACTTGCAGTGTGAACTGTATTATAATGTTTGTAAAACGAGCAGACGGGTCACCTGATGGTAAATGACTAAAACCGCCCATGGGCACCTATAACTCAAGAGTCACAAGTGTGTTGCCGCCCTTTAAGGTGGGAGTAGTGGAAGAGGGGGAGAGGGGGGAAGAGCGGGAAGACGGGAGAGGGGGATTAGAGGGGAGGAGAGGGGAAGGACGGAGGAATTTAATGAAAGATGGCCAATGCTGAAGAGTGATTGAGAATTCTCCTTAGAACTATTAATTAGTAAGGTGTTTCCTACACCCGTTAAAGCAACATAGTAATATCTATACCTATCTATTAAAATAAAACTATCTTTCTAGTGGGGTAATAACTGTAATATGAACTATTGCTAATATATAGCTTATTAAACGTACCATTAGGTATTAGAGAAAACTGATAGAGAATGCCTGTGATAATTAACTATTGGCCTGTTGGCCTAGTGGTTAGTGACCCTGACTGCTATGCCATAGGTCGTGGGTTCGATTCTCACCCGATTCTTCTGTCTTGTGTCTGTCGAGTTCTTTGTGTCCGTTATTTGTTTGTTTGTAAAGTTCCCCGCGACACAGGAGTAATTCCTAATGCGGGAGTTGTCTTGAAAAAAAAAGAAAAAAAAAGAAAAAAAAACTAATAATAATGCTCAATTTAAGAGTGTATCACATGTATGAGAGTTAATACATGTATATATGTATTTCCAAGTGTATGTACATAATTCTATTAAAAAAAAATATTTATCAAAGCGTTTTAAACTGGCTGCTTAAAAGTCGGCTTCCAATCCTAACTGAAATCCATTTTGTCTATGACTTTTTTGTCTGATCTTTCTATTATAAAAAATCGTTAACCTTGTGTAGTTCTGTATAATAATAATAGCTTCACACATCTCACACACGGCCGTCTGATCCCAAACTTGGCAGAGCCTGTACTATATAACCAGACTGCTGATAAACATACTTATATATTTCTAAATACATACATATTATAGATAAATTACACCAAGACACAGAACAAATGATCATGCTCATCACACAATTATTTGACTAACACTTAAGTAAACACCGCTTCCCGAATAATGGTTTGTTACACAAAAGTCTATTTTAAATACAAGTTATTTATAGTGTCGCATGTATGCAAACATGGTACAAAATACTTCCAACTGAATAATGAACGTGTAGTCTAAAAACTTTATTGCATTTTAGAACGTAAAACTAAATGTTGTTTCTTCATAAACACGTTTCGGTAGTTTGCGAGACACGATCGCAACTCCGGCGGGACGTGTAGGTGCATCCTAGTCTAGGAGATAATGTGTAGATCGTGTGAACTTCTTATTCTTAAGTGTTTGATTATAAAGTGACCTTCGTCAGTTTACTACAATATTCTGACCGGGTCAAAAAGATAGGAGTGTCGTTTAATATAGCAGGTGCTGCATGACTATGTTGGGCTCGTGTTTAGCCTGATTTTCTAAAGTTTTTCCCAGTGTAAACCCGTAGAGTATTGATTATGTCGGGGTCGCTCAAAATTGAAAACACACATTTTTGCCAATAAAGAGTTTTCCGAGTGATCCACCAACTCTAGGCAGGTCCAAGACCGTCCGTCTATTTCCTTCCCCTTTTGAAAATAATCTGCGATGGAGATGTTGTGTGCTATTTTATTTCTATAATTTATAATCCTACTGGCTACCCGGCCACACGTTACTGTGGCTAAGTAATTTGCAACAAAAAATATTGTGACTTGAAATTGAGATAAAAATAAAAACTATGCTATCTCTCAAGTTGAATCAAACTGCGTGCATTGTGCCAAATTTCATTGAAATCGGTTCATTAGTTTAAGAGATCATCGCGAACAAACAACATTACACGAACATTTTAAATATAAAGGATAATACAGAAACAGAATGAATCAACCTCCTTGTATAAGGAGGTTAATAATGTTTTTTATTCGATTTCGTCTACTTCGTGTCACCTGTCTCCTCGCCTATTCGCTAGGGATGTTTGTCAGATTGTCAGCGCGCGTGTAAACGCCACTTGCGCTCACCTGCAAGTTCGCCGAACTTTGTCGGCATAACCGATACCGTGTCGTCATCAGGCACAGCTGAGACAGTTCGAAATTCGAATTGTTTCGAGCAGTAATATCGTTACTCGGTAAGTGTTAATTGCAGTTACCGCTTAATACTTGCTTCGTTCGGAAACTGGACTCACACAGTTCTGGAAGTACTTTGCCTGCATGGGAAACATTTGATTTGCGTTTTGCTATTCAATAATTTTCTTTTTCATCAAATATAATCAAATTAAAAATATCATCAAAAGCAGCAACATAAAAGGCTTACATTTTATAATTTAAACGTACCTATTTTAAAACCCTATCATGTCCGTTTTTCGCAGACATGTGCCAAATGAAGATATACATATACGGCTTTTGTTACCAAAAAACCGGCTTACCGAATATCAAAATTGTATTTTTAAATGCAGTTCCGTGAGTAAAAAATATAAATTTAACTCGGGAATTTTAAAGTGCATTAAAAATTCAACTCGGTGTGAGTTAACTAAATTTAGTGCAAAATATCCCGGGCTATGAATAAATCAGCGCACCTCACTATTTAGCGCTGACAGCTCGTTACGTACAGGACACACAGAGAAGTAAACAGTCTGAAGGGAACTGTACAAAATACTTTGGCTTTTAACATTTTACGACATGCATTTGAGGAAACATTGGTCAAGAATTTGTAGTTCTATTTATTTTATTAACATCTCAGGAAAATCGTACCCCCACTGCTAAACCCAGGCTTTTCTTAGGAGAGGCTTATGTTCAGCTGTATCTCTACTTCAACAGACAACCACTTTTTAATATTATTAAAACAGGTATTTATAGTAGGTATCAACCATTGGCGTATTCCTTTACAACTAGACTTGTATTAAACAAATAGAGTATCTCATTCCACGGACACCAGCAATATAAATAATGACAATAATGCTTTTACACTCCTTCATGAAATCCCCCTAATATTATAAATGTGAAAGTTTGTTACTCTCTCACGCAAAAACCACTGAAGCGATTGCGATGGAATTTGGCATGTAGATAGCTGGAGACCTGGATTAACACATATGCTACTTTTTATCCCGATATTAGTGTATGTGGGAGAGCCATGCTTCGGCATGTATGGGCCGGCTCGACTCCAGTCGTACGTCACACACATTTTTTTTTCACTTTTTATACTTTTCTCTGTTTTTTAGATTTAACTAGCAACCCGCCCCGGCTTCGTACGGGTACAAATTATAAACCTTCCTCATGAATCACTCTGTCTATTAGTGAAAAGCGCATGAAAATCCGTTCAGTATTTTTTCAGTTTATCGCGAACAGACAGAGTGATTCGTAAGATGACTATGTCAAATTATACCTACAGATATTTCTAACATAGGTTTTAAAATATGAAAACATAATTTATGTATGTTCCGCTAAATTATTTATCTCATACCTTTAACTTTGAACATGTTATCAATTTTTTTATTAAATTTCTATCACAAAACATTCTCACAACTAAATGCATATCATGCACAATATACTCTAAATATTCCGACTTGTCACGGTCTAACACAATTTAGTTATACCGAAAATAGAGACACCATTCATGTGCACTACCCCTTAATGCATTTATATACGTACATCCGCAGACGCAAGTGTTAAATGCTCATTTAGCTGTGATGTGTGAAACCTAACTTTTAAGGCATGTCCACATTGTAACACTTGGCTGTCATTTGTTTGTATTATTCCTAAACCATATTCTCAATAAGTTATTTAAACAAAACGTCCGTCTCTGGATCTCTGACAGGCGTTGTTTAGCCCGATCATCTTATTTCGTAAAGGCTATAATATTAATTACCGAGGTTCTTTTTCTGGAAGTTAATCAGTCAATTAATCGTCGTGATTAACTGGATCTGCATACGCACAAACTAAATTACACGTCATCGTCCTAATGAGCGGCAGCATATCCGCGAACGTAGAGACTTCACGAGAAATATCACAGCGATATGAACGTTTATTAACGCTGTCCGCGACTGTACGAGGCGGCATAATTTATGAGTTTTATTATAGTGTGTAATTTGTGCATGATTGTACTATGTTGGCGCGGAAATGAAGTTTCAGTACTTATATCATTATTTATGATGTGTCTGTGTTCACGCAATTTGTCACTGGGTTTAAAAATATTTTATATACAGGAATTCATTAACGCAATGATGTGTTCATCTCCTATAGATGACATAGGACAAATAATTGTGTGATGAGCATGATAATTTGTTCTGTGTCTGGGTGTAATTTATCTATAATATGTATGTATTTAGAAATATATAAGAATGTTTATCAGCAGTCTGGTTACCATAGTACAGGCTCTGCCTAGTTTGGGATCAGACGGCCGTGTGTTAGATGTGTGGAATTATTATTATTATATAGATATAGATTCAGGTTTTTGATTCCAATATCTACTAGATAGTCTCTTCCAGAAGAATTAAACTAAAAAAAATATTAAAGTGATTTTTCTATGGTGTAATGTTTTATGTCTGTGGCATCATAACTGTTAATCGGATGGACCGATTTTGATTTACTTGTTTTTTGTTTGAAGAATGACTTTATCGAGAGTGTTCTTAGCTATAATTCAAGAAAATCTGTTTAACCGTTCGAAGATCATCAGCTATTTTCTAACCGTAGAAGGGATGTTCTTGCCGAGAGTATTTTAAATTTATTCTTGTTATATTTTTTTATATCTGCCGTTGTGGACAGGCTTATTCTCGCCTGGGTGAATGCGCTTATACAAAAACAAAACTGGTTTGGTGGATTTCAAACTGTTTAACGCTTACGAGCTGTGTGTCGGTAAAAATTAATGGACACCATCTCAAACAATTCCTAAGGAAAGAAAGTCAAAACCTAGCTACGCCCATTGAGATATTATTACCAACGTATAGAGTAGACACCGCGAAGAAAAAGTTTGTAACGCGAACTGCGGTCCCTGCACTGCAGTGCAAACAAATGTTTGTAACAGTTCGTTGGGCAACACGCGTAAACGCCATGAAAATCACGGCGCTTAGGACCTTACGCTCGCGAGAAAACCACAACTCAAAAACGATCGAGCGCTGCTTGTTAACACTGTAGGATTTGACTACAAATTATTGTGTTAGCGCTGCAGCGCTTTTTAGTTTTAATTCAAATAAAAACGGAACACGTATTTTGTTCTGAATGGCTTCTCTAGTACATAATATCTCGATGGCCACGCCTGAGGTAACTAAGGCTTAAAACCGCTCGTGAGCTCATCAATAATCATTAAGGCAAATATTGGGCTTCTGAATGTAGTCAGCAGTACCCTATTTGGGAGTCAACTTACAAGTTTGTACCAACACCTACAAGATTCAAAAGTCAGTAAGTCATTATTTATTCAAAACATGAATCGTTCCAAAAACTGACAAACTGGTGTGTCACTTGTCGTCAAGCTTACTTCCAACAGTTTTGCTATTAAAATTCGCCTTTAACATTCTTGTGGGTAAACATGTAGCAAATTCACTTGAAAGAAACTCCCAACTATTGACATTTTGATAATATATCGTCCCCAAAGGAATAGGAATTCAGACGCACTTTGCAAGTATATCACTCTAAAGGTACGGTCTCACACAAATTATGTAACGAAAAAGCAACATATTTTTCAAGTTTATAGTAAACTTTAATTTCGTATCAAGTTTAGAAGTGTAGGAAACGTCTTCTTCGACTTGAAAAGTACCTAATCAATTAAAGTGACCACTACCGTTGCGGGTAGTTGTGACTACTCTGTCTATCCTACTAATATTATAAACGTGAAAGTTCGTGAGGATGTATGGATGTTTGTTATTCTTTCACACAAAAACTACTATGCCGATTGCGATGAAACTTCTTATGTAGATAGCTGGAGACCTGAATTAACATATAGGCTATTTTTATCCCGATATTACCACGGGATCAGCACTTACGCGGGTAATGTAATAGAGCTGAAGAGTTTTATTGTTTGAATGAATGAATGAATGAATATTTTTAATTGACATTTAATTGTGATATAGTTATTTTAATCCCTGGTCCCTGAACTAGTAAAAAACTGTATTACAGGAGCCAGTGTATTCCCCTTAACAAAATGTACAGTCATGTCAACATTAAAATCACTAAAACATAAAACATGAATATTCATTCTTTTAAGAGCCTTTCCCCAACTAAGTTTTGGAGATACGACCGAATTTCGATATTTTACGTGAAGCGACTGCCACCAGACCTTCACAACCCAAGTCCTAGGCGATATCGAAGTTATGTAGTTAGAACAGGTTGTCGGTTGGTTGAGAGGTTGTTACCCAGAGGTAATGCGCCCGCGCTTTTGCGGGCAAGCGCTAGGAGGGTTCCGGATGTCTTAATAAAAGCTGTTCCCGGATCCCTCCTACTTAAGGCGCAGTACGGCACACCGTGTGGTTTTAGTCGGTTCGATTCCGACACACCGCCCCGCCGAAAACCCCGGTGGGGTGACGGCCCGAGGGGGTTAAAAAAAAAGTTTGTCGGTCTTTTAACGGTTCCAACTACACGTAATGAATGCCACAGATGTTCGTATGGCAACTGGGACCGACGGCTTAACGTGCTCTCCCAGTCACGGAGGAGTCTCAACTCTCAATATAATAAGAATGGTCAAACATCCTAAGACTGACCTGGTTAGTATTACTTAACTTTTAATGTGCTAACCTACCCGGTTACCATTTAGCCACGAGCTCAAAGGCTAAAGTGAGTTAGTTTATTTGTTACACTTTCACGCCTAAACTACTCAACCGATCATCATAAACTTTTGCACACATGTTCTCAAGGGTACAGAAATGGACATGGGTACTTTCATCCAGCAAAAAGGACTATTCCCGAGGGATACCTAAATTGATTGATATAATCTACATTCAAGCGAGCAAAGCCACATGCGTAATCTAGTATCAAATAAAACCATTATTTCGTTACAAGTTTCGGCGAAATGGAATCAATAAAGACAATTCCACTCAAAATACTTTACCTCACAAACATCATTCAAGGTTAAGGCGCCGTACACGTGTTAGGGAAGTTTCCTTCAAACATTTGTCGTTTTAAGCGACTGGGTTTCGATTTCATATCTGAGGAACATAAGTTATGTCAAAATATATGAAGTAATAACTGAACTCAGTAGTTTTTTTGATATTGTTATGTCATTGTATCTTTAACACAAGAGGTTGTGGCTTCGCTTCCCACGCGATACAAATATTTTTGTGATCTACAGATAGTTGTTCCGAGTCTGGGGGCACTTTGTGTCCGTGAATTGTATGTTTGTAAAAGTCCCCCGCGATACATAGCTGAAAAAAGTGTGTGAAACTTCAAATGCATCGGATTTTAGAATTTAGTGATATAAAATTATGACAAAATATACCAAGTTACTGATTATGTTGTGTATTAAGCATGTTTAAAAACAATTACAAATAATTTAGGGCCGAATTTCCGGAGAAGTAGGCAGCTCAGGTCTCGTTACTTGCATGGGCTTAATTTATATATAACTAGCAACCCGCCCGGCTTCGCACGGGTAGCAGGGACATCTTCAACAATCATCAACATATTTCAATCAATTTACACAAAACGTTAACAAATTATATACCTTCCTCATGAATCGCTCTATGTAATGGTGAAAACCACATGAAAATCCGTTCAATATTTTTTTAGTTTATCGCGAACAGACCGACAGACAGACGCGGTGGGGGACTTTGTTTTATAATATGTAGTGATATGTATGTATTTAGAAATAAATAAGTATGTTTATCAGCAGTCTGGTTACCATAACATAGGCTCTGCCTAGTTTGGGATCAGACGGCCGTGTGTGAGATGTGTCAAATTATTATTATTATTAAAATTATGACAAAGTTAATTTCAAAGATATACTAAGTTACTGATTATGTTTTGTATGAAACATGTTTAAAAACAATTCAAACAATTTAGTGTCGAGCTTCGGGAGAAGTAGGCAGCTCAGTTCTCGTTACGTGCATTGATGGTTCTAGTTAAACAGATTTCAGCCGAAGGTATATTACATTTTATTTACTTCTCTTGTAGCTATGTACACGAATCTTGGAAGTCAATTTTAAGTCTATGTACTTCTAATTATCGTATCCAACTGAAACTTTCTATGTATATGGAGGTAGTAAAACTATAATTTGGCATCTTGGAGCTGATCTGAGGAAGAACTCTTTGGGCCACCAAAGAGTTCTTCCTCAGATCAGTAGCCATACTAGTAAACCCCTCGAGTTTGGGTTCATTTCATTTGTTTTGACGAGTCCAACAGATTAGGCTTGGTAACGATGGCCTGATGATGAAGCCGGGAGGAGGATGGTGGAACTGTTTTTTTTTTAATTCGTTTCGACATTATTGGCCGTTGACTGGCCTATTGGTCTAGTGGTTCACTAACCACTAGACCAATAGGCCAGTCCACGACGACCTCTGGTTCAGCAGTCAGGGGCACTCCCCTGACTGCTGAACCAGAGGTCGTGGTTTCAATTCCCACCCAGGACAAATAATTGTGTGATGAGCATGATTATTTATTCTGTGTCTGGGTGAAATTTATTTATAATATGTATGTATATCAGCAGTCTGGTTACCATAGTACATGCCTAGTTTGGGATCAGACGGCGGAGTGTGATATGCGTGAAGTGTGTGAAGTTAAAAAAGCGTGTTGATTTAGTTTTACTATTAATTCAATATAATAGAAATGCACAACCCGAAAATCAAACCGAGGACCTCACAATCACACACAAGCTCAAGACTTCAATAAACCAAACGAAAATTGATAGTCATCAAATTATTACAAAAGAAAAATATCTGAGTGTAAAAAATTGATTGAAGCGCCTCCTTAAGTTCATCATTAGTCATTCGTTTATCTTTGCTCAACATTGAAGGAAAATAAAAACGTATTTGCTCAAAATTACAGTGAATTTAACAGTTAGTCAATGTTTATTCACAATTCTTAGAGATTCTGTTTTTCTTAAAGTACGTTTGCGTAGTGAGATTAGTCATTCTTCGTTTGACTTTAGTAGTGACACAATTGGATCTTTAGATTCGTTTTTAGTCTGGAATTCAAAGGCGTACATTTATTAATCCATTTTATTAATATAAATTGATTTATATGCTAAGATTCGGTTACGGTTAACTTAGACACTTACTTTAATTAATGACAAAGAATCACTATTCGCAAATATTTTTATCGGCGTTATCGCAGTACTAAACTTCTTGTTTTTTTTCTTAGAAATTCTGCCCATTTTTATAAACATATCGCAAAACTACCACGGAAATCTTTTTGCTACATTCAAGAGTCCCTATTGCCCTAAGCTTTTATGCGAATGATTTTCAAAAGGTCGTCCATATTGCCTGTTCAATATCAACCACAAACCTAACATCCTAAAGATAGATTAGTTGCGGCGCTATTCATACCAGCCAAAATCAAATGTCATATGTATTAATAAGAGTGAGGATTGACGGCGACATGAACCATGTTATAGCGAAACTATTTTAGTATTTAGGTATTAAATCCTCTCTACCGCGGTCGTATTTACCGCAATGTTAGTATTAAATTATGCAAAAATATGCATTGTAGTCGAATACTTGCATAAAACATCAGCTCAATGTGAAGCTTAGCCTCTGATATCATCGTGTAGCTGATTATTCATATAATCGTGATTATCATTAACATAATGTTTTTTGTTTTAGGTCAGTATTGAAATATTGATTTCATTGTTTGTGTCATTATTGAATTGAAATTGTTATTCATGCGTTCACGTCTAGTAAAATATGTATAGGTATATATGATTGTAATCTCGATCGCATCAATATCAATGAGTTCCGAAAGAAGTCTACAAAACTGGTTAATTAATCATTATTTACTTCACACATCGTTTGAACACGTTCATAGATTTTTCTGGTTTAAAGTAAAATTTGTAATAAAATACCTATACATATGTATATTAATATGAACGCGGCCTAAAAATATTGCAAATATATAATATCTCTCGGTCGTGTAGGTTATATTTTGCTGCTTCAATAGTAAATAATGTACTGTAGTATTTTAATTTTCCTTTAATCTGAAATATATCTCGTTGCTATGATCGGATTTATTACGTATTACAATAATCACTCGTACGAAACGTCAATCGAAAACAGACTGGCGAACGGAATATTTACCTCCCTAGCTTTTAACATGTTATATTCTAAAATAATTCTAATTTAGGAGGTAGGTACTGCAGTAGAAGAAATATATATTGGATCTTCGACATATTCTCCATTTTCCTATTACCCAAAACAAGATTAAAATCGAACTTAGAAAAAAGAATCCAGTCACTTTCATAATTTTTCAAATCAGGAACCATAAAATTGGAAACGTCGCGCGAAGCGGCACGAAGGCACGCCAGCCAGATTTTTATTACGAACGCACTCGTATTCGGAACACGTCGCGTCACGAATCGGAGCCGAAGCTGCCCGATCGCTAGGGTTGACGAATGATGTGATTTGAAATGTCCAGATTTTGTACACGTTCAGGTAAAACTGGGTTTTTATACGAGCTTTTTATTTTATATGCTCTTTCATGAATTTGGTCGCAATATTAACTTAGTGGTAGTTACGTGAAACATGTGAACTCGTGTTTTGTACTCATTACGACGTCATCTACATTTTTCTCATTTAACCCAGTACTTAAGTTTTTTGTTTAAAGTTTTATAAAGAACTGCCTTACTGGTTTATTTGTAAGTCAGATAAAAAGAGTAGTAAGCTAGATAGAGAGATACTCTTTATAATATACCAAAAATATATACGAGGAATTTAATATTAAATACTCATAACAAAACAATACAATGGGAGATGTTCTCGCAGTCTGCGATCTCTTACAGAGAACTTTTGGATGAACCATACTCCATAGTAGTAGATAACTGCATTGCATATTAGTCTTATGCTTTAAATAATGATAAATTACATTGACATTTTGACATTATTTGAGTAGAATCAAATAATGCCAGCTGCTCTACTGGGAAGAAGAAACCGGAGCTAAAATGTTTTTTTTTTTTTATGTAGTTATAAATGATATTACAATATTATATCATAAAAGTAGCTACATTTCTTGCTGGGTATTCTTAATGACTGTAAATCTACTGGTTAGAAAAATCTCATTTCCATTGTGCTCAGTTTTAAAGTGTGGTTATAACATTTTTACATACACGGATTGAAAAAACTTAATGCAACCCTAATAAAAATAACCTATCCAATCGTTCTATTTTCTGAATTTGAAATTGGAACCGGACGATTTCTTCTTTGTCATGATTTATCCGCATGTCTATTTAAGTGAACAATATTCCGTTTTCATATTTAAATTATAGAAAGATTTGATTTTTTGACACTACTGTTGTAAAATTGAAATAGTAAATAGAATGTCAATTTATTATTTAATAATATAAATAAAATTGTTCCTATCAATACTTGTCAACTGTTTTAAAACTATACACACACTGTACCTACAGTGTGAGTGTCGCGAAAGTTTGTATGTACATAAGGGCTAAAAGCCGAAATACGTTTACACCTGGTTCCAGCCGGCTAGTAAGAAAGAAAAATATTTTATTTGTATCTTTTACAAGTTAACACAATAACTTGGTATCGAAGATCAAATAAGGTACCTGCGTCAGCTACCGTCGCATATCACTCTGCAACGCTGGTATTCTCGCAGGCCCCAATTACAATAAGAACATACATATATGTACATAAAAATAATAAATATGTATATATAAGTAATAAATATCTAAGAGTATAATTTTTTTGAACTTTCGCGACTATACATATTTGATGTGTGGATCGGGACTAAGTCCGCGATTAAGTCCCGATCCACACATCATCTAAGAGTATATTATTATGTATACATATATCTACTATAGTACATAGTCCTAGGTGCGGTCGATAGCAATTGGTTAAACCTGGGTGTATTCGGCTAAAATTAAGTCTAGCCTTTTTTTTTCTACTGGCTACAACCAGATATAGCCAATGCCTTATACAATATCCCACTAATATTATAAATGGGAAAGTTTGGATGGATGGATGGATGTATGGGTGGATGGATGGAAGTTTGTTACTCTTTCATGCAAAAACGACTGAACCGATTGCGATGAAACTTGGTATGTAGATAGCTGGAGAACTGGATTAACGCATAGGCTACTTTTTATCCCGATATTCCAACGGGATCGAGACTTACGCGGATGAAACCGTGGGGCACTGCTAGTATTAGATATATTAATCGGGACTTAAAACGCGGTAATATTTATAAAGTAAAATATCATTTTATCCGAATTTTCATTAGTTGACACGTGACCGTCGTGGTGTGTGATGTAGTTCTATTGAATGTCTGTTAAACGAAGAGGTATCATACCTTATAAAATACTAGCTGTTCCCTGCATATATGGTCACTGCTCCGCTTCTAGGGGTCGTAGCGTGATGTCACATGACTTATAACCTTCCTCAATGAATACTCTATCCAATTCAAAAATAATTATTCAAATCTGACTAATAGTTTCAGAGATTAGCGCGTTTAAACAAAAGCACACTCAAACAAAAAATCTTTTCAGCTTTAAACTTTTAAGTATAGATTAAGTCCCGATTAACGCATCTAATATGCATTTCCATCATAAAAGAAAAAATGATGCGATTCTTTTTGTAAGAAATAAAACAACTCAACAGGTTTCCAAATACTTACATTACGTGTTAGATCTTAAAACCAAACAACAGATAAACAATGTAGGACGTTATAATGTCCTAACTGTAAGTATGTACGTGTCAAAATTTCTCGAAACTTGTATCTTTGTATGCGCCGCTTGCAATGTAGCCTTTGAAATCTAGCACTAGTTTCGTATTATCTTTGTGGAGCGATATCCGGACAGAATAGTAATTGTGAATCATGCTGGTTAAACAGGATTCTGTTTGGTGATGACAAAATTGCAATACGAACCGTGTTGAATACAATTTGCTTTGTATCTGGCATCTGACAGATTAGAGACACAGATTAGTACCTAGTCATCACCGTGAGTGTCATGTTATGTTTATTAATATTTTTACTCACTTTGAAAAATTACTAATGGCTCATAAATCGCACACCTAGACCTAAAGGGAGCTAACTCTTGAGTTTGCACACCATCGAATTCCTTATTTCAATACCAACCGATCAATCAGATGTAAAAATATCACCACTACTCAACGCTAGACGCTAAATTCAGTAACACGGGCTCAACCCAAAATAATAAAACGTTCATACATTGTTAAGCTATAGGGAAATAACTATAAAAATCCAATTTTCAGCCCCACAACATGATTAAAACACAAGATTCCTTTCTTTCTTTCTTCTAGCTGCATATAAAACTCCAAACTCCTGCAGTGCACAGGGACACAATAACTACTAGCGAAAGATAACCATATGCAAGCCATTTCATATATTTGTTGCCACGGTATGAAACCAAACCCAAGATTATTTGCTATGCCGCACGTTTGAAAAGGCTTAAGTCCAGCAGTGGACTGCAATAGGCTGAAGGATTCGATAAAATCAAAATCAAAATTATTTATTTCAAGTAAACCCATTGTAGGTATTTTTGAGTTGTCAGGAGGAGTCAGTCAGTATAAGTAGGTCGTGAAGTTAGTTGCCTTTTCCAAAACGTAGATCCTAGGGAGAAGAACAGGCAAGAAACTCCAAGGACACTCTTTTCCAACATGTTTTTTTTTACAAAGTTATTTGTTACATTGCTTATAAGCGCAATTTAATGTGAGGACAATGTAACAAAAGTCAAAATTAATATTGTTCTAAAATGGAAAAGAAAATCACAGAGCTGCTAGGCAACATAGAAAATTAACATAATACTTGTGACTACACAGTTCTCACATGTACAATTCAATTATTTTTTTTTAATAACAAAAAGTAAAAAGCTTATCATAACTACAATGTCAACAGTGTATAAAATAACACTAATGTTCTATAAAATTTACAATGTGAATAATATAAATAATTAAAATATCAATAAATTCATTGACAGTGTGACTGTGGAGCAGGACCGGTATTTTGACAAGCATTTTTATCATCTAAATAATGATCTAGTTTATAATATGCTCGTTTACATAGCGTGCGTTTTACACAAGTTTTAAATATCTTCTCACTTAGTTGAAGAATATTATCTGGTATTTTATTATAGAATTTAACGCAGTACCCCATAAAAGATGTTTGCACTTTTGCGAACCTAAATTTTGGTTGAACTAGTAGATAAGTCCTACTCGCCTCGCTCGTTTACTTTGAAGTAAATAAAATATTTCAAAAGTCAGTTGGATCTAAATTCGAGAAATCTAGTTGTACACCGTTTGTCTTGGTTATATTTACAATTATACCGTGTGTGTATCAATAACCAATCAAATTACTTTTGGGTATGGTACAGCCATCGAGATAATAACTCAGTGCGCACAGCAGATTTCATTACACGGTAGGTTTTGCTGTCAGTTTTGCCACAATCAAAACCTTGATAGACGACCTATCGTCTAATGCAGTGCTTGACGGTTGCATGATGAGATTTTAATGTCGATCTTATTTCGTCAATCATGACTTTTGGTAATGATTGACGTTTGCATGAGCGTCTATTGGACGCCTAACAGAAAGTCGTAGTTAGATACTACTGCTAGAGTGAGAGACAGAAGTACTAAAGTATTTATAGGTACCGATAACTGCTAACCATCAGGGCTGTGTGTTTGTTACCCAAATTATTAGTATTAAAAATATTTTTAACATTTTTGTAAAAGGCCACTTAAGTTTTTGAGTTAATTAGTTCGGTCTCTGCAACATTTATCTTTTTTAAATGTCTTAAAAAAAGGAGGTTCTGTATTCGATTCATAATAATCCGTACGTTTGTATGACCGCTATTTTCTAAAAAATGATACACCAATTTTCGTGATTGTTTCACCAACGTATTGTAGGTACATAGTTTCAGGAAGGTTTTAGTATATTATATCTTAGATATTTATTAAATAGATGTTTTTTTTTCAGAATCATTTTCTTGGAAGTCGGTTTATATTTTGTTATCTTATTTATATTACAGAATGTAATTATAGATATCGAAGTCGAAATTCCCACAAAGGCTAGTCCATCAATGACATGCATTGTCGGCATGATGTTATCTTGTGCCGAAGTACAGTCGAGTTTTGTTATTAAAAGGTCAGATACATTAACAGAGTGAATGTGTAAAGTGTAAACTTCGACAATAATTAACCAGTATTATTTACCGACTACTAAGAAAATGTAGGATTATTTTCAAACTATTGTGTGTGCTATGAAGTTTTTTTTCTGTAGCTTTTTATAGCCTTTGCTTCTTGACCTTTGTGTGAATCCTGTTCTAATGAATACCCAATAAACGTTTGTTAAAAATTTGCTGGGAACCAAATATCGTAAAACCAATTAATGGTACTTTTCTTTGATAGTCTCAAAAAAATAATACAAATTTATTATGTATGTTATGTTACAAGTTATTAACCGAACCGAAAACGTTGCACGTAACGTTGCAGTTCTGCAAGTGAGCTTAGCTATTACAAAACTAATTATTGAGGATCCTAATTGGTAGGTGTACGTCAACAGTATTGGAATTGTCAGAAGTTTGAATTCTGCCTGAAGGTTGACTGTTGGAAAATTATAATTAAGTACAATCTATTAACCAGTGACAGGTGAGTTGTATATCCTTTGATGTCTCGAGCTCTATACCGTTTGTGAAAATCTGATTTTCTGAAGGTTATCACGCATTGAAATTAATTTTCACTTGGTTTAATTCACGTAAATATTGTAAGAAAATCTGCATACCTGACGATAGTTTAAAATGGTTCTTCTTCAGTCTGGTAATCCACATTAGGACAACGTGGTTCATTCTAAACCCCCTCCCTCCACCTTCACACTCAGAAGATGCCAATAACTAGCATTGGGACAGTTTACAAAAATGGGCGGGCAAAAAAAAGCTTAGCTTCACAGTTTCTGCATTTAAATATTGTAGCATGTTAAAGCACAAAACAATGCCAGATTGATTGTGTATGAGAGTACAAGTGAAATTACAAGGTTGTACGCCCATGCCTATTGACTAAGTAAGCTTTGTGTTACGCAACTCAAGCTGACTTTCAATATTTTGCTCACCTTAAGACTGAAGATTGGATAGTGTTTATGACTAACAGTTTTGTCTAAAACTAGTGGTTTGATTTACAGTAGACCTCCCGAGCAGTAGGCTGCTTCGTAACAAACTTCTTCCTTTACCTCCTTCCTCCATCTCTCTATAATTCTTTTTCCAGAACCTCGTTTTGAATTGGATAGCTACTTAAATTTACTACCTACATATATATGGTCAAATAATAGCAATCTTGCTCCCTTCGTTTAATCCACTTTTCCATCGCATCCCCGTTTTCACAGAACCTTGCGGCTATGTTATTACCGAGTATCAGTTAGTAAATCTTCCCTTTTTGGAATATCCAACCTGCCAATCAATGAATCGATCAAGCCAAAAATTCTAGAACGTTCTTTATTATCAAGATTTATCAAACGAAATTACAGTTACGATATGTAGAGTAGTATACACATACAGACTGAAATACAGAAACCACATCAGCCAGTCCTGAAATAAAGAGACTTCGGTCGCTCGGTTCATTAACTGAATGCTTTCACTAACTTTTAAACTTTCGCGTTCCATGATAATATAATTATGTTAACGGACCTCGTATTTAAAAGGAAATCGTACCTCCGACTTGTCTGACGTTTCGACCAAGTTGCACTGGCCGTGGTCACAGGCTGAATGCTTTCAGACGTATTTTTTACTTCCAGCATTACCACTCTGGGTATTTTCAGACCTTATTTTTTTACTTACATTTAGTAACGTCAACAAGCAACGACGTGCGACACTTAAAACAACATTAATTATTCTGGCCGGATAGAACTGAGTAGAGGAACTCGATCGAAGTTCCACTTGGAAACGAGCGGTTACAAGTTGACAGTGGCCAATAGCAATCTTACCTATTTGCAACACGGTATTATTTATTATTTATTTTTATATATATTTTTTTTTACTTTCGACAAAGCAACTTATTGTTGCTGTGACATTGTGTTGATTGTGACGTTTTTAGTAAAAAAAAAATAAAGATCTTGACTTTAAAGTCCGGCTTTAGCCATTACGCTGAAGTCTCTTCATGTTTACGTCCAGTTTTCGACATAATAATTTGACGTGTGGTCCGTAGTAGGAGAGACGAAGCTATAGGGAGCCACTATTGACGCATTCAATTCTAGGTAGGTGCGAGCGTTCGTCCCGCACAACAGTCTAGTCGATGGAGTGTTCGAGGGGAAGAGACCCCTCGGAGTTATAATATTTACCTACCCTTTATAGAGAATATACGAGAACGCACTAAATGTCTGTTGAAAACATCGGGTTTAACTACAGTTTAAGTTTGAAGATTAATGATTTATGCAATTTGAATTTATCGCCGGAGAGCCATGCTTCGGCTCGCAAGGGCCGGCTCGACCGGAGTGACACGATACCACGGCCTCACAGAAAATCGGCAGTGAAGCAATTGCATTGCTTTTCGCCAAGTGAGCGAGGTTAAGCCCTAACCCTCCCCTTTCCCCCCTCCTCTGCACCTTTTCTCCCCTTCCCATACTCCCATCTTAAGGGCTGGCAATTGGCAACGCACTTGTGACTTTTGAGTTGTAGGTGCCGATGGGCGGCGGTAGTCATTTACCATCAGGTGACCCGTCTGCTCGTATGCCCCCTATACCATACCATAAAAAAACACGGTGTTCCGTCACTAGTGGTTAACTCATCAAAAAAATCATGCCATAAAAAACTAATAGTTACGCATGTTGTGAAAAATGCGATTTCTGTTCTTATAATAACCAAACTTAAACTTATAAACATGTATCACTGCCAATGAGGAAATAAATTAACCATATAAGCGTCAATCTGGACTACTGAAACAAAATGGTAAATAAAACAATATGTTATTGTTTCACCATTTTTTCAACAACGTAGACATGTTATAATATACCTGACATTCGGATATTCATTCTGTCATAAAGGTAAGCCATACCCGGGAGACAAATCCGGGTAACAAACACGACCACACCATGTAATCCCGGATGAACATAATATGGGACATGTTTTGTTGAACATGAATTTAATTATGGCGGACATAGGGGACTGCCTAGAGATTCGTCTAGAGGATGCAGTCTCACAATACCGTGTGATCGGTTTGAGATGTGGGAAAATAAAGATGCGGTGATATTAACACTGTTTTTGCCCTTACATCCTTAAAGAGGTAGGCAGACATATGTCATACACTCACATTTCACAGTTCCGTTGCAACTTGGGGCGACTCAGTGCTGTTTCCGAGAATATCCTTGCAAAGAAGCCCATTAATAATAAAAAAATACATTTAAACTCGGGTACCCAACAAACTTGGCACACATATGTTGTCTGATGACAAAAAAATAGAAGACATAAATTGGAAAGTGATAAATTAGGGGTCTTACTAAATAAACTACACTACACCAAACAACATTTCAATAATAATAAGAAACATACAGTCGAATTGAGAACCTCCTCCTTTTTTGAAGTCGGTTAAAAATCGGTTTCCAATAAAAGTTTTTATATATTCCTACCCTCCTAAGGAAAAGGGTTACTTATCGAGATTTTGTCAAAATTAACCCTCAACGTATAAAATAGGTTATTTACTCATCTTACCCGTATAATCCTACTAATATTATAAACGTGAAAGTTTGTGAGGATGTATAGATGTATGGATGTTTGTTACTCTTTCACGCAAAAACTACTGAACCGATTGCGATGAAACTTGGTATGTAGATAGCTGGAGTCCTGGATTAACACATAGGGTACTTTGAAACGCGGGTAAAACCGTGGGGCGCAGCTAGTTATATATTATACTAGCTGCGCTCCGCGGTTTCACCAGCGTAAGTCCTGATCCCGTGGGAATATCGGGATAAAAAGTAGTCTATGTGTTAATTCAGATCTCCATCCATCCATCCATACTCACAAACTTTCACCTTCATAATATTAGTAAGATAGATTAGTAAATAGTGCCTTGAACTTTTATGAACATACATATAATTAAACAAGGCTAGCTTTTTAAACTTCCGCGACTTTGATACATATTATATGTGTAATTTGGGACTAAATCGCGATAATATTTAAAAGGTACAATACCTCTTGGTTACCCGACATTTCGATCGAATTGCACATCTAATAAGTCTAGTTTTTTTTGCGGGTTCGTTCGCGTTAATGTAGATTTTGTCAATCAATTCATGAATCCCTCGGCAATAGCATTTTTTCTTCATAAAACATACCCTACGTCTTTTTTTTGTACCCCTGAAAATGTTTATATAATTTCATTGTGATCGGTTGAGTAGTTCAGGATATGAAAGGGGAAACAAACAAACTTACATTTGCATTTATAATATTAGCTAGGTTAGTATCTGTCATCCTTTTCAGCTCAGTGGTGGTCCACTGATTACCAGGAAGTCGTACGCTAGTTCATCAGTCCAATCATAGTATAGTCAAATAAACCATAATTACTTCCTATGGTTGTCATAAACCTTTGCTATAAACATCGATAGTTTAATATTTTACTGTCCTTTTATAATGCAATACAGCGTAGTTAAAATAAATTTATATAGCAAGCCATTCGTTCTGGCATTATAAATACGAACATTTGTAAATATAATTATGATCCGCCACTCATGTGTAAGTACACTTAAAGTTGACGTGCTAAGTTTCTTTGCAAACCAGCAGATATTATTAAATTTTTCATAGGTAAAGTCACAAAAATGTGGATATTTCATTTTTTTCCATCTCGCTCTTGTATAATATATCGATGCTCGAGAGAAACTGTGACATCAGAGCATCAATCACATATCACTACATATTATGTAACAAAGTCTCCCGCCGCTTATGTCTGTCTGTCTGTTCGCGATAAGCTCAAAAACTACTGAACGGATTTGCATGCGGTTTTCACCAATAGATAGAGCAATTCACAAGAAAGGTTTAGGTGTATAATTTGTTAAGGTTTTGTGTAAATTGATTGAAATATGATGAAGGTTGTTGAATATGTCTCTGCTACCCGTGCGAAGCCGAGGCGGGTTGCTAGTTTAAAATATTCAAATTTCAAATGTTTTTTTTTATATTTCAGGAACTACGAATAAACTTAATCTATGGTACATTAAGGGTGCCGAAAACAATATCTGCATAAGTATAGTGATAGTCATAGTATCTTGTCTCTTAGGGTAAAGTTGTTTTACTCTTAAGGCCGATTCACACATATCCGTGCAGTCACAGTTCCGGCACAGTACCGGCACAGTTCCGTATCAGTGCTACAGTGATGCGGCAGTGCTTCAATTCACACATGTCCGTACTCATTTCTCTACGGATCTTCAGGCAAAACGTGTGTGATGTAGATTGTTGCTATGGCTCTATTCAATAATACGGAACTGGCAATGATATCCATCCAAGAAGAGCAATATCAAGGAAAAGATAAGAAAAAGAAAAAAAAGAAGAAAACGATACTTGTTGGGGGAACAATTGGTTTTGTATTTTGTATCCATGTACTTTGCATTAGACAAATGATACAAAACAATATTTTCACAAACCAATTCGATCAATCGCTCATTCTCCATTTTGGTTGTGATGCAGCGGCGTCCGTGATCCGTGATCCGACAAAAAATATCGTCGTTAACGATTACGTCCGTGATTGTCGGCGCCGGCACTAACACTGAGACCACTGTGCCGTCACTGACACTGACAGGTGTGGATACGTTCATAGAGAATGCATGAAAGAATAATTATCACGGTTGCGGTACTGTGCTGGAACTGTGACTTCACTGATATGTGTGAATCGGCCATTATAAAGCTAATTATTTCGAAAAAGATATACAACTCAACATCATCCTTCGCGCCTTTTCCCAACTAAGTTGGGGTCGGCTTTCAGTCTAACTACGATACGGCCGAACTTTGAAATTTTTTACGTCAAGCGACTGCCATCAGACCTCCACAACCCAAGTACTAGGCGACATCGAAGTTCTGTAAGTTAGACCAGGTTGTCGGACTTTTTAGGGCTCCAACTACCCGTAAAGAATGCCACAGATGATTGTATGGCACCCGGGACCGACGGTTTAATATGGTCTCCGAGGCACGGAGGGGTCTCGATGTGTTAAGAGTGGTCACCCATCCTAGACTGGCCAGGCTAGTGTTACTTAACTTTGTAACTTGTAACTTTTGTAGCCCCTCGAAAAAGATATACAACTGATATGTTATAATTCTTCTCAACTAATTGCCTTTTTCTGTTTACATCATCACTCATTTTCATCTTACACCAAAACGACCCGTTATTCTTTTATCTATTATCCATTTTGTCCATCTAAAGGTTGTCTGTAAGAGATCGCTCTTAGCGAAAAGGCCGCCTATGGTACATTTCCACTTTGTGTATTTATTTAAAGCGAAATGTCGTTTGTGTACAATAAAGATTATTCTATTCTACAATTGTTCGAATCGTCCTTTAATGGGCACGTTCTATGAATAAGCGTAATTTGAGTAAGTATAAATTAATAATTTTCGTAATTATTTTGTACACAAATACGTTATTCGCAGAAAACGGGACAAGGGACAATTAATCAACACAAATCACTGGTAAAGTTTTAGGGGTTCACTGCGTAGGAAGCATTGATATTAATTCTGTATTAAGGGGAAAATGTTCCGATATTATTATCGTGGTCCTTTATATGATCAATTTTTAAAAAAAATGTACGTAAATAAGGTACCTAGGCAGAATATAATTTAAAAAAAAAAAGTATCAACGACTTCGAATGCACCTAATCTATATATTAATACGTGAAGCGAAAACTTTGGATCCCTTTTTACGCAAAATTGGGCGCACGGAGGAGTATGAAATTTCGCACACTTATGGTTTATACAGAGAAGAAGTGACGAATGCTAAAATTTTTGAACAATATTTGCTACAAAGTTAAAAAAAATGCAAAAACGGGTACATACAGCTATGAGTTTCCAGTATATATTTTGACCTGTCATGGTACAAAAGTCTATACAATGACAGGTCAAGTAATATTGGCCAATGAAATAAACCATGGTCGAATTTCGACCACCACGCGATCTCTAGTTATAATAAATAGTCAGTCTTCTTCATCCTTCAATTTTCTTCACTTAGAGGTGGAAAATTTTCTTTAAATTTAAATGGAGCCAACCTTGAGTATAATAAATATAGGTAACTATTGCATGGTTTTAAAGTAATGTTGAACGTTTTTATTTAGGGGCTATCACTATATACATTTACCAGCGTTTATTATCTTGTCGCTATTGTCATCGGCCATTTTACGTGGGAGAGCCATGATTTGGGATGTATGGGCCGGCTCGACTCCGCCCGATACCACGGCCTCACAGAAAACCGGCCGTGAAACAATGCTTGCATTGCTTTTCGCCGCGTGAGTGAGGTTACCGGAGGCCCTAACCCTGCCCTTTCCCCTATTCCCGTCCTTCCTCTCTCCCCCCTCTCTCCCCCCTCTCTTCCCCTCTAATCCCCTCTCCCGTCTTCCCACTCTTCCCCTATTCCCACCTTAAAGGGCGGCAACGCACTTGTGACTCTTGAGTTACAGGTGCCCATGGGCGGCGGTAGTCATTTACCATCAGGTGACCCGTCTGCTCGTTTGCCCCCTATACCATAAAAAAAAAAAAAATTATTGTAAATTATTACCCACATACAAGTTATTCCCTTTTCTACTGGTAACAATTAATAGTAATAAATATTCGAAAACTGTTGGTCTGGTGGTTAGCGATTCTGACTGACTCTGACACTTTGGACAAGTGATTGTGTGATGAGCGCAATCACTCGTTCTATGTCTGAGTGTAATTTATCTATAATGTGTATGTATTTAGAAATATATAAATATGTTTATCAGCAGTCTGGTTACCATAGTACAGGCTCTACCTAGTTTGGGATCAGACGGCTGTGTGAGGTGTCTCAAGTTGTTAATATATATATTTTAAAAAAAAAAAGCTTTTATGACGAACCACTATCACATAACCCCATAAAGTGCTATGCCGCCTCCACCATTCCTCAGGTTCCTCACATCTACGTCAAGTAACGCAGTATGCACCTACCATCAGTATCGCTTTGTCGTACCCCATGCCCGACGGGGATATTAAATTTCTTGCATTCATATCGGTTCACCTCTGTCATCAAGATACTGTACTGTACTGCATTACCTATATGTGTAGAATTGTGACGTCATATTGTGACGCAGTACATAGTAGTTAATTTTGAGTTACTTTGTAATTTTTGTTAACCATAGACATTACACGTGGAAGGGTTTTTTTATACGATTGGGGCCAAACGAGCAGACGGGTCTGTGATGGTAAGTGACTATCTCCGTCCATGGACACTGCAACTCAAGTCAAAAGTGGATTGCCGGCCTTTAAAGTGGTAGTAGAATGGGGTTAGGGCCTCTGGTAACCTCACTTGCTTGGCGAAACACAACGTTAACATTGCTTCACGCTGGTTTTCTGTGAAACCGTGGTGTCGCTCCGGTCGAGCTGGCCCATATCTACGTGCCGTAGCATGGCTCTCACACGAAGAAAGATTTCTCTTCGGATGGTAATGGACCGGACTGCACAAGAACCCTACGTTATAGATACTCATAAATTATAACCTGCGGTTAAGAGCACGCTAATCGAACAAGTCGAACTGAGGATGGCTAATGCCATCTTAATTCTACTCTCATTGCAATAAAATCCATTATCTTATTACCGCTATGAAAACAAGGGTATTTAACACTTATATTATCTTTAGTTATATTTTTACAAGCTTTTATTTCTCTTGCAAAGTTTGTATGTATGTATGTTCAAATCTCGTTGTATGACAAAAAAAAAGTAAATAAATAAATAATAAAAAATATATAGTAAAAATATTATAAACTCATTCGGATTCACTATATATACTTTTTTACAATAAATTATTTCTGCACATATCTACTACTCAATGAAAGCGTAAAAACCGATCCACAGTGTGAGATTTTGGCTGAGTTGGGGACATGGCTTTTTATACTTTTATTTGATAGTTTACCTAAAGTAAGAACTCAGAGTAGAACTCCGACGAAATTCCTTTGCTTTGATTAGGAGATATTTAGTTTTTCTGATATATTGAGAAAAACCCATAGAAATGCTTTTTCTCGTTTATGCGTTAGAATTTTCTTTATATTATTTCACCATTCGGTCGGCAACGTGTACAACTATATTGTATGAAAAAAAAACTATTTAAAAGTCCTCCGGTACACCTTAATTCTTTTTTTTCTTATTTTGACAAAATGTTTTTTTATTTCAAAATCTTATGATATCCGCATTTTATTTTAAGGCTAAAAGTAACTTTACATTACATATTATGTCATACGTAAATATGAAATAAATAAACCCCAGGACGGCTGAGTTATTAATTTTTGAATATATTGGTTAGGGTTGTCAACACAGAAACTTTAGATTCTAAGAATCTCTAATCGCAGGATAATTTTGTTTGGACTTCCCT
Organism: Euplagia quadripunctaria; assembly: GCA_963859945.1. Classification (NCBI taxonomy): domain Eukaryota; kingdom Metazoa; phylum Arthropoda; class Insecta; order Lepidoptera; family Erebidae; genus Euplagia; species Euplagia quadripunctaria. The sequence goes on from OY982584.1 coordinate 4,566,919, forward strand.
AATGAGTGCCATTGCGCCCTATCTTTGGTTTGTTTAGTCAGTTTCTGCCAGATGTCCAGTTTTAGTATAATATCATGTATAGCTGACGGCACATCAACATTTGACTATGACATCACTTATATTACCTGGCCTGTTGGTCTAGTGGTTAGTGATCCTGGTTGCTAAGCCCGAGGACGTGCGTTCGATTCCCACCCAGAACAAATAATTGTGTGATGAGCATGATCATTTGTTCTGTGTCTGGGTGTTTGTATTGCTGCTGTTAGTAGATGTTGTGCGTCCGAATACAGGCAGTATCAACGACGGCAACACTGCTCAAATAGCGCTATCGAACAACCGTAATACGTTTGGGCTAAAATATTGGCTCGTCGATGGCATTCATACTATATTCGTAGCACTCTCCAGCAGCTCTGAGATAGATGCTGAAAATTTTCAGACTTTTTGCATTAAAATTGCTACAAAATATGTGGAAACTTATAGTTAGTGCTACATGTCCGTTACTCTCCAGAAAATATTTATGCATAGTATTGAAATAAGTAGATCTAGTGCGTTACCTATAGGTATGTTATCCGAGCAGGCAGGAGAGTCGCGAAGTAAGTATTGGCGGTACGACAGAGAGCACCACACTCGAAAATTTGATCGAAAAACCACTTTACTCGATTTATTTCAACGTGCCCTAGAATTCTTGGATCCATATCTAACGATAAACGATACCATACGATAGTAGATTAGTAATTCAACCATTTTCGAGGTTGATGATGACATGTGTAATATAACACTAACCAGAGAAGACAATTTAATTTTCTCCGTCAGTGAACACGATATGGAAATAAATTGACACTTGCGTCATCCCTACTACTAATATAATTTAATAATTATTTACTATAATACTAATATAAAATGCGAAAGTTTGTGTCTTATAAATTCGGTATAAAAATAATTCGGTATCATCCCCGGTTATCGTAGTACCTATAATTAATATATTTTAACCATGGTGTTAATATTTTAGTGAACGTGAAACTTAGGTAAAAAAACATCTGAATCTGATATTATTCTCCACTTGCGAAACATTAATTTCAACACAGGTAAAGCCACAGGGTTCAGCTAGTATCCATATAAAACGAAATACCTGTATTATGTATATATTTTTTTTTCTATTATAGTGATTTTGTAAGTAATGCTTTTGACAACCCTATTTCCATAGAAATTTATAAAAAGCTTAGAAACCGAATATCTCAGAGGTTCTACAATAAACACATTTCAATTTTTTAGGGTATGATACCTGATAGTTATTCCTATATTTTACAATTTAAATAAAATGCGGAAACAAAAGGAACTCTGAGAAATAAAATAAAATCTGAAAATAGAAACACTAATAATAACTCTGTAATATTATAAGTTACTATGTTGAATTTAATATGATTTGTGTATTTTATTGTATTTAATCAGACAATAAGCTCAGTAAGTTAATATTTGCAACATTTTAGCAGTAATAATAAAATAATTGATTTTAATAGGTAATTGACCTTTCACGCAAAAAAATCATATTTCCTAAACAAAGCAAAGGAATTTCGTTGGAGCTGCACTATTCGCTCCTACTGGACGTAACCTATCAAATAAAAGCATTAAAAGGCATGTCCCCAACTCAGCCAAAATCTCACACTGTGCGATCTTTGGAAAGTTTTCATTCCAAGAAATCTCTCAATATTATTAATTCAAAATAAATTTATTTAACCTGTCGTATAAATATATTTACCACATCAGGATTTTATTCTGAGTATTCACACTTCTTAAATATGTTATTTATAGCCGAAGTTTTGCTCAATTAGTATTAAAGTACGGAACCTTTGGAGACTTATAACTTTAAATTTCTTTTATTTTTACTGTTCTGCTTTCGAACATATACTCACACCTAAAAAAATCGATATCCGTTAATTTTAAACCTATGATATCAAACAGGTAAAAAGATTCTATAAAAAAACACAAAAAAAATCATCAGTAGACATCTGATTATGATGGTGATGATAAAATTACGTTCAAGAATTTATAGTACACGATAGCGACTTGAAATTACGTTCAAGAATTTATAGTAGGTACACGATAGCGACTTAAAATTACGTTCAAGAATTTATAGTACACGATAGCGACTTGTCTTTGCCAAAAGTACTCGTAGCTAACATTTAGTAGCGACTATTATTGTTTTATTTATTTGCTAAATATTGATATGTATTATCTCCGTATACATTTACATTACTATTCTTTATGTTGGTATTTATGTAAGTATATGTAAACATTTGTACATATGGGCTTATATATTTAGTTCTATACGTATATTATTATATGTAGTACCTACGCCCTGGGCTACCACTTACTTTTGTCACTAAATCGATCCAGGCCCAAACCAAACATTAATATTAAATAAGGATCCATCGTAATTCCATATTGTTATGGTGTACAATGAAGAATATTCTATTTTATTTATTAGCTCCTAAAACAACAGTAGATTAGTGCTATGTTTCCAACTATGTACCTTTCACCAAAACTCTAGGTTTTTGTTGTTGTAAATACGTTTTTTTTTTTTATGGAATAGGGTGCAAACGAGCAGACGGGTCACTCGCTCACTCATGCGGCGAAATGCAATGCAAGCATTGCTTCACTACCGGTTTTCTGTGAGGCCGTGGTATCGAGCGGAGTCGAGCCGGCCCATACGTGCCGAAGCATGGCTCTCCCACATACATATTATGTTCAATGCACTACCACCGCGCCACAGGGGTAACGCATTAATGACATTACTAACGTTGCAAATGTTTATAAGCACCAATAACAGCTTATAAAAAGGCGGCGGTTGAATACTTTAGTTGAAAATAAAATGTTTTGTTCACACTCTCATTATCACAGTATTTCTAAGCTTTCGAACTGTTTACCATACACGTGTAAAACTAGTTATCATATTGCTAACCATGTTCACTCTAACCAGCTAACCGTAGTGTACTGTAAAGAAAATGTAAACTACAGAATAACTTACTTAATCTTAGCGTTTCATAATATTCTTATGCGTCCTGTTCAGTGCCAATATTTATGTGCATAAATATGTATTTTGGCATTGGTATGGTTGTATCTGTATTTAATATTATGATGATGACGGGTTTGTTGGTCTAGTAGTTAGTGATCCTGGTTCGAGAGGTTCGATTCCCAGCCAAGACAAATAATTGTTTGATTGGCACGATTATTGGTTCTGTGTCTAGGTCTACGTATGTTGTAATATATAAATGTGATAAGACCGGCCTTTGTACATTATTGTTGCGATATATCTCCTGTTTCATATTCTTTGTAATCAAATCAAAACCATTTATTTTAATTAAACCAAAAATAGGATTTTTTAATTGTCAGGAGTAGGAGTCAATCAAACTAAATCAGTCGTGAAGCTAGTTGCCTGTTCCAATACGTACATCCTATGAAGAAGAACGGGCAAGAAACTTCAAGGACACTCTTTTTCAAAATGTTTTTTACAAATTTCTGGTTACATTGCTTATAACCGTAAATGAAATGTGAGGACAATGTAACATACCTATTATTCTAAAATATAAATATACGCGCTAATTACTACTAAACATATTTAAGTCATAGCAGTCCGGAGATGACCAGCCCCGACCAACGGCACCCGTTCACGAGCATGACGCACACGCCAGTTATCGTACAGACCAACCATATTGAAGGGAACCAAACGACCCGACACGTACGCCTTGTATAGTAATAAAGTGTAATCTAATCTATCTTTATCAGCAGTCTGGTTGCCATAGTACATGCTCTGCCTAGTTTGGGATCAGACAGCCAAAATTATTTTTATTTATTAATATCTATGTATTTACAAATAATATATCTGGGTGTGTTTACCCGTGTTCTAGGACTCATTGTACAAACTCTGCTTAATTTGGGTCATGTGTAATTTGACCTAGGTTATTATTATTAATATTTTTACGGGACTTACGGGTGAACGGAACGATGGTTTTGGTAAATCCGTATGTTTAATATTGCATTTGTATCTCATTGCAGTAAACATTACAATGCTGATTTGATTCTCTTTGAATGTTTATATGCATATTGATCTAACTGCTAGCTAAACTGCCCAAACAGCGTGGATTCCTATTTAAATTGCATAATCTATAGGTTATCTTTAAAGACGGCGCTAATAAAAAATATATCTATGTAGTTGTTAATTAGTTAACAGTAAAAGTTAGTTAAGATAACAAATCTGTATTAAAAGTAGGTAACCATTCTGTGCTTTTAGTAAAAGGTAACTTTGAAAAGAAAAAGATCACCTTACACGTTTGATAAATATCTCTAAGGTCTTCAGAGATGGTACGATTGATACATTTATCAGACTTATCAGTATTAATGAATTACTAAAAAGCTTTTATGTGCAATAAACAAATCGTTCAACAGATCAAGATAACCTTTTACTAATGCCTCTTAATCAACTCTGAATGAATTCACTCGAATAATAACTCGAGAACATTGCAAGCGATTGCGTATTGATACATTGTTTTGTTAGTTTGAAATCCGTATTTTATCGGAATGACTAGACATAGTATTTCGAATATTCTTGCATATGTAGCTATGTTTATTTGTAGTAGTTACTTGTGTAATATCATATGTGTATATGTGTCATAATCATAAAATTTAAAACACCCCCGACTCGAAAATCCCTTCAATGATTAGAAAAGAGCTGATGATCTTCGAACGGCTTAACAGATTTTCTTGAATTATTATAGCTAAGAACACTCTATCAAGTCACCTTTCAAACAAAAAAAAAACGCACTTAAATCGGTCCATTCCTCTGGGAGTTACGATGCCGCAGACAGACAGAGATACACAGACACAAAGACTCGTCATACTTATAACACCCCTCTTTTTGCATCGGGGATTAAAATACATTGCCTTGCCAAAAATGCAACAGAAGTGGCACGATGTACCATTGTTGATACATACCGTATGACTGTGAAAAATGATAAACCGTTGAGGTCATAAACTTTGTATACTAGCGTAAACTATACCAAGTTTAATGTTGAGTTATACTCTATTCCTATTACTCGGTACAAGCCCAGTTTTTTTGGTAAAGTTAGCTTTAGTAATGTGTGTCACATGTGTGCGCCGTAATAAGTTATTCAAGAAAAAAATAAATAGTGTTCCTGTCATTCCAGCCTTTTAGCTAAAGCGCCAATACCACATTAATGCAACCACCAAACACAAATCGCTAAGCTGTATAGAGTTGCGTGATTGACCCGCTTGAACCCTACGTACAGATGTCGCAATACCTCGTGAGAAACATGACTGGTCAGGGATATTAGTGTGTCTTCATACGACCACATGGGTATTAGAAGAGCATGTCATGTTCTCGTAAGTCACACTTGGATTAAATGGCAAATGTAGACCTTGAGATATCATGAATTTAGGGTGTGGAATTATTGTACGCTTGGCAATACTTCTTTGATGTCCCTTGTCAGTATTTTAATGATAATCGGACTAATCCCATTCACACCTCCACTTCTCTGACTTTCGTCTGACTCGTTACCTTTATGATCATTAACTAAAAAACATCGATCAAATATATTTCGATAGTAAGTTAGTCTTTGGGAATGTTAAACGGTTGTGTTGGTGATGGCTTTACAAAGGCACAATCAGCGAACACAAAATAATACTATGTTTTAATAATTGGGTTGTCACAATAATATATAGATATGTAATAAATAGGCCAAAAATAAAACAGTACTGTGCCTTTTTTTTTCTTAGTCAATCTATTTTTGGTGTTTTTTTTTATATTTATTGTATTAATTAAGTAACTTAGGGTTGAATTTCGATATTTGGATCACCACTAGTGATAATAATTAGCCATACAGAGTTACATACAGACAAACGGACAACGAAATTATCCTGTCAAGTTCTGTTTTTCATTGACATATACGGAAGCTTGAAAGTGTTTTGGTGTTGGGATAGATGCGTATCAAAAAAAAAAAAAGATTTGTATATTTTTTCTTTAACGCCAAAAACTCGTAAAACCGGAACTTACTTATAATATTTTGAATATCACTACATATTATAAAATGAAGTCCCTCGCCGCGTCTGTCTGTTCGTTAAACTGAAAAACTATTGAACGGATTTTCATGCGGTTTTTACCAATAGACGGAGTGATTCATGAGGAAGAGGTGTATAATTTGTTAACGTTTTGTGTAAATTGGTTGAAATATGATGGATAATTGTTGAAGATGTCTCTACTACCCATGCGAAGCCGGGGTGGGTTGCTAGTGTTTCAACATAAGTAATATTGTATTCAAATGTGCATATCAATTTTCTCATACATCCTGTTTGTAATACCTCAATTAGAAGTACAGATACTTATATTTTTTGTTGTTATTCGTAATCGGTAATAAAAAAGTAAAATCTAACAGTCGAAGCATCAAACATCGCATATAATATAATCGGACAGGCGTGAAGACCGCTGTCGTGTAGTTAGACCTTAATTACAGTGATTGTGCTCTTAATGTGCAATACAGTGTAATCTTGATGGGCGTACTGTGTTTAAAAAATATTGTGAGCTATGGTTTTAGGTTAGGTGTCTACCCATTTTGGCGTCGTGATCCGTACTTTCTGCATTACGTACGAATGGAGCATTACTGACTCCGGTTCGTTGAAACCAGTACCACTATGGCTAAATAGGTACCTTTTTAACTAAGGAAAAAAAAAAAACAACTTCTTTTTGTTTAAACGCGGTTTGCCCAATGGCTAGCGGTTAAGTTGTTCCGGTCCAGGCACATTGGTAAATACACACAACATACTTATATATTTCTAAATACATACATATTATAGATAAATTACCATTGTTTTGGTGGTGTCGGTGGTTGTCTGGGTAGACACCGAACAAATGATGCTCATTACACAATTATTTGCTGTAGGTGGGAATCGAACCCAAGACCTCAGGCTCAGCAGTTAGGGTCACTAACCACTAGACTAACAGACCAGTCGTATACTGATATTCGTTGGTCGATATGGTGGTGTTAGTAATGACATGAAAACACAATACACAAAATTTAACAATAGCCGAATCTTTCTTCAATACTTGTTATACGAATATCGTGTGTTGAGTAGTTATGTCGAGTGCGAGGTCGCGGGGTCGACCCCCGACCCGGGCCTTTCACTTTCCTTATGTAATGTTAGATATTGATTTCTGATTTGTAATGATTTGGTATATTTAAGAGTATGTTTGTTATTGTACTTAGATGGTGAAGAAGTATAAGGCTATCTCTTTAATATACCCACTTTGCCTCTATTTTTTGAAGTGAAAACTTCTTTAGCGGCGTTGTGCACTTTTTGGGATGGGTAAAAAATGTTAAACTCGCGTCAGGACACGTGACCTGATCGAAAATTCGTAAGACGGAGCCGAGTTTCTTTTATTTAAAAAAATATAACATTCCAAATTCAAACAGTTATGAGCGGCCAGGAGCGCAGAACTTCCAGTGTACCCTATGTATACATTTAGATATGTTATTACCTACTTTTTATTTTTAACCTAATTATATATATACAGATGTGTGTGTGTGTGTGTATGTATATGCAAATACATTGTGAAGTTATGTTTTCACGTTTGACGTGCAGTCCCACGACTGACAGTTTATTTCCTTACTATACTCTCTTCACTGCCAAGGTTTGCTGGAAGGAAACTCAACTATGGGTTAAGCTCGCCTTTGTACATGCCATTTTTCTTCCTGTTCACGATATGTTATTTTTGCGTACAATACAAAACATGAAAGAATGAATGTACTTGCAATAAGAGTACAGCAGAATCTCTAAATCTTACCTTAAGAACGTAGCTGCAGGTTTATCTCTACTTTTTATGAAGTAGGTTATGCTATAAAATATCAAACAAATTAGTTTTGTTTAAAATGCTTAACAGTAGTGTGAAAAGCAAACTCTTAACAAATATCTTTATACGGATTTCATAAAATATTTCTCGGACGGAAAGGCGCGCGGGCGGAGTTGGGGCGAGGGGCTAGTTGGTCATAAAACTTATATTTCCTATATTTTATAGCCAGTAGGTCAGTAGAGTTATATATTTTTAACAAAATCCATGCTAAGGCAGTCAGTTTGTTAACAGCCTCTAATCGTTGTAGTATTGTTATACTACCACGATTAGAGGCTGTTACTTTATTTTAAAGGAAGGCGTTCACTAACGCGCCATGGGGCCTTGAACACAGCCAACACCAGAAATGAGAACCGAAATATTTTAAAAATTAGATGAATTTTCTCTGTGCAACTTGTGTAGTTTTCAAATAACTTGGCCGACTTAAAGCTGACCCTTGGATGAGTTAGTTGCTTTCGAACGAAACGCGTAATATTGGGTCAGTGTTTTTTTTTTTATTATTAAAAAACAAACTACCCGTTCGCCGCAGTCACCTGCGTTTATGGTTTCTGCTCAGCTCCTAAAGGTCGTAGCGTGATGTAAAAGAGCCTAAAATGTTTATCAATGAATACTCTATCCAATATAAAAAGAATGATAGAAATCCGATTAATAGTTTCCGAGATTAGCGCGTTTAAACAAATAACCAAACAAAAAATCTCTTTAGCTTTATCATATTAGTATAGATTTGTAAGAAGGAGAGAATTGGAAGAAGCTGTAAATAAGTATGCTGGCCGCCTGACGAAATCTGTTAACGTAGCCACCTAGGTTTGCAATACTAAAATATTTTAATGCCTTTTACCGATAATCCCACATTGTAGCTCCTTGTCAAATTCTGGCAGGAAGGTCATTCTATCTGAGCGTGGAAGGAAATTCTTTTTCAACGGCACAGAGTACAAACTTTCGAGTAAGACTTCATACGTTGTATCCGTGATATTAATTTTATTTTATTGAATTTCGTTGGCAAGCGATTACCCCTGTCTATAAACACAAACAACATCCGTGACGTTGACAAGTCCATTCTTCCTATCTTGGACCTCTGATGATCTTACTTATCTGCCCTGCAAATTAAAACGGACGCGTCTCGTCATCATAGTGATTGATCTATGACTTATATTATTGAAATTAGCCTGTCCCAAAGACAATAAGTAGTCTTCAGCCGTCTCAATTCAAAGCATTGTAACATAAGCAGTTAGGCCTTTTTATTCACTGGAATGTCCGCAAACGCTGATAGATTTCTAATTTTCCATTTTAAAAATAGAACTAAAGAAAATAGAATCTTGTTCAAAGTGTCTCTGCCCTACTACTTTGAAGAAGCGTGATATGTCGTAAGCGACATTTATTGATGAGTCCTTTAATGAGGATATCTGATTATGACAAATGACAGTTTGTCTCAGTTAAATGAGTCGATTATAAGGCTCAGCTGTTACAGACTCGATATCGATTTGTGAAACTATATCATTCACCTATGCATACAAAACTACTTACTATGCATATTAGTATTTACTAGTGTAAATATGGATAATAAATAATATCGTTCATTGCGACGAAACTTCCATCCTTATCACTTAGGCGATTGGCACTCCACAACTGTGCGGTTCTCCATAAACTTTTGGCCTCGCACAACAAATCTGTGGAACAAGTTGTCGTCTGCGGTATTTTCGAACCAATACGACCTTCAAGAAAAGAGCGTACTCCCACCTCAAAGGCTGGCAACCCACTTTTGACTCTTGAGTTGCAGGTGTCAGGGCGGTGGTAAAAAAAAATAGTTGTATTTTACTAAAAATTCCAAATTTAAATTAATTTTGTAAAAAAGATGACTTGAAAAAAACGTTAATTGCTAAAGAGCTGTGTTGTGATTGGCTAGCTTCCGTCAAACAACGGATATTAGTCAAATGCTGTAGTCAACTTCTGTTTCATGGCAACCCTCGTCTACACAGACTGTCTGAGAACTACATGAGTTACGACTGAAAACTGACCGTCATCCAGCACACTTATCAGACCTTGCTCAAAGTGATTTAATTTTTTTCCTAATTTGAATAGTTTTTTTTACGTGGGGCCAAGCTATAAAAACGCTTTAAGGAGATCTTCCATTGATGTCCCCAGGATTTATATTGCATAGGTCAAATTAGTTTTTTTGTTGGTTCAAATATAAATAGCCATACCACCAATCGATCAGTAACAAAAATGTACAAGTGTTTTAAATTAGATTATTATACAAATTCTCAACCAAAGTACCAGAACTGATCTTTCAACATTTTGCTAATTTCAGAAGCTTTCGTAAACACTTGAATTTGATATCTATCTGACAAGAATTTTGCACTCATTTTAGGTGTTTAATATAAAACTACCTTTATTTTAACAGAATTAGAGTATATTTTCCTTTAAAAGAGATGTATCTCCAATGATGAATCTTGGTCCCATCTGTGTCGCACAATTAACAATGTTAAGTCTAGGGGCTTATTCTTGAAATTGGCAAAATATATTTACTTATGTAAGGTATTTTAATGGTATTAGGCGTTATTTTAGAAAATTGTTCTTGTAGAACATGAAGTTGAGAGGAAAGGGTATTGAGTGAGTGACTGGGAAGTTAGATATACTACTTCTTCGGTTCGTTCAAGTGATACAAAATAGTAAGCGTGAGTGACAGAGATCTTTCCTTAGCTTTTTTTTTGTCACCAAAGGCCTTAATGATCTTTTGACGAGCTCCTCTTTGACTCTTCTAAACGATTGTATTGTTTATGTAAATACATCTGGTGAGATTGTTTGTATATCTATTTATTGTAAATTTAAAATCGAGTCAGTTGTTAAGAAGAAGGACATAATGTCGAACAGTCATCTCATTGTCTCTCAGAAAAGTCACGCCTGCACAATAGTGCGTAATTTTTCGAGCCATTTACTTCGCTCCATTGTCGGGTACTGCAATTAGAAGGGGGTCTGGACGCTCCTCCGATCGACTATTAATAATTATTGTTGTAATTACTTACGGTTTGTTAGTGCGGCTTTGAAATCAGTTTTATTATTTCATGGCTGATATAATCGAGATTCTTGTGAGTAATGATTTAGCATTGTTTTGATAATTCTAACCCCTAAATTTTTTTTAGAAAATGATGTCGATCTTGTTTCGAAGGTAGGTAGGTAACGGGAGTTTGGTGCTTCTATTTTTAAATTAGGTTTTTTTTTCGTGTTTGGCAGAGGTGTGTATGTTACGCGAAAAGTAATAGTTTTTTAATTAAATGTATGAATTGCGTAAATGTCATTATTGATTCACATTCACTGTAGTTTCACTCTTAAATGTAAGCCTAAAATTCATCCCCTCTAGATTCACCAGTTTTGTACAAAATTTTTCAAATAAAACACCCTTCTCAAATATTTTTAAAACCGGTAGCCTCATAAAACTAATTTTGACAAATATATGCCCAATTCAATGCGATATGTCACAATGAATAAAGATGGACCTCATATTTCATTGCTTAAGACGTTTTACTTATGACGGTGGCTGTAAATTTCGTATTCAACGACCTATTTTAATTTGAAGAAAATTGAACTTTACACACATTTATATAAAGATTGGTTTAGATTTAATGCTTGTGATCATAAATTGGAATTAATATATGTGTTATATCGCCAATATTTAAGGTTCTGAACAGTGGTTTAATGATTTTATCAGTGCTACAGCGCTTTATGGCTTATTTCTTCAGTTTTTAAAAAGATTTGGGTCTAATAACATGGGTATTTGGTTTTTTTTTTTATAGTATAGGGGGCAAACGAGTAGACGGGTCACCTGATGGTAAGTGACATACCGCCGCCCATGGGCACCTGCAACTCAAGAGTCACAAGTGCGTTGCCGGCCTTTAAGGTAGGGGAAGGGGGGGAAGAAGAGGGAAGAGGGGGGGAGGGAAGGTTTAGGGCCTCCGGTAAACCTCACTCAAAAAACGCGAAAAGTAATGCAATTATTGCTTCACTGCCAGTTTTCTGTGAGGCTATCACTCCGGTCGAGCCGGCCCGTACGTGCCGAAGCATGGCTCTCCCACGGTAAAATATTAAGTTGGTTTAATATTAATAACGAGTGGAAATCTACCCCGTCCTGTATGTATATTTTACGTACACAATTTTCATTATTCTTCAATTTTGTACTAATTTCTTTTATCAGGATTTTTGCATTTAAATAGTTGATATGCCCTCAGTAAGCAATGAAAAGCGCTTTGTTCTAAGAGATTTTATCACAAACAAAACAAGGTGAAATAACTCACAATGTCTTTACAATAAACAAATAATATCTATTCAACTTGACGGACAAGACGGCGGCTTTAGCTGTTTATTATCTTACTTATATTTTTTAATTATCCAATGCTTATGCTAATAGGTAATTACTGATAGTAATAGGTTTTCTTAGAGCTCTCTGCAAAGCTCCTTAATTGACGGGAATAAACTTCAGAAAAAACACTTTATAACCAATTATTTCCTGTCAAAGTTCAAGTACCCTCTTAGAACAAATGCACACAAACACTCTTATTATTACTAACACCTGGACTCTTATTAAAAGTTTAAAAGGTGTAAAACGTCTTTAGTTTTAGCAGCCTCGGCTTCCTATTTTTTATGGTATAGGGGGCAAACGAGCAGGCGGGTCACCTGATGGTAAATAACTACCACTGCCCATGAGCACCTGCAACTTGAGAGTCACAAGTGCGTTGCCGGCCTTTAAGGTGGAAGTCGGGGAAAGAGGGAAGAGGGGTAGCGGAGGGGAGAAAGGGAGAAGGAAGGATTAGGGCTCCGGTAACCTCACTCACTCGGCGAAAAGCAACGAAACTTTGCTTCACTGCCGGTTTTCTGTAAGGCCGTGGTATACTCCGGTCGAGCCGGCCCATACGTGTCGAAGCATGGCTCTCCCACGAAAAAGTTACGTATCCGTGTAAGTCCTATAAAGTTAAAATTAACTTACTTATTCTGTAACACATCATTACAGGGAATGCGATTTGGAATTGATATTAATTTATTAATGTTCAGAAGTCATGAAATAATTATGGGAAATAGATAAACTACTTATTATTTTATTAGTAAATAACTAACGAAGTAAAGCATTTTTTTTTCTCTAAATTCTACATCATATAGAATTTACAATGAATCTTAGTTTTTTATTAATAGTACATAAGTACAATGGGCGTTCATATCGCTAAAAGCTATCTATACCAGACAACCCTTGGCAGATTTAGTGACAGGAGAGGAGAGATAACTGTAGATAGTTTTCAGGAATTTACCATAATATAAAATAAAATTCCTTAGCTATTTAAAGGCAACTAATAATTGTTCTGTTTGCTTCATAGTCTGCGTGTACTCTTAAATTAATAGCTATTCAATTTGCTCCCCAAGTAAATATGTACCAGATACCAAAAGTCATACAAAAGGTATTCTTTGAAACTCGATCAGGCATCCCCCAATCATATCCTATCATGGAACTTAGTTTCTACAACTAGTCAGTTCGTGTTTGTGTTGTTAATTTAGGAGCTCAATTGATGTTGACTTAGTAACCTGATCAATTGAGTTTTTATTTGATTTGTTTGATAGTTCGAGGTTATTATTTGAGTTGGAAATTTTGGGAGGTTTCATGTTAGGTAGTTGCTGTTGCTCTTGCTTGACTGAAGAGAAAAAATATTATTCTTCTTCAGTTTGTTTACTAAACACAAATCACAATTGAATAACAGGTCTCTTAAATTTACTCGAAATTTGTTAATTAAGTTTCTCATCAATTTCCGTAATTATGTTTTGAAAGAGATGAATCACACGATATCAACATTTTTATCCTGTAAGCATGCTTGTTTTAGGGCGGTTACAACATTATGTTTGAAAAGTAAAATCAAAATAGGAATAAGGGCAAAGTTATTGTATATGGTCCGAACTAAGCTAGAAAACGTAATGTAGTGCTTACATGTCACGCGCACTAGAAGTGGGTTTAAGGTCCTAATTTTTAATAATAAATAATAATAAATTGTTTATTGCAACGAAAGATACATACTGGTAAAACTTATAAATAAATAACAGTTATTTGTAAAACTTGTTGAACACTGGTACCCAAAGTAAGATTAAACTTGTGTTATGGGTATTGTAATTGTCAAGGTCATTAGTTTTATTATTTTTCTTCAGATTACTAAGACTACTTACAAAACGTATATGAACAGAACTTGTTGTCTAGTCTCAATTCAAGTATAGTTGTTTTGTTAAATAATAAAATAAAATATACGTTTGTACTTACCCTAACTTTCATTGAACGTTACTTAATGTGAGAAAATAAAATTGTGAGTTTCTATTTCTGGCTTTTTTACATATCGTGGTTGTGGGCCCAGTAGACTAATTCACAATCGCTGTTGAAAGATTGGAACCGCGCTCCTAGTTTTCAGTCCAAGTCGCATTTTCTCAGATTCGTAGACCACTATCAAACTTCACCTCAAAACACTTCTAACAGCTCTACTTCGTCCTTTACCTTTAAATACGACTGAAATCATAGTCGCAGTCAAAATCTCATAACTCCGAAGCGTTGCCTCACTCCGAAGCCAGCCCATCAAGAGACACATTAGAGACATGTTTGTATGTCGTTATACAAACAGACGCTAAAAGCTGTGTGCAAACATACAGTACGTTTGGAACCACCTTCTGTTTACTTGTATCGCGTTTATACAAGAAGTTAAAAATGGCCGAAATAGATCGGATATTTACAGTAGCTCTACGGAAAGGGATGGAGGAAATCTAGTCTGTTAGCCAGTTATTCGAAGTTCTTAGAGAGAGAGAGACAGAACACAATAAATTGAGTGGGACTTTTGGTATATGTGATTCTACAGGTTCACTTTTGAAGTATAATATATAAGGATGTTCATCCGCAGTCTGGTTACCATAGTACAGCCGCACAAACATGTAGTGGTACTAGTATTCTGTTTACAAAATATTGCAGCACTTGCGTATTGCAACTTATTTCTACGCTGGGAAACAGTGCGCATGATCCACATGTCACTTCACGTCTTTCTCCCGTGCTTATCTTTAACTGTAACGTATAACTAAAGTAAAAAGAAAAACCAAAAGGGTATTACAAATTGTTTCGCACCGAGTATTAAAAATAAACCAAATAAGAGTCCATCGTCGGTCAGTCGTTCGTTCGCCAATATTAGACTGGCGAATAATAATCGAACGAATCTCTAAGCCTGTTTGTTCTAATTTGATGAAAGGCACCAAGTTACCGCATCCACATATTAAACTCACCTAACTTATACTAAGAAAACATCTTCCCTGACCTAATAAAATATTCGTAACTTCATAACGCAAAAATCAAATATAGGAAAAACAGTTGGCAGAAAAAGTAACAGAAATTCGTATGCCAACCGAATCGTCGGGTTTTTCTGAAGGGCGCCTTGGGGAATAGAGGGGAGAGGAATAAGGGGGGTAGATAAAGTTACTCTGCGAATATTGTATTGTTTCATATCAGACGGAGTTATTGGCTTGAGTGATTGACAACATTTGAATTTTCGGGACAGTTAGGATTCATGAATTAGATGACAGCATACATATATTTCGTTTAGTGAAACGTAAATAAATATGTTTGTAATGTCTTGTAGGAAGTTTTTCAGAAAAATACGCAGAAAAATATTATTAGGTTAAATGGCACACTGAAGATATTTTCAGAAATCGTTTATGGATGTATCAAATGTGGATATATACGATAGAACTTGTTTTCAACAACTCGTGTCAAACATTTGTAACAACATGTTCTTGTGTGAACTAGTATTGACGTTGCTTCAAATATTTTGATTAATCTTTTGTTTGACTATTTTTAGATTATGATTTAGAGTTTATTTTTTGCAAATTCCTTTATAAATTTTGTTTAAATAATTGACCATAACAATGAAGACATAAGGAATTCATCTCTTATACCATGGTGTAAAGAGACTCCGATGAGTAAAATTGTTTATTTTGGTAACCACGTCGCTAGGTAAATACACAGTTTTGTTCATAAAAATATAGTTCAATACATAAGTAAAAGCTCTTTCTTAAACATGTTTTATTAAAGTTTGAAATATTTTAAATTGCCGGTGCTTTGCCAAATATTACTCCATCAATCGGTTAACATTTAGTAATTAATATATTATTTTTATTGTATTTGCAAATATTGAAACAAACCATCAAAACAAAAACAGGTGTTACCTACGTACCACAAACTTTTCCCATTTCACATTAAGGTAGCGAAATGAAGTTATTACGTATTTTTTGTTAATGCTTATGAGTTTGTCGCACTTTATCGCGATTAAAAATAATTGTTGTGCGTGCTACACCGAAGACTTAACAAGGGTGAAGGGTTGTTCGTTTTTGTCTGCGATTCGTGCAATTGTGTGAAGTGTACATATTTGTGTAAGAATTATATTCATTACAAAAGATTTTGTTTTTAAAAAGGTATGAAGTTTTGGATTCCTCATATATTTAGTTGTTTAACATAGGTAAAGGTGACAACATTTATATGCCATAGAAGAGATTATACTAAGAAAAAAATAAAAACTAGACTAGTCATTAGGCTAATCATTTCACTGTTTTACTATTTTGAAATGTCAACAGCCCAATCTGGAAATTTAAAAAAACAGAAATTATTCGGGATGATTGATTGTTGTAATCGTGCTGACAAACTCTTTCCACGATATTAGGTTGCTAGTGACATTTGCTGACGGAGAAGTTCAGTAAGTACTTTCTCAAATCGAGAATACTGTCCAGGATTTATGACCATAATGGCCGTTTTTACTCCAATGCTTCCAACCAGTCCAATTGACATATAGTTACTACTTGGCTTTTTATCCCCTAAGTTTATTCCATATAGATAGAAAATATAATGTTAAAAGTTACTTATGAGTAGCGCCATCCAAATGTGTTTGATATTTTCATTTCATATTTCCGACAATTTGACCTCCACTACCTTGACCTTCCTAACGTTCACTTACCTTTAGTATACACCTTATAGGAAACAAAATAAAGTTGAATTTCAGTTGTAATTTCCAAAGGAAAACGGGACGAGAATTTCAATATCAATATCGGAAAGTTATTGAAGATCTGTCAGGTATTGGATTCAATTTGATTCTTTTTTTTGTCAGAAGCCAAACGGCTACCTCGTACGGCGGCGCCAATTGGGACGAAAATAACGCGTATTTTTAAAATTGTTAGCATGTTCCGAGTTACGCAGGTGATTCCAGAAAGATTTAATGGGAAATTCTTGTTTTGTTTTTGCAGTCGAAGTTGAATATTTTTATTTTTTTTAGGATATAGCACAAATACAGTTTATATTAATGGTGAAGGGTTCAGTTAACTCGATTCTCAGTTTAGATTTTTAAACTTGTGGAGTATGATGGAGTATTTGTATATATATTGTATTGTGTAATGTATGTATGTATCATGTATAATCAATTGTATTTGTATGTATAACCTGCCATGTCCCTCACTGAATCACTCAAAGGTTGACTGGTAGACAATGCCATGTGGCATTAAGTCCGCCTCGTGCAATGTAAACTGTAGGAAATTTTAAATAAATAAAAAATAAAATGTAATCAAAATATCTTTACACGTAAAATCATTTTATTACATATCACGTTTTTGTATCATAATCTTGTTTTAACATGTTCATCTTTCGCCTCGGATATGGTGTAATAACGTGGCCGTTGGCACGATATGAAAAAATAGAATGTGCTATACCTAAGCTTAAAATATGTTTGCAAAACTACTATATTCCTACACGTTTTCATTATTCCTAAATCTTCCCACTAAGCCCTTTGCTTGTAAGATGTATGTATGTATATTCTGTTGATGATGCTAAAACATAAAAGTAGACCAAACAGAATAACACTTGTAAAATTTGTGGAAACTTTTTTAACCTTTTTATTGTAGAGTTAACCTACAAAGGACTGTCCTATATGAATTATACACACCAATAAATAACCTTAATTTCCATACATAATTAACATTATCCCACCATACGTATTTATTTATGCCGATGGCTGTTTCAAGTCGTGCTTAAGCACTAATTTTTCGTTTGTCAAAGATAATAAGTTCAACTTATGTATGTATTATGCCCTGTGTCGGCCATTGTACCTCAAAGTTTACTTGTTTAAATGACGTCATCCAGGATACTTTCTGTGTATGAGTTTACTGAAAATGAGGCCTTATTCCCTTACAACCACCTGCTACAAATCATTTCAAGTACTAACAAGTTGCAGACATTACTGTCGAAACGACTATATATATCTAGTTTTTTTTCATGGGTGGGGGAACAATCTCTTCATGATGGCCACAAGAGGCCTTGCTTACCTTCAACTAGATAGAACTTCCTATACAAAGAAGCATTTGTGCTTTGAAATACTTATAATAACAGTGGCACCCTTCTAGGAATTCTGGCTTAACTATTCCTAATCAGGAATAAATTCGGAGTCGTCTGTAACCAGCTTACATAGCAATTTTACAGGAGATTTAATCTCCCACAGGAATATATAATGGATGGCGCAATGGTTTAAGTGGTCACGTCACCACTACGCCGTACACACGGGACAAAAACTTGTGTGATCCACAAATAGCTGTCCCGAGTCTGGGTGTTCTTTGTGTCCGTTGTTTAAATATTTGTGAAGACACTGGAATATTCGTAATGCGGGAGTCGTCTTTAAAAAAATATATAATTTCTTCGTGGGCTCATATAGAAGATATTGTATTTTTACTTACGGCCTTATATATGTCTTTACAAAATCATGCTAGTCAGAACGGATGGCCATGTTTTCTTCTATATTCATTTGGTATTTTAACAGGTGGTAGTTCTAATTATGATACCCATAACTGAATCCCGCCAAGCTGAGTTCGCTCAGGGTATCCTACGAGAGTGAAAAGCGTTAAAATCTTAAATATCAGTGTTTATGTAACAAACTGGCTTTCGTCCACCTGAATCTCTAACATTAAATTTATTTAATGGACGTTGAGTACTGTCTGACGCAATTCCGAAGTTCCGAGTTTAGACAAACTCAGGACAAAGATTCAGAACCGTTGTCAAATTATTCAAGAGCACACTATTATTAGCATACATTGGCCATGCATTATTAGCTTTTAAAGCTAGAATTTAGATTGACTTGTGTATTAATGCCTTCTTCATGGTCGAACTTAACGCTTTCCGATGAGCGGTTTCTTTTATTACATTACAACTTGAATTGTTCATTATAATTAAGTCATTTGTTATTGAGTTTATTTGATTACAATAAAGTTTGTTGTAGTCATATAATTATTTGGCTGTTTTGGTATATCTTCGATCATAAATCGTGTCATATCTTGGTCTCCCTGATATCCATATGAGAAGTAGGTATGGCCTGAACGGGTTTCTAGTTAAATTAGAGCTGAACGCCTGGACAAGCATATCCAGCCTTAAAAAAAAAACGTGTAAACCTTTCCTTGATATTTCATCGTAGCTTTTGGTGAGTTTGTCACATTTGTCAATAAAAAGCGGTGTTAATAAAAATATGTCAATATAAAAAGGTGGTGTACTCCCCTGATCCCAATTCGAAATCGGTAATTTTAGTCGTTATAATAATTACCTGGGAGACGGAGCTACGCTCGGTAGCTTTTTGTAAAATCGTAATTATTTAATACAACTATGGCAATACATCTATGCAGTTGAACTTAAATTGCAAAACTGTATACAAAATTTCATCAAAATCGTTAGAGCCGTTTCGGAGAAACCCGAAATATAAATACATACATAGGTACATACAAGAATTGCTCGGTTAAAGTAATAAGATATTTTTTTTTATGTTTTTACAAATATGGCATTAGCCGTAATAACAGTAGTAGTCTATAGTAGTCTATATCTAACATTAGTCGTAATAATAGTCTCGAAAAATCCGAAGCTTTCAAAAACATTTCCTGTGGGTTTAAAATGTGCGCATTTTTAGTTCATTTTGAACCTTTTCGCTTTAGGCGATTTGTTTGTAACTAATTGTAAGTGCTCAAAAAAGCTATAATAACAAAAGCCATTGCCTTTCTTTACATAGCTTTTTTACTTACTGAATCATCGGATCGGATCGAATACGGCGTTTTTTTACAGCATGCATCTAAAAATCATTCATCTAAAAAATATCAATTGCTTGCATTTTATTTATGACTGTTTTTTTTTTGTTTTCAGGTAATATTATTTTCGCTTCCCGACATATACATAAGCAAAGCATGCTGTCAAGCTAAGTAACTCTTTCCTTTGCATTTATTATATCATCATTTCACTTCATTTATTATTGCTATATAGCTTTACAATAACGCAATTTCACATGACTTGTCTGATATACTATATAGAAAACAAATGAACAAAATTGAAAAAAAAAATAACAACATTCACACCAACATACGTCACTAAACACAATTTAGGGGAAACTGGGCCAATATGGACCCAGAGTTCACTCGACTAAAGTAATAAATCAATAATATAATATTAAATAAAATTCTCCCCCGTATATCATAGGGTGTTCGTATTGTGTACAAAAACGACCGTTTTACTCTGACCTGTCCTTTCTAAGCACCATAGATAATATTTCAGGTACAAGTCCGTGGCGAGGAGGTCTTGAGAAATTGGGCGAGTCATCTGTCAAAGGCGAGTAATGCTTATTTCATGCGGGAAGTTATTGCCCTTATTAGGAGGCGATTGTAAACGATTTAGCATGGTTATTTATTGCACAAATATCTCATTTATGTACATATATATTATGTCCATTCTCTCTGTCTAACAAAGGTGACCGATTTTTATAGTTGATAAAAGAAATATATTATCATATCCATATTTTAAAAATATTATTATGTTTTATGAAGTTTAAATCACGTAAATAGTTAAAAAGCTTTCTTCAAGGTATAGTGAAACCCTACTTTTCCTCAGGCTAGTGAACAAAGGAAACTGTATGAAATCAATATTGAAAAGACACTTACAAAATATTTTTTTCATACAAAACATTTTGAGGAAGAAAATTGGCTCTCGATGTTAAATAATAGTCCTAATACAATCATGTAATCTCGATTCAAGCTTTAGAGGAAGGTGAGAAAATTTGGCACTATTGTGGACTTTCGTTTCTAACTCGGCGACAAAGGGTCGCGCTGGTAACCCAATATTGTTGCGAAGGTGCTATTTATCAAGTGTGTTCTATTTTAGCTCGTCCTCATCTGTAGATTTGTAGATACGGTTTGCTCATTCGGCCAATTGGAACTCATTTTGTTGGCGTTTAGGGACAGGAGTTATTCTCGGATCGAAGGCAAAATGATGTATTGATATAACAAGGATATTTCAGATTTGTTTTGGGATTAGAGCCTATGTTCGAGACTTTTGTTTGTCCTTTCACATAGGTACAAATGGCATCTATTTTATTTAGTGATGTTATCGCCTTCACTGTGTTTGATTTTAAGGAATAAGTTCTGTGTTAATCTAAATAGGAATATATACGTATTGTGGGGTCACATAATTCCTCCCTATCGATATCGCCTACTGATATCATGTCCACTAAGATGGTGGCATTACCACCACGGTGAATTCTACGCCTAATATGTATAAAAAAACAAACTCTGTCTAACAAGTGATCACGGGAAGGATGGAATTATTGCATAGTAGGTAATTATTAAAATTCGAGAATTGAGCAAATTATCATTGGGTTGCATCGAGATATTATGTACTAGAGAAACCACTCCCAACAAAATACATGTTCCGTTTTTATTTGAATTAAAACTAAAAAGCGCTGCAGCGCTAAAACAATAATTTGTAGTCAAATCCTACAGTATTAACAAGCAGCGCTCGATCGTTTTTGAGTTGTAGTTTTCTCGCTAGCGTAAGGTCCATAACAGCGGTTACGCGTGTTGCCCAACGAACTGCTACAAAGATTTGTTTTCATTGCTTTTCGCCGAGTGAGTGAGGTTACCGGAGGTCCTAACCCTTCCTCCTCCCCCTATTCCCCTCTCCCCATCTCCCCTAGGTGTTAGTCAAGCACCTCTGCCATGTTCATCAAATTTTTATCCTAATGCCTATATCAACATCTGCAGGCTACCTACTATATTTATTATTATCTGGATATTTATTTATGTTTATGTTTAGAGGTTGTGGAAGAAATGGTGATCGGATTCTATTTTTGTTAATTTTGGGACTTTGCATGTTGGTGATTTAATGTAATAAATTTGAATTTCCTTTAACACAATGTATAGTTTGTCTAGCAATAATAATATGTCTGTAAATACATACGTATGTCTGTAGAATCATCCAATTGAGAGTAAATAGAAATATTCATGCATATAAAAATTGAGCGGTAATCGAGTCCACGGCTAGGAGCCTCACGTATCGACTGTATCGATATTACGGTTTCCGTTCCAGAATATAAATTTTTTTTTTCATCATTTAGGTTTTTTTTTATTATTTTACTAAAAAAACGACAACTCCCGCTCAAGGAATAATTCCGGTTTAGGTTCATTCAGGTATAGAAATTATGATTGGGATAAAACATTTGTCATAAACATCAGATTTTTATAAAACATGACTACTTATATGCGCATGTGAACATGAGAAGTGGTGAACCAATCAACCTTTAAATGATGTTAAGATTTTCAGATGCACTAACTATCTAAAATAATAAACTCGATTAGGATTTTAAAATTTTATCCGACCCTCTTCACGAGCTAATATAACACTTAAGGCGAGATACCCCCCGGCCCCCACAGGGACCTATAATCACCAATTTAGACAATTAGTTCGGTGATTACTCAATTACATAGAGCCCCATTATATTAGAATTCTAAATGGGCTGTATTTTTGTTCTGAAGAAAGTAATTCAATTTACAAAGTTAATGAAATTGCCTTCAAGTTTGTTAAGACGTCAACAAGTTATGTTCGGTACACTTGGACTGCGGGCCGATGGCCTAATTTTGTTTTTAAGTGTTTTTTCTAGAACAAGAACTTATAACACTTACAATAATATGATATATTTAAATGTTTGTACATTATTTAAATAGAGTAGAAGACAAACGTGCTTCTAACATTTGAAATTCTCCACCTAGACTAAATTAGGTTGCAAAATTTTTAGCTGTTTATCTTTCTTGCTTGCTTGGAAGATATCACAAATTATGATAAAAACGCTAATTGTACAAAACTTTAGCCAGTAGCCAATATAAGTACAATTTTGTATCCTATTATTGTGTACAATAAAGAATACTATCCCTTTCTTCCTTAACTGTAACACGATTGTAAATCGATTGAAGTGTGATATTCCGGAAGACAAACGCGATACAGAAGACTGCGGAGGTGTGCAAAGGTCGCTTTGAAGTTGTTTCTGTGTCGCGTTACGTCCCTTTGCAATTTCTTACGTTTGTACCATTTTATCCATGTTCAGTTACGTTGTACAGTCATTTCTATAAAGGCCAATATAACACGAAGGAACCGCTATTACTATTATATGCTTCCGTATATTTTAATGTCAGGTGTACGAAGAATACTGTTAGATTCATATTTATTAAAGATAATATATACAGTAGGGTATAAGCAAAATGTCTTGGCAGTCGGTCGCTTACTTCCTTGATAAAGGGCTCAGTCGGGTCTGAAATTACTCAGGCATCCCCGAAATACCCAACTTCCCAACTGCCGAACTTCGATATTTTACGTGAAGCGACTGCCATCAGACCTCTACAACCCAACTAGGTGATATCGAAGTTCTGTAGTTAGACCAAGTTGTCGGACTTTTTAAGGCTCCAACTACATGATAGTTGCTACAGATGTTCAAATGGCAATCAGGACCGACGGTTTAACGTGCTCCCCGAGGCACGGAGGGGTCTCAATGTGTTAAGAATGGTCACGCCTTCTAAGACTGACCTGGCTGGTATTACTTAACCTTGTAATGTGCTAACCTACTCGGTTAACACTTAGCCACGAGCCCCTCATACACAGGTGAGTAAAACCGTGTATGAATACCTTGAATAAATATTTTAGCAATAGAATTTATTTAAGTACCAAGCTTTCGTAGCACCTTGGCACAAAATTTCATTAAATTAATAATCCGTGCAGGAAACGAAGTTAATAAAAGTGAAATTACTATTCTTTGATAAACCAAACGAAGTTAATCAAAGCATTGGCCTAAAGTACCTTGATGTATTTAAGTAACAGTAATCTAGGATTTTATTTTCATCATAATCATCTCAGCTGTGAGACGAACACTTTTGAACATAAAAAATAATATAGAACCCATAAACAATATAGAAAGGTAGGAATTGTTTGCTTCATGATCAATTGGTAACCAGAAGATCAGCCGTCGCCTTGGAGAGAGAGGATTTGACAGTCGCTCCAGGTCTTGCTTGGCGCAAAGGTTGTCCATTACCGTACAGCGAGGAAACGCGGCCTATGTTATGGGCGGCTTTGCGTCGGGTAGGGATCGGGTGGACTCTTTTAAACTAGTCATTTTTTTTTGTTCAAAATTAGATGTTTTTAATTAACCAATAATATGACATTTTGTCAATTGCCCATGTAATTATTATGTTTTAATAAAAATATAGAAAGGTCACAGAAACATCACTGGATATGAAAAATTCCAAGATCTTACTTTCAATCTTTATGACTTTTGAACCTGCTGTCCAAATTTCCCAATGACATTTCTGAACTTATAAAACGGCGTATGGAGCCTAGGGAAGGGGGGGGGGGGGAGCTTGAGCTCACAGGGACATTGGTATATCCATTGTCATGTATTTCCATTAAAATTTATTAAAGCCAAGATGTCCATAATTTTATTTAGCGTGCGCTACGTTTGCATAGTACCAAGATTACACTTCCTGGCTAATACTTCACTCAGATTTAATACCTGTAGTACCTACCCACGTACAGTCGGCTGTAAATATTAATGTACAATTAGACCCGGTACAGTCGGTTGCATATTCATATAGCTATTTAGTTTGTAATAACTCTCCTTGACGTAGAGCTGAGAATGTTGTAGAAATGGCATCAAATATTTTGGAAAGTCCTCACCAATATTGTTTCGCAATATTGAGGATTTTGGGGGAGGAGGATAGGTTGACAAAATGCTGTTATCAAATACGTAAGTAGAAAAATCAAACCAACCAATGAAACTTTTTACGTAGGAGAGCCATGCTTCGGCACGTATGGGCCTCCGCTCGATACCACGGCCTCACAGAAAACCGGCCGTGAAACAATGCTTGCACTGCTTTTCGCCGCGTGAGTGAGGTTACCGGAGGCCCTAACCCTGCCCTCTCCCCTATTCCCGTCCTTCCCCTCTCCCGCCTCTCCTCCCCTCTAATCCCCCTCTCCCGTCTTTCCGCTCTTCCCCTATTCTCACCTTAAAGGGCGGCAACGCATTTATGACTCTTGAAGTTACAGGTGCCCATGGGCGGCGGTAGTCATTTACCATTAGGTGACCCGTCTGCTCGTTTGCCCCCTATACCATAAAAAAAAAATTAAAAATAGAGACATAATTGTTATTGGTTAAAAAAACCCTTTGTTTCCATTCCATGTTTCGCTCCGATGAGGTAATGACCCGCGGGGGTTACCTATGATAAAAAAAGCAATTTTAAACGTAGCTAAACAAACTACAAAGCTACAAACATGTAAACTGGTATTTTTCTCAAAGAGCACGGAGCTATGCTTTCACGTACAAGACTTGACGTTACAACAGTCATCTCTACAAGTCACTGTAATGCTCAATATAAATTGATATGATCTAACATCTAAAGATTTTTGATATGAGTTGCTTCTGATATTCGTCGAATATAAATAAAATCGGGATGTCAAAATTTTAATTTATTTTATTCAATAAACCAATTTATCTGTATAATTGAAAGAAAGAAAGAAAGAAAGAAACATTTATTTAGAACACGCACAGACATACATATAAGCAAAAAGAAAAAAAAAACTATTACTATTTATCAAAAATACGTACTAAATTAATACAGAGTGAGAGAAAACAAAAAAAAAAGGAAACAGGTCACATTCTGTGCGTGTCTAAAATGGCCGCCATCTCAGCATATGCTGCATGTAGGACATGCAGCGCTGGTTTTCAGATGGGGCCTCGAGAACAAGGTGACATCAAAAATAAAAATAAAATGAAGGTAACCTAATTACAAATACAAACACATTAAAAAAAAAATATATAGCACAGAAAAGGTACTAAATGAAAATAAAAAACAGAGACAAATTATTATTGGTATTATTTTCATTTTTTTTTCTTTTTTTTTAGTTATAACACAAAACACAATTACACAACACATTAATAGTTCTATTTAGTTCTATACTGGCAACCCAACAACTATAATCAATTTATACACAGTGATGTGCCTTAAACAATGCCTATTCTATTTATTCCCATGATTTTCACGTTCGTAGCTCTATGTGCCGTAACAAACGTTTATACAATTGTAGGCCAATAATAATTAATTCTATGATTTATACCATTCCAAAGGACTCTGTTATTGTTGGGTGGGCTCGTAGGCCTCAAGGTCTTAAGTTGCAGCAATTAGTTGCTCGATTATGTAAAATAGAGATGAGGATTGTTAAGAGAAGTGTGTTTATAGGAATTGAGGAAATGAGAATCACATAAATTCAACCAAAAAATTTTAGGAAACATCTTAAATTATTTTTATGCATTTGCATTTGAGTGAAATATCTTCTAATGGGGGTAATTTTATTGAAAATTTATTTTGACATCTTTCTTCATTAAATTTTTGTACACTTCAAACAGAAAATTCTTAATGTAACCGTATATTTTGTGAATCTTAGCGACAAAAATTGTATGTAATAAATCTATAGTTGATGGACGCGGATGACGATCACCCAAAGGACGACCACTGCTGGACATATGCCTCTTTCAATGGCTTCAATGAACAAAATATAAATATTTTACATTATTTTTTATTAATGGTAAGAACCGCAGACAACATAAAATACAAACTATATTACTATTTTATGGATATGGTATTTCGAAATTACTCAAAATGTGATGAGAATGTGCCGTTGATACCGGTTTTTCTGTTGAAGCTTCACACATAAGGTGGTGATAATTCGTACTGCTTATACTAGTAATAAAAATACTAATAAAATATACTAAATAACAATAAAAAATATTCAAATGGGAGTTTTTTGAAGTGAAAACTTCTTTAGCGGTGTTGTGCACTTTTTGGGATGGGTAAAAAATGTTAAACTCGCGTCAGGACACGTGACCTGATCGAAAATTCGTAAGACGGAGCCGAGTTTCTTATATTTAAAAAAATATAACATTCGAAACTCAAACATTTATGAGCGGCCAGGAGCGCAGAACTTTCAGTGTACCCTATGTATACATTTAGATATGTTATTACCTACTTTTTAACCTAATTATATATATACAGATGTGTGTATGTGTGTATGTATAATTATGCAAATACATTGTGAAGTTATGTTTCGTCAGTCCTACGACTGACTGTTTTTTTTAAATACCATTGGACCACCCTTGGTTATAGTCTATAGCTCTATACAATAAAAAAAAGAGTTTAAAATTTGTTTACAATCTTTACAGAGTTCAACAGTCGTTTTATTACGTAAGCATTTCCTTACTTCGTCAATGCGAATTCCATGTTCATCCATTATTGCTCAACCCACAGAAAGCAAAGATAACGTATTCTTTGTTTAATCTTATCTCATTTTATGATAGCAATATCATATAAAAATGAACTTATAACTGTTTATCTTTGAGATCAAACGTCAAAAGGAATAAAACAGTTGCTCTGTATGGTGAATTAGGAGTTATGGAGAGTACACACAAATAAAATCTCTTAAGAGCGCTTATTCCAATTTGAGTGTTATTTTGTGTTTTGTATCACAGAAGTTCTCAATTTATCCACTTTAGTTATCAAGAGGATCGTTGAATGCCTGTGTTTTTGTCATTGAATTAATTTTAGCATTTCACGACTTGTTGCACATCATTAATCACATAAGTTTGTAGACTAAGGGAACGTAATATGTGTAGATATCGCACGCACCTCTCTGAATTAGAGGGGGCAAGACTCTTCAAGTACACTACAGTAAGGTCGTCGTTGTTCAACAGGCGGCCAAGTCTACTGGGATTTCCTTTCACGAGCCCTTCCTCAGGGTACACCTGAAGCCCTGGCAATGAAATTCCGTGATAAAATACCGATAAATATTAGTCGGTTCGAGTCTAATGTCGCGCGGGTCCATTTCCACACTTGAAACAAAATGTGTCGGTAAAACAAATATTGTTCATTGAGTAATTGTTGAGTTAAATTATATTAAGTTGATAGTAATTAATGCCTTTGGAAAGCACTACAATTACCGAAATTAAGCAAGTAGCTTGCCAAAGCTTTAATAGAACTAATTTATTAAGTCAATTTACAATTGAATGAAAAATCCTTAACCAGTATTTCTTTATTTCCAAAACAGACCTCACGCGTCGTGATGTATTTTAATTAATCGACTATAACAATAATTGGTTGACAGAAGATTTGTTTCATGCAAATGAATAGCGGTCTTATTAGCATAGCGTTGAGATTCGAACGGTAGGGGTGCAGATTTATCGATAGATTCGCTATCGATAAAGACCTGCATACTAAAAGTTAAACTTATTAGGAAAAATCGTTGAAATTAGATTTCTTTGATGTCTCAAATTAAAAAAATAATATTGAAAGTTAATTATGATTTGATTAATCGCAAGACTGATGTTATTAACATTATAGTATATAATTAATATAAAAAAGCATTTTTAGTTGAAGTTGGAGCAAAATGTCTGTTTCGTTAAACAAGTTTTTATAGTTATCTAAATATGTTACTAGTAGGTAATTTTGTTAATTTCATTTTAGTAATTATTTTTTTATGCAATTAAAAACTGTTAAACTTTTGGAAACTGGTAGCGACACAATAATAAAAAAGTTAAGGACTACCCTACTCTTTAGTTTTAATATAGACCTGCCGAGTATAGTTTGTTTAATTTATTATTTGTCGTTGATTTGTTAATTAATAAGTGCAATTTAGGGTAACAAAAATTTAGAGAATCTCGAGAAATCCTAGTCGAGATTTTTCGTGCCTCGAGAAATAAAAAGGTCGAAAAATCAGAAACCCTACTCCCGCGCCAGCCGCTAACCGCAGCTATAATTTTTTGTCCCGCGTGAGTTTTTATCTTGCTATAACTTCTAAGATATTAATTTAAATTGTAGAGTGTACATGTATATGTTCTATATTAAATACTTAAGAAATAAACATGTTGTCGCCACTTCAAAAACTCTTATCTATTTTATTAAAAATAGGGTGAAACTATAATAGATAATAACACAGTTCACTATTTAATAAAAATAAGTTAATATACATTATTTTGACTGGTTACACCGGTAACGCAATGGTATTTCGATTGATAAATATTAATGAATAGTGGGGTTATGAAAGGGTAGAAATAAGTTCAGAACTATTGACTTGAGTGCGAATAGAGGTACGAATAACTTGGTAGTTACTGTTAGTTAGTGATTTTCATAGTTTATATCAGTGGTTGTGAGACTGTTTACCTACAAACATATTTATTAAGATATAAACTGACGCTATGTTGTTCACCATAGCTCCGCAAATATTCCGATATTTATAATCAAATGATAATCTTTTCAATATTTACATAAACACAAACTCACAAAATTTTTTCTCTTTAAAATAGATGTAAACTTAGATCTATTGGATCTTCTGTCTTCTACTTGATCCCAAACGCGGAAAAAAATGATAAAAACAGCTTACAAAATAACGTTACGTTACATTAAATTGTATTTGTAATTCTTACGCTCTTAAAAGACCATAGAGCGAATTACGACGTCTATCGCTGAAGGAAGCAAGAAAATGCAAAATTAACCAAGAAATTAAATTTTTCATATGATTATATCTACAATCAATGCTAGATCCAAAGCACACTTTATTGAGAGGCTGCAGTAACCGCTATTAGTTGTGCTGCTTCTGGGTATAGTCACTAGATGCAGTAGGGAGATAATATGTGCAAACAAATTTGGGTTAAGGCAGATGTGTTATAAGCGTACATAAAAAATAATACCAAACCTTTTTGCAATGTTTTTTGCTTAACTTTTGCATGTATAAGTTGTTACGGCCCTTTTCAATTCTATATTCAGATTCTCCGTATAATTTTGGGAACTGCTTCGTAATTCTGCATATATTTCATATGTACTACATGTCCCGAAAAACTGTATTGTTTTTGCTTCGCAATTACCGTACCTTTTCGGGGTTAATTAAATAAAATATACAAGCACGTCTCTTTACATATTTTAGCTCTTTTTGTTTTTACACATTTTTAATTAAACGAATTTAATTAAACACGGCTTCAAGTTTATTCGATTCGAAAGACTGTTGGGTGATAATTGTTATTTCTCTGGGTCAATTTGACTCACTCGAATACCTAAAGGTGCCTTATTATCTTTCAATAAGTATGTTTTATAAATATTTTACTTGCCTTAACAATGGATAAATAGTTATAGTTTAAACCATTACATTTCACCTTAAGCATTATCAAGAGAGAGCCTTTATAGTTGAGTAGTTGAAAACCTCCATTCCAAACAAAACCTTTAGCAATCAGCACTACTTGTATAGACTGGCCTGTTGGTCTAGTGGGTTCGATTCCCACCCGAGTCTGGGTGTTCTTTGTGTCCGTTGTTTGTATGTTTGTAAAGTCCCCCGCGACACAGGAGTAATTCCTAATGCGGGAGAAGTTTAAAAAAAAAAAAACTAATGAGCAGAATCTATGTTCTGGAGCTTCTCAGGATCTTGTTGGGATTGGGATTTTCAAATAAACATGCAGTGGTCCAGGTGACCCTCTCACATTTTCCTAACGAGTTGAAAACAAACAACGTTATAAAGAATTAGGAATATCATTATAAATTGTCTTTATATAGACCACATTTACTTTCCACTATGAAACACAGTCAAGAAATCAAAGGATTTTTATTTTTTTACTTTTACCGATAATATAAACAAATCCTTTAACCTTCAATCTAATTGTTGATGTCAAGAAAACATGTTATAAATCAAGTGGATATACCTACAATCAACATAATTTTGTTACTAAATTTTAAAATTAAAAGTTTGACTGTTGCTGTCTCAAATATCATTCATATGTTTTTTACTACAAGCGGGTTCCTATTGATATATTTAAGATATAATTGATTACCATATATCTTATTGTCAGAGTCCAATATGGCGATTGATTTTTTACCAGTAAAATTTATAGTACTATTGTGTCCCCAAAGCGGTTTGTTCAAGGATTCTCTGCTTTTTATATGAATAAGTAGCTCTGAATTAATTTGGCATAAATTTATTTCATTTTGATCTTTTTATAGTCCCATTTTAGAACGAATGGTTCTTTATCATCCCAAATAATAATCTAATCTATTTATATGTATTTACTTGTATGCATATTTTTTATTGTTTTTTTTTTTTAATTAATTAATTTCTATATGTATACTCATCGGTATATTTGTTATTAATCATCCGCTATATTATTACTGGTTCAACATAATATATGTAACTGGTATACCTCCTGATAACCTCTCAGCTTTGTACAGCTGTGTAAAGATTGTAATAATCCTGTAGGATTATTACAATCTTTTCTTCTTCCAGAAACAAGAATAAATCAAGGGCACCTGTGCAGTAAACTAATCATGAAAAACCGATGGCAAATTTGTCTTAAACATAGTGGTCAAACTCATTATACTCCTCATTTAACGTATGCATGACAATCAATTTTATCTTAGTCATGTCAAAGTAATATTCTAGCAAAAATAATGAAATAGAGTTCGTGATAAATGGATTCCGGCACTGCCTCCCCCACAAATAACTAAAGACATTGCCTCACGATCCATTCAAATCACAACAAAACCATTTTGTGGAGAATCACTTAAAGTTCTAGAAATCGTAAGTAAGAAAACAATAATGTGGGGTCAACGACCCCTCCCACGCAGTAGAAAGCTTATTCTTTGGCATTTAATGTCTCATAAACTATACCTCTGATATTAATTACAGTACTTCGGATTAATGACACGTGATTAGAGGCGAACAATAAAAATTGATTTGGTATACTAGATTAAATTTATGGTTTTTGTAGTTTTACGGAGGAAATTAATAAACTATCTAATCTGACATCTTAACATTTCAACTTTGACATTTAAAATTTATTCATAAGTTTGACAAATGTTTTTATGATATTAATTTTATTATATATTCTTTTCTTTCTAAAGTGGTGCCAGTAAATTTCTGCTGCCAATCGTACTGTTAAGGACTATTTGGGACTGATAAGGACTGCTAAGGACTGCTATGACTAGCCTGTTGGTCTAGTGGTTAGTGACACTGACTGCTAAGCCAGAGGTCGTGGGTTCGATTCCCACCCAGGACAAATAATTGTGTGATGAGCATGATCATTTGTTCTGTGTCTGGGTGTAATTTATCTATAATATGTATGTAGTTAGAAATATATAAGTATGTTTTTCAGCAGTCTGGTTACCATAGTACAGGCTCTGCCTAGTTTGGGATCAGACGGCCGTTTGTGAGATGTGTGAAGTAATTATTATTTCAGTAGCTCTGTGACTTTTGGGTACGATGTCCATAAAGGTTTCTCTTTTTGTAATAATATTATACCCAAATTGGAAAATAATTACCTCAACTTGCTACAGAATATTTTTGACCATCGAATTCCAAAGTTATGAAATTGAATGAAATGTTCCAATGATGAGACATGCAACCTTAAACACGCTTTACTAAAACTACCTTTTATGACATGAATTCATTATATAATATTGTTTTTATCTATAAGAACCCCTTTATTGTGTAGACGTCTTTCTTTATAAGCAAATCAAATAGGATTAGAAGTATTTAAAGGAGAGTTTTGTGGATTTCTTAAACTGTATTTTTTAAAGATAATTCAAATGTCTTCTTAAAATCGAGTTATTAATTGCGAAAGACGGACTATTTATGTTGATAACATTAAAGTATATCAAGATATTTTGGAATAGGATGTAGGTAGACCTAATTATATATGCAGCTGTAAAAAAGCCCACCTCTGAGATCCTGTGTATAATAAACAACTAGTTATGTGAAGGAACCCGTTCTTGCTACTAATAAACAAGCAATAAAACATGGACGTGTTATTCTAATTAAAATATGGAGTTCAATTAGGAGAGGTTCTTAGTAGTCAAGGAGCCCTAAGTCTACTGAATGGATTCAAATGGTTGTAAAAATGGGTGTGTACTCCAGGCTGATGAGCAGAGATTCTTCTACGTCCTAAATCTCTGAAACAGCCTGAACAGTATTGTTATAAACTTGTAGAATATTACACAAGCAAGTGGCCAGTCACATTTACGAATAGAGCAACAAGAGGCTGACGAACCGGTCGATTAGTTGTGACGAGACGAGACACGATGTCAATTCTGGCCAATCATGGCGCTTACCGGCCGTTTGGACGGCCAGGACTGTGGTGCTCAAAGTTGTTAAAAGGAAAAAGAAAATCCAAACGCATTGTGAGTTGCGAGATTTGATTTTAGCGTAAGCACAAATAGGATAATAGTTACTTTGTTACAGATACACCACTCCCATACGAAAGCGATAATACCTTATCTATAATGCCTACAACATTTTAAAAATACTTGGCATTACACTACTACAGCTGCAACCAGAAAATTATCTTGTTCACAGTCATTCAAATTTGAGGGCAAAGCGCCCACCGCTGCGAGTGTGTATCGTTGTGTCATCGCATTTTACTATCGTAAATATCATTATGAACATTTTTTATTAGTACGGCGAAAGTCTACTATTAACCCTTTCACTATTATTTTATTAAATTGAAAGTATAAAAAACATATTTACGTAATTAGGAGCTTGAAAATGACTTAAAACAATATTTAGCTACATGCTATTGTTTGTATCTCGTGCGGGCGCCCCCACTGACATTGGTTTTTTATTTACGATTCAACAGACTAGATTTACAACTTTCACCTTGAAATCAGAAGTTAACTAAGATATCGCTCACGATAAAGGTAACTTCTGATTTCTTTAAAAAGTATTTAACTTCTGAATTAGTATGTATTTCCCATACATACTAATTCAGAAGATAAATCACTACATATTATAAAACAAATTCCCCTGCTGTCTGTCTGTCTGTCTGTCTATCTGTTCGCGATAAACTGAAAAACTACTGAACGGATTTACATGCGATTTTCACTAATAGACAGAGTGATTCATGAGGTAGGTTTAGGTGTATAATTTATTAAGATTTTGTGTAAATTGATTGAAATGTTGATGATTGTTGAAGACGTCTCTGCTACCCGTGCGAAGCAGGGGCGGGTTGCTAATAATATACAATATGTATTAAGCTCGCTCAAGTGAATAAGTTCATAGGTTGATAGATAAGTAATATTGCTCGCACCTTGCCGCAGGGGCGAGAATAAATATGGAGTACCGAGAGGCGCGGGAAACTCTGAAGCTGGCCATTAGCCGTGCCAAAGAAGGAAAGAGAAAGGAGATGCTGGAGGGTCTCGATCGTGACCCCTGGGGTCGCCCATATCGTGCGGCGCAACAAAAGCTCCGCGCGTTGGGCCCCCCCCTTACGGAGACTCTCCAGCCCAGCTTCCTGCAGGAAGTGGTTGAGGGCCTTTTCCCGCAACGGGTGGAGCACGTACCCCCGTCGATGGCCCCCTTGGCCGGAGACGACGGGGAGGACGAGGATGATGGTGTTCCGCCCGTCACGGAGGCGGAGGTAGGGGCGGCTGTTCTACGGATCCGTTCCAAGAACACCGCCCCCGGGCCAGACGGGATCCCTGCCCGAGTGCTGGCCCTGGCCCTCGACCACATGTCCGACCGCCTCAGGGAGGTGTTCGACGCTAGTTTGGCGTCCGGACGCTTCCCTGACTGCTGGAAGAGCGGGAAGCTGGTACTTTTAAGGAAGCCGGGACGGCCTACCGACTCGGTCGCGGCCTACAGGCCCATCGTGTTGCTGGACGAGGCGGGTAAATTGTTTGAGAGGGTCCTCTCTGCCCGCATCGTCCGGCACCTTGGCGAGGTCGGCCCCGATTTGTCGGACGCCCAATTCGGTTTTCGAGCGGGGCGTTCGACGGTCGGTGCTGTGTTGCGCCTGAGGGCCGTGACCGAAGAGGTAGTGAGCTGTGGCGGCGTGCTGTTGGCGGTGTCGTTGGACATCGCCAACGCGTTCAATAGTCTGCCATTCAGCTGCATCAGGGAAGCACTCCACTATCACGGAGTGCCAGGGTACCTGAGGCGGCTAGTGGCAGACTATTTAGAGGAGCGTACCGTCATGTACGAGGACCGAGAGGGAGTTTTGAGTCGTCGGCCCATGTCGTGCGGTGTTCCGCAGGGGTCTGTCCTTGGACCACTCCTGTGGAACATGGGATACGACTGGGCCCTTCGAGGCGACTTCCCCCCCGGGCTGGGCGTAATTTGTTACGCCGATGACACGTTAGTCACAGCCCGGGGGGTGAACTTTCAGGAGGCGGCGCGCTTGGCCACCAGGGGAGTCTCTCTGGTGGTCGGGCGCATCGAGGCGCTGGGCTTGCGGGTGGCCCTGGATAAGACGGAGGCCCTTTTATTCCATGGGCCCCGTCGTGGTCCACCCCCTGGCGCCTCTATCGTGGTCAACTCGGTCCTCGTACCGGTTCAGGCCCACATAAGATATCTGGGCCTGATCCTCGACGGTAGGTGGCTCTTCGACGAGCACTTCCGACAGCTTGCTCCGAAGCTGGTCGGCGCTGCGTCCGCCCTTGGGCGACTCTTGCCTAATTTGGGTGGACCCAGCGTCGCTACGAGACGGCTGTACACGGGGGTTGTCCGGTCAATGGCACTGTACGGTGCACCGGTGTGGGCGGGAGCTCTGACCGCCCAAAATAGGGCGCGCCTCTGGCGCCCTCAGAGGGTTATGGCGGTCAGAGCCATACGCGGATACCGCACCGTGTCGACTGAGGCGGCGTGCGCGTTGGCCGGGACTCCCCCGTGGGATTTGGAGGCGGAAGTGCTCGCCGAAGTATATCGGCGAACGGCTGAGTTCCGGGCGGGAAGCGGCAGTCGGCCCCCGCCCGAAGAGGTACGCGAATGGCGTGAGGCCGCTCGCCGAGCCACCATGGCTCGTTGGTCGTCCCGGCTGGAGGCTCCACGTGCTGGCTTTGCCGCCGTGGAGGCGCTCCAGCCGGTCATCGTCGAGTGGGCAGGGCGGCAGCACGGGAACCTTTCCTTCCGACTGACGCAGGTCCTTTCCGGGCACGGCTGCTTCGGGAAGTACCTGCACTCGGTCGCTAGGAGGGAACTGAGTCCCGCCTGTCACCACTGCGACTGCAGTGAGGACTCGGCTCAGCACACGCTGGCGGTTTGCTCCGCCTGGGCGACGCAGCGTCGGGCCCTCACTGCAGTCATCGGAGGAGATCTCTCGCTACCGGCCGTCATACGCTCCATGGCCGGTAGCGACAGGAATTTTACCGCGGTCGCGACCTTCTGTGAGGACGTCATCTCGCAGAAGGAGGCGGCGGAAAGGGTCCGGGAGGACGATCTCCACTCGGACCTAATTCGCCGCCGGCGAACCGGGCGGCGGAGGCGCGCTTACCAGCGCCTCATGCCGCCCTGAGTGTGGCCGCGGGTGGACGGGACGGGTTTTCCCCTCCACCCGCTGTAGTGGCCCCCCGCGAGGAGGCGGCGTCCGCGTGTGCCTGGACGTCGCCTAATTGAGAGGATTGTACCCGAAGGTGGTGCCCGCGCTGTAGCGGGCAGGCGCTAGGAGGGTTCCGGATGTCGTAATAAAGCTGTTCCCGGATCCCTCCTACTTAAGGCGCAGTACGGCACACCGTGTGGTTTTAGTCGGTTCGATTCCGACACACCGCCCCGCCGAAAACCCCGGCGGGGTGACGGCCCGAGGGGGTTTCCACACGCACAAAAAAAAAAAAAAAAAAAAAGGGGCGAGAATAAATATAGTACCTAAAGCAACATTTTCTAATTGTATCAACGTTTCAAATTAGTAATAAGTAATAATTAAATTAGAGCAGTGCTTAAAAACTTGCAGCTGTCCACTGCGCAATATATATAATTATTTTTAAATTTGCGTGAAGTGCGAACGTTCAGGTAAGCGTGTGAAGCCGCCCGTACTGGAACTTAAGGAACACTCGGGAATACGCTAGCCGGTAGGTATATAATGTACGACTATGAGCGAGTGATGTAGTTCTGGTGTAAGCAAAATCAGACCTATGTCACTCGATGTACTTGCATGCGCTAAATACCCACAGCCTTTTGGTCCGCCGGCGGACCTTATACGCAGTCACACGCAGTAGGTTGCCGACAGCTGCTACAAAAAATGTAATTCGAGATCGTATTGGTGTATAAGAATGTAGATAAAGTAAGATAAAAAATGCCCGGCAGCACCATTTATGAAATTTAAAAAAAAATCCTTTGAACCCTATTTGCCATGTTCCCTCAAATTATGTATTAAAACCTTTTGTAAGGCTTAGAATACTTTTCACCATACAGTTTAATAATCGTAATTTTAGAAAAGGAATTTTTTTTAAATCATTGTATAAATATAAAATACATGTAGGATTTTTGTATACTAAAACGTTGAAATAAAAAATAAGCGTTAAGTACTTAATTTACATAGGTACCAATTTTTTTATAACAATATATTGAAGAGGTAAACATTTGAAAGCCCAGAAAGAGAAGGCAATAAAAACGGTAGGTATCAATATTTTTGTAGGGAGTGATTTATCTGTTATGTAGTAACTACTCAGTAGGTAATCTGGGGCAAAATATCTCTAGTCTTTCCTATTCGAAAAACAACATAGCAATTATGAATTAACGTGGATTGCATATACTATGACTAAAACTGATGAAATTAAATGGTATAACGTATTATATTCCTTGATGTGCCAAGTATCAAAAATATGATCCGACGTATTTGAACAGATATTTGAAGCTTTAATTAAATTCGTAATTTGTGGAATTTTACCATGACTTCCAATGTATTGGAATTTAATATGATTTCGTTGCCTTAGTGCTTATTTGTCGTATCAACCAAATATATCGAAAATTAACTTTAAATATACTGCATTTAAAGTTAAGACTTAAATTTCACACCTTTTGGTTAAGGAAGCTTTATAACTGTTTGCTTTTAAAACAAAAAAAAGCCATTTGAATTTTATTTGTGATATCACACTGTAATGAAAATTTGTGCTTATTTGTTCTATGTCCTGTTTATGTTCTATATCCTACGTCGTAAGACGCGTTGAGAGCTTGAGTGTTCTATGTCCACTCAATCGACCAATCACTGCCCACGACGCCATGTCACTTTGTGCTATATCTAGGTAGTGTCCTAACTCCACATTCGTATATTTATTTGTGCATTTTTGTTCTATCTCCATACAAAATCTGTAAAATAAGGTAAATTTAGTTACCATGAATAGTCGAAAATTATAACAATCAATTAATTAGTAACTCATGTATTGAGAAAGATTTTGAAATTTTAAAACTGGCTTTTTTTAATAAAAGTAAAAATCAACCAATGGTAGATAGGACAAATAAGCACTTAGACGACGATTTGGTAAATAACCTTGATACCTATCGCATATTGAATTTCATATACGGTAGACAAAAGTTTTACTAAATTCAAGGAAACAAATAGTAAACAGAATGTACTCGTGAATTATCAAAAGAAAATATAATTGAATTAGTCCGTTTATATCGTAGAACTTATAGTAGAACTAGATGGACTAACCCATTTATTACGTTGAAATATTTTAAAATATTTTTCATCTATCAAACGGACGACCACGGCGGCGGCGATAAACAATACATATGAAATTTAAAATCAGAATACTTTTTTTTTAAGTTTGACACGCGCTGTCCTTAGAGACAGCCAATTGGTACAAGGCGCATTCTACATCGTAGGTCGACAATTGTCACTTGGAGCACGTTCCTAAGTGGACGACGTTTTTATAGCCGATTGATTTGAATAGATATGAACGTTTTGATTTCTGAACGCCTCTTATTTGATTGACTCGAGTTTAGAATTTAGAAGAGTAACATTTTATTTTTATAAGGCATGGTTTTTATAACGTTGCTGTGTTGTAAGTATTTATTTTCAGAGAATAAAAAAAAAGTATTTTTTTACTGTCGATGAATACATCATTGTGTCTGCATTTGTCTATAATTAGTAAGACGAGTATAGTAAATCTTATCATTATGAAAAAAATACATTTGTAATTAGTGATTAACTGGTACCTTATTTCGAGACATGGCTTAACACGAAAGATGTTGACTCTATAATATTATTTATTAGTTTATTATATTAGACTATATATTAGAGAAGTAATCAGTGGACCCATATTAAGCAGTAATTTCTATAATAATCGAGGTCGTTCGGTAACAACTTAGAATGCCCGGCACATAATTTGTACGATATAGTCAGTATAATGTGTATTGAGATGTAAGATAAGATACAGTATTATAGCCTCATTCCTTCCTTCCTATTACGAAGACTGTCCAAAAACCAGTGACACTTCAAATACACTGTTAAGTCAGCAGTAAGAATTAAAAATAAATTATTACTTACAACATTCAAAACGGTCTTTTTTTTAATGCTGGCTGTTGAAAAAAAAAAGTGTGTGTGTACTTATGTACGCACGTAAGAAGTTATACTTTTATCTAGTTAAATAAAGTTTATTTAAATATCATAATAAATAATACATACCGTCAACTAACCTCAAATTCTACAAACGTACTCAAAGTAAAATTTAAAAACCATTTTTATCACTATCGTGAAGTTGGTAACTTTTTTGAAAAACTAAAATGTTGACTAGCTAACTTCAGGGTGCAGGTTTTTCATGGCAGTGTGCGCGCGCGTTGTAAAAATTTACTCTCATCATTTTTCCATAATGCGCCAAAAGAACGCAACAAAAACCTGAATTCTTTCTACGTTCAAAAATTACAGATTTTAAATAAAAAACAATGAATTCTCATTTAAATTACAATATTATTTTATCTGTTTATATGAAACAACGATTTGAATAATTAAAAATAGTATTCCTTGATTAACGGTAATATTTTAATTTAGGTTAACTAAAATTTGTTTTTAATTCTGCTGACAAACGTCAGTATTCTGTCATCTTTTGCAGACATCCTTTTAATCTCAAGCTTCAAATCTTCTTTTATGCTGAAACTATGTCTTTTATCTTTCACTTATAATACTTAAGTAAAACTTCCAGCAAAATTTAAAGTGTCAACATCTTTGGAAGGGCGTTTTAAGCGTTAAGTTATTAACTTAAACTTAGTAAGTAGTTGCAAGTAATAACTTAACTAAGTTCGCGCTATCGGGACTTGTCAGAAGTGATTATTTTATAGTTAAGACGCTGTTACGGGTCTTGGGGCGATAAGGAAGGGTATTTTTTTCCGTAGGTTCTGTTAGTTGAAACTATAAAGGGGTTTAGATGTTAGCTAGTTATTTATTCAGGGTTATCTTGGCTTTCAGAGGCTTATAGGAAACGCATATGATATTCTCAATAAGCTGCTTCTCACGGGCTAATCTGTTTCAGTCCCGTCCTCATAGTAGCACACTAGGAGAAGCTCTAATCTGAGTGAATATAGGTTTTGTCAATTATTTCAGTTATCCCTTCTGAACAGTACTTTTTGTTGACAGTAGGAAATGTACCCTTTTCCCTTTATTATTTGTGTACAAGTAGCGGTTAGAAGAAAAGAAATCAGCATATTCGACACATGATAGCTTACGTGAACAAAGGAAAGTTAAGTAATATTTAATATGGTTTGTTGATTTCCAATTTGGCCTTAATTGTGTAAATCAGAGAGTTGCTATTTATTTAACGGTTTTCAATTAGTGGGCCTTCTGTAAAATGTTTTTTATGCTTCTAAGCTGCAAACAAGCAGCACTCGGCCTAATATAAAACGGTTGAAGTTCACATTTATTTACTTCAGCATTGTCACCCTTAGAACAGTGTCCAGGATCTAAACAAATTCAGAAGCACAATATTACACTTATATTTAGCCATGTTACCCTACCTCAAAAACTGCTGTACCTTACATCAAGAATTAGGATCTCAATAAGTGTATTACAAACAGAGTTTGAACAAAGTTTGTAGTCTGAAGCGGTATAGAGCTGAAACTAATTACGAAAATTGAAACGGATAATATTCACACAAAATCTGATTCAGTAGAAGATAATTAGGCCTCGTATTAATTTGTTACTGGTAACGTGAAAATTGAATTGTTATCTGTTCAATGAGTATTGGAAATGTATGTAGGTATCGTGCTAACAGTCTCAGGTATTGTGGATATAATGATCATTATAGGTTGGTACTTTATGGTTTGTGAACATATTAACAATGGAGGGGGTTTAGATCGTCTTACATCGATTGTGGTTATGAGTAAACAGGAGTGAGTTTTGACAACTTCCCTAATACACTCGAGGATAGTTACAAGACGCCTGACCACCAGGGAGACTCTCTTTGTCCCTGGGAGATCCCTTGGTCGATTTTGCATAAGCAAGTTTAGTTAGAGGGAATAAGAATAATGTAAAGCCCTCAGTACGAATCTTAGTAAATTAACTACAAGTTTGACAGTTGACAATACAGACATTATCATCAATTTTTCAATTTGCCTTCGCCATATTTTCCGTTTGTGATTAGATCGTGGAACTCCGAATCCAACTCGATTTTTACTCTGAAGTGAAGTGATAAAAAAGTACACTTGAACTAACCCACTCACTATTTCTCTAATTTAATCACTAAATTGGTGTCATAACCCTAGCTTCCATAACGAGGTCAGACAAGTTGTGTAGGGTCTTATAACAAAGTTCTGAAGGGAATTTACGAGTGTTTCAAGACGACAGATAAATTGGATTATTGTCTACGAAATGTAGAATGTCGCTGCGTGCCTCAATTAAGGAGCTGAGAGGTGTTTATCGTGTAAACATGACTGGCCTGTTGGCCTAGTGGTTAATGACTCTGACTGCTATGCCATAGGTCGTGGGTTCGATTCCCACCCGAGTCTGGGTGTTCTTTGTGTCCGTTGTTTGTATGTTTGTAAAGTCCTCCGCGACACAGGAGTAATTCCTAATGCGGAAGTTGTCTTATCAACGAAAAAAAAAAAATTATTAGTGGAAAAGGCAACCAGAAGCTCATAATAGGCATGGTGTTAACTAGTTTTAAGTACTTGTAAAGCCAGCCAGCGTTATTACCTACGTTATTCTTTTTTGCATGGAAAGAGTGCTGTTAAACCACGGTTATATGTGGATTAGAATTCTTAATATATCAAGGACAAAAATAACGGCGTAATGAAGATTGATTAGTATTAGTTATCGCTCAGTGGTCCATATTCGATCATAGTTTGACTGGCTGGTTGGTCTGGTGGTTAGTGATCCTGACTGCTGAGCCAGAGGTCGTGGGTTCGATTCCCACCCAGGATAAAATTGGCCGATGAGCATGATCATTTGTTCTGTGTCTGGTTGTAATTTATCTATAATATGTATGTATTTAGAAATATATCTATAAGTTTGTTTACCAGCAGTCTGGTTAGCATAGTACAGACTCTGTCTAGTTTGAGATCAAATGGCATTCACAAAAAAAAGCAAATATATTTAAAAATATAAAAAATAGTGTCCCACCGGTATCGGGTACAGGGACCAAGCTACCCGGTGGTGGTGGGGGTTATTATTATTATAATTCATATATTATTTGTCAATTCATTTCAAGTATACAGGGTGTATTTGAAAATAGAACACTTACTTAAATAACTCCAAGGGCATGACTCTAGCATGCAGTTACAATAAGAATTTTTGAAAAAAATCTATCCGTTTACAAGTTTATGACCGTATGAATTTCTAGGTGTTTTTGCCTCCGTTTTTAATAAAAGTAAGTGGAATGTGTAAAGTAAAAGATTTTAAATGGTACATATTTTTTTTTGGATTTGTTACTGCCAGCGTTACCCCGTAATCCAATCAATTTGTAAAACACCCCTACATGTGTGCTTTAAACCCGTCATTATCAGGAATTGAAACGCAGCTACCGAAATAAAACTTAATTTTTGGAGACAAATCCTATAACTTACACCACACTGAATAAGGGATTTTGATCCGAGCTTCTCAAGCAATCTTTATGGGATTTGGGACTAATCTCCTCGAATGT
Source organism: Euplagia quadripunctaria (assembly GCA_963859945.1). Taxonomy (NCBI): domain Eukaryota; kingdom Metazoa; phylum Arthropoda; class Insecta; order Lepidoptera; family Erebidae; genus Euplagia; species Euplagia quadripunctaria. The sequence goes on from OY982584.1 coordinate 4,610,072, forward strand.
AATGTAACAAGCGTTACCGATCCTACATACAATGATCGACGGTTATCATCTACAAGACATTGTTTTAGTTTTAATTCTGTAATCCTTGCAATACCTATTTTTTCTCTTTTAGTTAAAATACCTAAAGTTAACGTTATTTTTACATCTATATATTAATACGTGAAGCGAAAACTTTGGATCCCTTTTTACGAAAATTGGGCGGACGGAGGAGTATGAAATTTCGCACACTTATAGTTTATACAGAGAAGAAGTGACGAATGCTAAAATTTTTAGACAATATTTGCTACAAAGTTAAAAAAAATGCAATAACGTACATACAGCTATGAGTGTCCAGTATATATTTTGACCTGTCATGGTACAAAAGTCTATACAATGACAGGTCAAGTAATATTGGCCAATGAAATAAACCATGGTCGAAATTCGACCACCACGCGATCTCTAGTATTACTAGTTTTGTTAACTCTTTTAACTGAGCTCCATAATCGTGTTAAGAGTGGGTTCACGTCGCGTTGTCGCAACAACGCGGTTGCTTTGTGTGGTTTTAGTCGGTTCGGTGCCGACACACCGCCCCACCGAAAACCCCGGTATGGTGACGGCCCGAGGGGGTTTCCACACGCACACACAAAAGAAAGGTGTGGCGCACTGCAATCGTTTTTAAAGTAACTCCCGAGCCATGCGGAATGTGGAAAAAACCGGACAAGTGCGAGCCTGACACGCTCACCGAGGGTTCCATAAGCAAACAAATTTGTATGTAGATAGTACGTCCATCTCGGGAATCAGTTCTCAAAGGTTTTTGCCCGTGGTTTTCGTAAGACAAACTTAACTTTGCGTTCTAAAAATACTCTCCCGTACATGGATGTACGACAAAGTCTACTTTCCAACCGCAAAATATAAGTTTGTAATCACAAAAACTACTGTTTTCATGTGATATAACAACAAATTAACGATTTTTTCCTTTACTTGTGCTGTCAGACCTTGCTTCTTATCAAATTTCATGGTCCTAGGTCAATGAGAAGTACCCTATAGGTTTTGATTTACCTACGAAATGTTAAAATTTAGGTAAATCTAAGGCTTTTAATAGCCGTATCTTTTATTGCGTTGACTTAGAAGCTTGATTTTTTACAGCTTCAAATGACCGCAGACATAAATAAGTATTTGGTATCAATTTCAACTTGATATCTCCACGGGTCCCTGAGAAAAAGGGTCTTGACAGACAGACTGATAGACAGACAGACGGACAACAAAGTGATCGTAAAGGGTTCCTTCTTTCCTTTTGAGGAACGGAACCCTAAACAAGCACTTCCTGTACTTTCAGGAGCGGATTCGAACCCTAACTACACTTCAACAGTGTACCGGTTAGGGTTCAAACCAACAACCATAGCTAACCTTTAGTTATTACGCTACTGCCGTTTCACAAATGTTTTCATGAGAAGATTAAAAAAAATCATCATTATAAATGTTCTATTTACTCATTGTGATATCACTTTTAATTTAAAGAAAATGAAAATATAATACAATTTTTTTTAACGTGAGCCATGCTTCGGCACGAATGGGCCGGCTCGACTCCGCTCGATACCACGGCCTCACAGAAAACCGGCAGTGAAGCAATGCTTGCATTGCATTTCGCCGCGTGAGTGACGTTACTGGAGGCCCTAACCCTTTTCTCTCCGTTATTCCTGTCCTTCCCCTCTCCCCCCCTTCCCCTCTTCTCCTACTCCTACCTTAAAGGGCGGCATCAAACATGGCTATTAACAAGTAACAGCATCTGTACCAAGCCGACAGATATGCACACATCAATAGTAAACATTCCGATATTGAAGTTTTCATGTTTCTCCTGCTCTTATTGCTAGACTATGGGGTCAGCGGTCATGCAGTCGCTATCATACTCAGATCTCTCTGGATATATCTTTTTTCGAAAAATATAGTTCTCAATTATAAAAGCTATTTCACGAAACGAAAATTGTGACGTCAGCCTTTGGTACATATTATATTTGATTGCTTATCCTGTTTTCCTCTTTCAGAGTAAATATCATTCATTTGTGATTTCCGCTTTATCTCATCTCACGGATCTATGGGCTACCCTTACCGGTCATTAGTACCTAATCGGTTACTATCAATACCGTTTATCATATCTCCTGGTCTTTCACATGAAGTTAATTTAATACAAATGAGAATAAAGAAATATTAAATTAAATCCTCCATAAAAGAGCTTTGAATGAAACATTATTAACATTGAAATTAATGAGTAAAACACTGGTATTTAAAACCTATTGTCAAAGAAAACTTTTGTCTTTTACAAGACAAAAAAATTACAACCAAAAGAAATAAATCTTCATTTAACTGTATTACAATTCAACTTTAATCAAATGGAAAGGAATTAAAATTCGTATGAAAATGCAAATCATTCGACGGTCATTCGTTAAGTTCACACTGATTAATTAGATTAAGCGAGTGAATGAGGTTGCAAGTCATTCTTTTGTTATAAACACTTATTAATAAAAATTGTTTTTCGTTGTGCACTTTAGAATGTGATTTTTATTCATTAAAGTCTAAAGTTGTACATAAGTAATTATCCTTCCTTAAAACAGCTCGCACTCAACTAAGAATCGAATCATGTAAAAACACTCTTCGATGGAAGAATAGTTGTATAATGACTATTAAAACAAGTAATAAGAGAATTACCATTGCAACGATTTGAATCAAAACTAAAGTTTTAGCTACTTGTTAGAAACAGTCTCACAACCACCGATATTAACTATGAAAATCACTAACTAACAGTAACTGCCAAGTTGTTCGTACTCTCTGGCCTTGAGATAGTTCACCACTTATAATACATTCCTACCCTTTTATAACCCCTCTATTCATTCATATTTATCAATCGACCAATAGAATTGCGTTACCGGTATAACCAGTCAAAATAATGTCTATTAACTTATTTTTATTAAATAGTGAACTGTGTTATCATCTATCATCTGTTCGCTCATAATTTTAATAAAATAAATAGGAGTTTTTGATGTGGCAACAACATACTTGAAAAGATCTTTTACACCATAAATGATATTTTATTGTAACACATATACATATACATAGACATAATCGCGATAATATTTGAAAGGTACAATGCCTCTTGGTTACCCGATGTTTCAGATTGTAAGAGATGCACCGAATGCAATTCGATCGAATCGAATATTATCGCGATTAAGTCTCGAGTTACACATCTAATATGTATCAAAGTCGCGAAAGTTTAAAAAGAAAAATAAACATATGGCTAGTTTAGTAAATTATGTTTAGTAGTCTAAGTAACTTAAACTTAAGTCAAATATTATATACATTCTGTAAACTTTTCCAAGAAATAAAAAGGCTTATATATGCCTATATATAGATATATCATAAGTAGTAGCAGTCTTAACCTTAATCGAATTCAAGATCTGGAAGTGAAATTATCCGTTTGTTTAAAATGTACTCGATCAATCGATTAACGTGATTGAAGCACGCGACGCGTTGGAATCGATCGATCGATTAACCTGATAACTATCCACTGAATCACGCGACTGGAAGAATTTAACGTAAGAGCTGAATCTGATAATGATACACTGGAACAGAGATAAATAATGTAAAAGATCAACAAATAAAGCTAAATACACAAAAGGAAATGTAAACTGAACACTGTATTTAACTTATAGTATCTTACTTATTTAGAGAAGATCAGCATGGCTGGTCACGAAAAACGAGAAATTTAATAGTAGGAGAGCCATGCTTCGGCATATACGGGCCGGCTAGACCGGAGTGATACCACGGCCTCACGGCAGAAAACCGGCAGTGAAGCAATGATTGTGTTGCTTTTCGCCGAGTGAGTAAGATAACCGGAGCCCCTAACCCTCCCCCCTCTCCTCCCCCCTCCCTTTCCCTACTCTTACCTTAAAGTCCGGCAACGCAATTGTGACTCTAGAGTTGCTGGTGCTGATAGGCGGCGGTAGTCATTTACTATAAGGTGACCCGTCTGCTCGTTTGCCCCCTATACCATAAAAAAAATGTATTTTATATTTATACAAAGATTAATAAAATTCTTCCTTTTATAAAATTAGGATTATTAAACTACATTATTTGAACATGGCAAATAGGGTTCAAAGGATTTTTTTTAATGTCATAAATATTGCTGCCGGGCTTTTTTTCTCTGACTTTATCTACATTCTTATACATCAATACGATCTCGAATTACATTTTTTGTAGCAGCTGTCGGCAACCTACTGCGTGAGACTGCGTATAAGGTCCGCCGGCGGACCAAAAGGCTGTGGGTATTTAGCGCATGCAAGTACATCGAGTGACATAGGTCTGATTTTGCTTACACCAGAACTACATCACTCGCTCATAGTCGTACATTATATACCTACCGGCTAGCGTATTCCCGAGTGTTCGTTAAGATCCAGTACAGTCAGTTCGAGTATATGTATGTGACCCTGACCTGCTAGAGCTATTGCTCACACTCCTCAATCTATCCGTATAAGCACAATCCCTTACCTGCCATTCATCCCCACACATTGGAACCTAAATAGACGGTTCCAGAGGAATTTCCTCCCGCGAACGCTCCGGCTGTGGAATAAGCTCCCTACCGAGGTTTTCCTGAGGGACTACGGTATGGCGTTTTTCAAGAAAGGAGTGTATAGGTTTTTAAAGGGTCGGCAACGCGCATGCGAGTCCTCTGGAGTTGCAGGCATTCATAGGCTACGGTGACCGCTTACCATCAGGCGGGCCGTATGCTTGTTTTCCACCGACGTAGTATAAAATAACCTGCCATTGCCTTCTCTTATTATCTATCTTTCTCTTTCAAAATACTCCCAATTTTCTTATCTTTAATTCCCAAAGTGCCTGGTTGACGGCAATAGCATTGCCGTCTTGCCTTGCCCCCTATTACGTGATTGGGACTGGGTGTTTAACGCCTCTGCTTACCTCTTCGAGAATATTAGCGTTAATGTATGTAAATTTGTAACCCTGTCAAAGCTGCGCCGTGTCAGTAATACTTTAATTTAATTATTCCTTATCTCATCAATTTTTGACGGGTCACAACCCATCTCAGCTTGTATTCTAGCCTTTGGAAATATTTCTTTTATATAACTGAATTGGGAAACAAGTACACAGCCCACTCCATGGCCCATGGCAAGGAAAAATTTAATGTCACGTGTGCATTGCCAGCTTTAGCTAACTTCTCATTGAGATTTGTTGACCCTAGTCACCAACAAAAAAAAATAGTTGAGTAAAACTAAAAAAACACACTTTTATGACAACCCGAATTAAAAAGTAAAAAAGCCTTCCACTATCCACCTCCTGGATTCATCATCAGACCATCATTACTAAGCCCAGTCTGTTGGATTTGTCAAAACAAACATATGAACCCAAACTCGAATTGTGTACTAGTAGCCACTAAAGCGGTCCACTATCCATCTCCTGGTTCCATTGATGATGGATGATCTGATGGATCAGCTCCAAGATGCTAAATTACATATACCTACATACAAACTGCCATTTCGATACGATAGAAGTAGGTCAAAATTTACTTACAAAATTTGTTCATATAGTTATTAACAAGTGTAGCTATACCGACTAAAAACCACACGGTGTGCCATATTTTATACGCAGCATGGCACATAGTCTGGTTTTTAGTCGGTTCAATTCCGACCTCCTTTCCTTTCAAATTACACTTCATATTAATGTAAGTTACAGTTTATATGTAACATTTATGCCAAAAATATATTAAGATATTTTAGATCTGATAAAATAAAGCAGAACTTTATGATACTTTTCCGTTTTTAGTCTCAATCTATAAAATTATTTTAATCGGTAATTTAGCAAGTTCTGGCGGTCTGCCAGTGGCCGGTCTTACAATACTATCGTAGCATCTGACGCCATTCCTATATCAACTAGGTACGGGGAATAAAAATCTATTAATATTTTCATTTTTAGCTGTCCTTTTTCATACCATCTAAGAGAAAGTCTAATATACTCTAGTCAACAATTAAGCGATTATTGCTATGCCTTTGGAATTCCACCGACTAATGCACCTCTAACCCATAGAAGAGCAGTAAAGTGGCATCTACGTAATCCTATATAATCTTATAAATGCGAATGTAAGTTTGTTTGTAACGCTTTCACCTCTAACCTAAGTAGTTTAGAGGTGAAAGCGTTACAAACAACTGTTTGAGTAGTACTCAACCGAACATTATAAAATTGGGCATACATATTTAAAAAAAGTTCAATAGGTAATAATGTCTTTCATCTAGAGAAAAAGAACTGTTACCGAGGGATAGATTTGTGGAGGAACGGGTGTTATGTCCTTCCAACACAAACGGAGGATCCTCCGACCAGGTTAGGTGATCAAGCCTGTAGGACCGCGGCCCCACGGTTGATGTTGGAAAGTTGTATATAATGCGCGAGAACTCTCATAGCGCGATCCAGGATTAGTAGTTACTCCGTAGTTCTGCTCGTCTTCGCTAGATGATGTTGACGTTTGTTTTTGCTATATGTGGAAGTCACCGCAGATTGATTGACAAATACATACAAACCCTTATCTCAAAAAATCCTTAAACCATAGAGCAAAATATGTTTAAAAAAATTAAATAGCAAATGGGCAAATAAAATGACGCTTGTTCTGTTTATTTAACTATCAATATTATATGAGGGTACATTATACAAAAATATACTTAAATCGTTCTGTGCCTACAACACCACGATGCGGTATTCGATCAAAAATACAGTCAATGCACAACTTTTTGATGGTTCATATTTAACCCTTCAAACTTCGTCTCATAATTGCCCTACTCTCGATTAATCGACTTCCCAAAAACAATAATGTCGAATTCTATCTCTGTCTTACATACGCAATATTGCTATCTCTTCATCTCTTTTTTCCTGGTATATTAAGGGGAGCCCACATTATAGCCTATTTAGATAACAGTACGTTTATTTTGTTAAACGTTTCCACGTGAGCGCTCCTGAACGCCTCAGTAGGGCTCATTTATTGTATGATGCCTACACAGATGTGTAGAGATTGCTATGTTAAATATAGAAACGAAATATAATAGTAGCATTTGTTCTTTCTTTATTTGCTTGCTATGTTGACGGAGGGGTTTAAATAGTTTGCTCGTCAAATGACACTAGATAAAGTGTTGTGGGTTCGATCCCCACATCCTGTTTCTTTTATAAAGAATGCTAGCAACGTGGGTGACACATAAATTTGTCAGGAGTAGGAGTCAGTCAGTCAGCAAGTAGATTATTCCAATACGTAGATTCTATGGAGAAAAACAGGCAAGTAACTCCAAAGACACTCTTTTTTAACATGTTTTTTCCATTTTTCTGGGTATATTGCTTATAAACGTAAATAAAATGTGAGGTCAATGTAACATATTGTTCTAAAATATAAACAGACGCGCAAATTACTTCTAAAAGTAATAGCAGTCCGGAGAAGATCAGCCCCGACCAACGGCACCCGTTCACGCGCACGCACACATCAGCGATCGTAGTAGTGAGAAATATTATCGTCTATTAGTTTTTCGATCTGGTCTTGGTTTGGGACTTTTATAAAAGCTATAATGTATTAATAACTAAGTATATCGTACAATTGTGAATACAATATTGCGACGTAATAAAAAATCGTCCTTTTAATAAGCAGTAATTATAAACTGGTATTCCTTACATATTGAATTTATTTTTAGCAGACAGTCGGACGGAGCCCTCGTTAATTAAAATTCTATTCTCGATTTTCAGGTTTTGTTGAGTGCGCTTTGTTGCCAAATACCAAGATACTATATTAAATTATTATTTATATTATGACTTTAAATAATATTTTGTAACTTATGTATTTAACGTAACAAACATCCGATGTAATTTTTTTTTAAGTACAACGACTAAATGTGCTCCATCCCGTGGCTGGCGACCAGCAGACGACTACGCAATATTTTTTTAAAACACATTGACATATATTCTGCTGGATTTTGCGACTATCTCTTCGTGGATGTTCTATTTTTATTGGGATATTGTCGTCAGCTATTTAACATACAGTATCAGCTATCCCCATAAGAAAAAATCACAAGGTGTAAGGGGCGGAAGGAGGCCATGCAATTTTACCTCTACGACAAATCAATTTATTCGAAAACATTTCTTAGGCTATCGGTAAAGTCACGTTTGAAGTATGGTACTTTGCTTTATCTTATTGCAACCTGTTCCTGTTCTTATATCCTTCCTATTCACTTAATACTGTGACATCAAAATCTCTCGCAACATCCTCACGTGTTCCGGTGAATTCACAGTTACGTCAGTTCCTTCATTATTTTTAAAGAAATACTGAACAAATTATGTGATTTTGCTGATGTGGCATCCCATACTGTCGTTTTGGTTGAATGAAGTGGCTTTTGGTGTTTAAGACGATGGTTTTCCTTACTCCAGAAGTGATAACTGTGCTTATTCACGTGCCCCTTAATGTAAAAATATGCATCGTCCGTAAACAATATATTTTCAAGGCTAGAGCCGCTGAGAACCGCAAAAGCATGCGGTTTTCTGCTCCATGGCTTTTTTTGCGTAAAGCGATACAGGGTGCCGATAGTCTCCTTAGAAACTTTTAAAAATCTTACAATACTTGCCAAACTGCATCTTAATAAGTAATTGTAAAATTTATAGACATCAACAAAAAAAACATAACTTAAAAAACTTTCATAATTAGCCCTTTACCGCTGAAATTGGGTACTGAACATCCAAGGGTAAAATCCGGACTCCAAAAATAACCTGGTAATTTAACACTGTCTGCGACAGGCACGATGTTTACTGAAAAAGCTTCTTCTGTATAATTCGCGCTAATATTGTGTGTCGTTGGTGATCATAAAAGTGGTCGGAGTTATCCCATTTGCATTCGGCTAGTTTTTATTTTCCCAGTTCTTCTTTGTAGTAACTTCTTTTGCTTCTGTGCTAGCTTTTACCTTGTGCTGTGAAATAAAGGCATTTAGCGACGTCACGAGGCACCGAATCAGCTATATCCATGGAGCCTTCTATATTGCGTAAATGGCTTTATTCCATTGATCAGCGATTTTGATGATGATGATGTAGGCAGGGAGGGAATGTACACAATAATACATAATATAATACAATTGAGACTCTCTCCACATGAAACCAGAAAAAAATATTGTATCGGCAATTGGGTCTTGTTTGAAAAGGAGTACTTACTTACTTTTAGAACACTGAACAAACCAACTCCACGACTTTCCTTTTCATAATATCCAAGGAGCGACCTTACACGTTATTCTGAAAAAATTAAATTAAAACTTAATATACTCCTAACATTTTACCATTCTGTATAACATTTGAAACAACATTCCTAGCAAAACTTTTTAAAAACGTCTCACCACAGTATAAAAATGTTTTATGAGACCACAGAAAATGTGTAAGGATAAAACTGGATGTTTTTTAAATGAATGAATGTTACTTCACTAACTTTTGAATTGTTGCCTCACGCGAGTGCCATCTTGGTTAATAGTTGTGGAGCTGGCAACTGCAGGTTTCCTTTAAATTGGGCATTTTCTATTTATGTAAATAAAATCTCATCAGCCTCATCAGTCGATAGCACAACGACTTTGTTCTGTACGTCACGATCTTTAACATTCAGTGATAATTTCTATTTCTTGTTGTCTAATTAACAAAGTATTGCAGTAGTGAAGGCATAGTATTAGTATCAGTTCAATATTCAGTGGCGGTTCGATACAAACTAAGTATTTATTCTATTAATATAATTTTATAATTGTTTATACTGAAAGCACGCTATGATTTTTAAAACATATTTACAGTTCCACATTTGAGTTTTATTTTTAAAACCTTGTAGTTTAATTTGTATGTTTTAGCCAATAAATATATAATACTCAGCAATTGATAAGAATAGGTTAACAAGATATTATGTAAGAAGAAAAAATAGCGACATAACATTAACAAAATAGACTTACATATAAATGTTTACACGGCGAAAATTTGTTTATTAAATGACTGATTTGTAGTTGGTAAAGAAAGTAATAAACTTTCACTAACCTTGTGGTATAAAATGTAGATATTAATAACTTTTCTAATTAAAGCTCTACCTCGGGCAATGAACAGTTATTCTCTCGTATATCTCAAGAATGGAATAAAATATTTCAATAACTCAGTTTATTATTACATTCTATTCTTAGAATATGAGATACCTCTCTCGAAAAACATAAATATAATAATGACGTCCTATCATGAGTATTTTACAGGTAGAAGTTTTAATTAATATTCGTTTTAATAAAAGACGAAGTAACTAGCTCCTCGGCTAAGTTGCTCATAAAAGTTTATGTTTTTAATGTCATAAAAAATTGCTATGTAAATTCTTATTTCGTTGATGTGCCGTCTTGGCGTAATTTTGTTCAGAATTTGTACGCCTAATGCGTCGTGGGCCTAATTTTGTGAAATGTTTATGATTTGTAATGATTATTAAATATGCAATGCATGTTATGTACATACAGTGACACCTTAATATAAAGATTGCCTCGATTTAACAAATTTTTGGAAATCCTTTATCTTAATCCCGTAAGACTTACTGCAAAAATATCTTTACACTAGCCGTCCCCGCAGTCGTGGCGTAATATTTTACAGCCAGCCAGAGGAAGCTATATCCTCGATAAATAGGCTATCCAACAACAAAATAATTTTTCAATTCGAACCAGTAGTTCCTGAGATTAGCGCGTTCAAGCAAACTAATAAATAAACTCTTCAGCTCTATAATATTAAAGTAAGTATAGGTTACAAAGGTCAAAACCTCTTTATAACGAATTTTGAATGACGGAGAATATCAATAGAAAGCAAAATTTATCTCTGTTTTTCGGTTTTTGCCAACCAATAACCTTCACATAAGGTATCCTACGAATCCATCACACAAAACTCCACAGGAAATCATGTATCGACAGGTTCAGGCACATTAAATCACTACACATTATAACTACATATTATAAAACAAAGTCCCCCGCCGCGTCCGTCTGTCTCTTTGCGATGAACTGAAAAACTACTGAACGGATTTTCATGCGGTTTTCACTAATAGACAGAGTGATTTATGAGGAAGGTTTAGGTGTATAATTTTTACCCGAGCGAAGCCGGGGCGGGTTGTTAGTTTATTATGTCTCAATCACTGTTATTTACTGTTAGTAATGTAAACATGCAGTTTCTAATACAAAATAATGTTGCAATGGCTGAGGAGCGTAAAATGTGTTCTTTAACCGTCGCATCGCAGAGAAAGTAAAAGTTTTTTTTTTTTTTTTTTAAAAGACAACTCCCGCATTAGGAATTACTCGTGTGTCGCGGGGGACTTTACAAACATACAAGCAACGGACACAAATAACACCCAGACTTGGGTGGGAATCGAACCCACGACCTATGGCATAGCAGTCAGGGTCACTAACCACTAGACCAAGAGGCCAGTCATATTACCAGTGGAAGGTTTGCTATAACAGGGTGTGTTATAAGAGTTCGGAATAATAATAAATAACTTGGTACACCTCACACGCGGCCGTCTGATCCTAAACTAGGCAGAGCCTGTACTATGGCAACCAGACTGCTGATAAACATACTTATATATTTCCAAATACATATATATCTATACTAATATTATGAAGCTGAAGAGTTTGTTTGGTGGAACACGCTAATCTCAGGAACTACTGGTTCGAATTTAAAAATTATTTTAGTGTTGGATAGCCCATTTATTGAGGGAGGCTATAGGCTATATAACACTACGCTACGATCAATAGGAGTGGAGCAGTGACCATAAACGCAGGTGAAACTGCGGGGACGGCTAGTTATGGACAAATTACACCCAGACACAGAACGAATGATCATGCTCATCATACAATTATTTGTCCTGGATGGGAATCGAAACCACGACCTCTGGCTTAGCAGTCAGGATCAATAACCACTAGACCAACAGGTAATAAACTTTTTTTAACCTACTACGTATAAAAAACCTCATTGTAAACAATTACTTGGTATAACGAATATTTTCTAAACCCTTTGTAATACCGATATTTCAATGTATGTACAAAAGGAGTATTTGATAAAGGGTTTGTTAGGGCTTCTTAAATTCTATTGTATTGTTAGTGATGATTACATTAAAAGGTTTTTGTGATACTTCATAAATTTGTGGGTATATCCATTATCAAATTTTACTAAAATCGAAGCTCTTAGTTGTCACTCTCAATCCTGATTTCGTATCATGAATTTTGAAAGATGGCTTTGTCAATAACTGCCTTTATCAATTAAAAAGTAAACCATTGTATCGTAATAATCCTAACTATATAATATCGAAAGTGAGATTGTTTGTTTCTTTTTTTATGGTATAGGGGACAAACGAGCAGACGGGTCACCTGATGGTAAATGACTACCGCCGCCCATCGGCACCTGCAACTCAAGAGTCACAAGTGCGTTGCTGGCCTCTAAGGTGGTAGTAGGGGAAGGGTGGAACAAGAAGGGGGGGGGGGGAGGAAGGTTTAGGGCCTTCGGTAACCTCACCCACGCGGTGAAAAGCAATGCAAGCATTGCTTCACTGTCGGTTTTCTGTGAGGCCGTGGTATCACTTCGGTTGAGTCGGCCCATACGTGCCGAAGCATGGCTGTCCCACGATTCTTGTTACGCTTTTTAACTACTTTAACTACTCAACCCTCAACCGACCAACATTAGATTTTGCATGAACTACCTACTCATTTTACGTGAAGCGACTGTCATCAGACCTCTCTCTCTAGTAAAAAAACCTCTCAGTTTTTTTACTTGGCGATATCGAAGTTCTGTAGGTAGACCAGGTTGTCCTACTTTTTAGAGCTCCATCTACCCGTAACGAATGCTCATATGGCAACCGGGACCGACGGCTCTCCAAAGCTCAGATTGGCTCAATGTGTTAAGGATAGTCACCCATCGTAAGACTGATAATGATTATGATCCTAAGATTGATGATACCATTGTCATTGGCACAGAAAAGAATATAAGGTATCTTTTAACCAGACAAAAATGTATTGTTCCCGAGAAATTCCACTGACAAAATCTACATTCTTCTGCTCGCTCGGTATTAAACAAACAGCCATAGTTTTATTAATGTCAGCTCTCTTACGAAATATTACCTACTAGCAGCGCCCTGCGGTTTCACCCGCGTAAGTCCCAATCCCGATGGAATATCGGGATAAAAAGTAGCTTATATGTTAATCCAGGTCTCCAGCTATCTACATACCAAGTTTCATCGCAATCGGTTCAGTAGTTTTGGCGTGAAAGAGTAACAAACATCCATCCATCCATACTTACAAACTTTCCCGTTTATACTATTAGTAGGATATCAGTCAATTTTTCAATTTCAATTTGTCAGTTTTAAAATAAGATTGATGTATTAAAAATCACGAATTTTCCTACAATTCTAAGCGCTTTACATTATTTACGGGATCTACTATACGACCCTAAAAATGACCACATCTTTCTGTAACACCCTGTAATCTATATAATAGATCTAATCATTTTCTTATCGCAGAAAAACAAATTTACATTCTACTCCACAGACTTTTGCGATATCAGCAATTTATACAATATTTTGGTGAGATAAAAAAGGAGGTTCTTTTATGTCCCTTTTATACATTTAAGTGTTCCAAATCGGGATACCGTCAACCTTTTTAAAAAAGCCGTTCGGCCCAGATAAAGGACTAATCAGTTCTTTACCCACTTCCAACGTTGGACTCGGCGGTAGACAGAATGGAAGTGACAACAATCGAAATGTCGTTAGTGACTAACAATGGCTAAAATAATATCTAGTAATCCTAAGATCTGATTATTGATTGATTTTATCTTTTGTAATTAATGATCTCTAGGTTCAGAGAATATTTATAGTTACTAAGTATAGTTTTTGTTCGTGGGAGAGTCATGCTTCGGCATGTAAGGGCCGGATCGACCAGAGTGATACCACGGCCTTACAGAATAGAATTGGAATAATGCTTCACAAGTGTCTTTATTCATGTTATGTTATAACTTCATGTATATGTAGGTAGTATATTATATGTATAACATCCGCCTTATGCAATTTATTTGCAGGAAGTTTAAATAAAAAAAAAATCGGCAGTGAGGCAATGATTGCATTGGTTTTCGCCGCCTGAGTGAAGTTACCGGAGGCCCTAACCCTTCCATTTCCCCCCTCTCCCCTCTTCCCGCTCTTCCCTACTCCCAACTTAAAGGCCGGCAACTCACTTGTGACTCCTGAGTTGCAAGTGCCCATTTGCGGCGGTAGTCATTTACCAGCAGGTGACCCGTCTGCTCGTTTGCCCCCTATACCATAAAAAAAAACATCATGACAGATTCAACGGTCAAAAGTGCGTTGACGGCCTTTGAGATGAAAGTACGCTCTTTTCTTGAAGATTTGAAGTTCGTATCGGTCCGGAAATACCGCAGGCGACAATTTGTTCCAGAGATTGATTTGATTTGTTACTGCACAAGTTTTCTTTTGTATGTATGTACCAAGTAACATGTTATAAGTCAACTATAAGAAAGAAATATTGGCACTGTGTACTAAACGGAGGCTTGAGCATCTTAATCACCTGGCCGCCTGACGGTGAGCGGTTATCACTATCGGGCACTGCATACCAGTGGTATGCAGAATCTAACAAAAAGGAATGAAGTAAGGTGTCCGAAAGAGGTAGAACATAACTTTAAATCAGGTTTTTTGATATTGGTTGTTAAATCATGCAGTTATACTTTGAGCCGTGTCAGCAACTTGATTTATTCATTGCTTTAATCATAATTTAAATCAGTTCGCGTTCATATTCGACTATCAATTGACGTGTCGCGACTAACATATATCATTATCATTAATATCATTATTGTCTATCGGTATAGTCAGTTAAATTTATTCCTGAGTTTACTGATTTATCCTATAATCTAAAACCCTGGTGTGTGTACGGTCCGTATACAATAGATTATGTCATAGTATATTTTGCTATTCTTACCTAACGAAACTTATTTAGATCATTTTCAGTGGTGGATAGCTAAGCGTTGTGACGATAATAGTCATTTTTACCAAACAATATAATATTCTCTTCATATCGTGTAAATAAGCTTTCATGTCACATAAGACTTTCCAAAATCGTTTTATTTAATATTTGGCAAGTCAAGATCTAATGACGGTACAGGTAGTAATGCAAGGATCTTGGGCTGTCGTGTCGACTTTCATAATAATATGATTGAAATTATTAGTTGTAATTAATATAAAATGATAAGTATGATAACATATCTAGTGTACGTTATATCAAAGAGTCTTTAAACCTGGGTTACCAGACGGCCAACATAAAATCCTGTGCAAAAAACTCCGCAAATAAATCACGAAGTAGCGCAAAACTTCTTTGAGCGAGAGAGACGGAAGATTAATGATATTATCTCTATCTTCTTTAAATAAATAGGTTGTAATTAATCGTAGATATTGTTGAGATCAGTTTTTTAAGTTGTTCCTTACATAAAAAGTGACGAGTAAATTTTTAATAATTGTGTATGTTACAGAGATAATATAGTTACTTAAATAGAATATGTGTTATATATTGCACAAAACTAAAAACAAATGTGAGTACAATAGTGTGACGGTCACATCACCAAAAGCGACATCTACTAGACAACTTTGTTTAAATGCTAAGTCAGTACCTCAATGAAATAAGTTATACCACAAGCAAACAGCTTGTCTGAACCAAAGCGGTTTATAATAACGGTGTAGTGTTCTGCCGTCACATAACACACTCATTAAAGGTTACATTAACCCAAAGAGAATTATAATAAAGAAATATTTGTGAACAGTATATACATATAAGGGGGGAGTAGTGTGTATATGTGTGCGTGTTTGTGTGTGTATGTTTTAGTATCCGTGGATGCGTTTGTGTATATACCTACTGCAGGAGCTGAAGTAGTGCTTCTGTTTGTGTGTAGTCTAGATTTTGTAAAAATAATATTGGCTGCTAAATATTAATTACACTACTGGTCATACTTTTAAGTAAAAGTACCATCTCCACCATAAACATCTTATTTTCCTTAACAAGAGACGGACTACTCTTCCTTAAGTTTTTCGCACAATTTTCTTTAAAAATAAATTAGCATGCGTAGATTGAATTGTCAGCGAAGTTCTCTCCAAGACCGTCTTATTCTAATTTAGGGGAAACGTTATTATTGAGGCCCCACTGCAAACAAAATCTGCATATTATGGTACAGTTAAACAGGCTTAAATTATATAGTTATATATTTGATTGCATCTTTTGTAAAAGCCTTGTCTTAATGCTTTTTCTATTTTTACATAGTGTAAAAGTGTTTTGTAAGTGAAGTTGTATATAATCGTAATTGTATGTAAATCTATTGCAAGGGATCCGAGTTTACCCTAAGAAGGAAGCCTTCGGGAAGTAATTAGTATACCGATGCAAAATATATATAAAAAGAAAAAACAACAAGATATAATTATAAAAACAACCATAGTATATCTACATAAATAACTAGCAACCCGCCCCGGCTTCGCACGGGTATAAATTGTACACCAAAACCTTCCTCATGAATCACTTTGTCTATTAGTGAAAATCGCATGAAAATCCGTTCAGTAGTTTTTCAGTTTATCGCGAACAGACAGACAGACGCGTCGGGGGACTTGGTTTTATAATATGTAGTAATGATTAATCCAGATTTTCCATAATTATTGTTTTAACATGTCGAATAAAACATCCACATTTCAGAACTGAGTTACGTTCAGTAAATTATGAATATTTGAAACTTATAAAGCATTGAGGTCACGTAAGTATAACGCAATTTAACTAGAATGCATAACACCATCTATCGAGTAACTAATTAAACTTATTTAAATATAAAAACTAACATAATAGTAGTATATTCTATACTTAGTATTTACAGCAAAATGTTGACATTCCAAATAATTGCCTATTGCGAATTTGCAGTGTTACTGCCTGGTTTAGTTTCAAACTCCAATTCTTTACTTGAATATTAAATTATATGATCGCATTCCACGTTCTTACAGTTGAAAGCAGTTATTAAGTTGTGCTTTTTAAACGCGGTTTTCCCGTAAACACTTATTCATCAATAGAGCGTCTCTCATTCTTGATGAGGTTACGTTTCTGAAGTTCTGTTTGCGTATTGTTACTAACGCGTGAGATACGCGTCATCACCCTTTTTAACGTCTCTAGATCTTATCGTATACCATCTTCGTCTTCATCGTCACTTTCCATCAGGTGAGTTTGAAGACAAACCCCTATTCCTTTACTGAAAAAAAAAAACCGTTCTTTCCTTACGTTACTTAGAATTTAACTGCGATCAATTCCACTATCTTCTGTAGATTAGAAATTAGATACAGTAGAATTAAGTTGTGTATAAAAAAACAAAAGCGTATGAAAAGATACAAATGCTTGTGTCTAAATACATTGCTGCCTTTGGTGTATTTACGACATCAGTAAATTTTGTATGGGAGCTTCATTACCGAGGCGGATGTATCACTCCGTCTACATAATTTGTTCCCAATCCCTTATTCTAATTTATGTAGCTTGCCCACAAATGGCGTGTTAATTCAACGATCAGGTGATAATAAAAAGTAGTCGGTGTTGCTTATAAATTGCAGTGGAGGGTTAACTGCCAGCAGCTCTGGGGCACAATAGGCAAAATTATAGCAAAATTATTTTTATAAAAAAATCTATTTTATTTCAATACATAAATTCCCCAAGACTTTCCTAATAGGATTCCTGCGTCGCTTTTAGTTGGTGATGGTTATGGCTTCGATATGGGACAACTACATAATGTGTATAATAAATAAATCAATGGTTTTCAGTGGGGGTCTAGGTACTTACCGACCTTTAATTGGACACTGGATTATGTCTTAAGTATTTACTGTAATTAAACTAAACTAAAAAAAAAAGATTTAAAAAAAAAAAGATTGTACTGGTTTTTTTTATATTATAACCTGATAAATATGATATGGTAAAATGATTTCAAGTCGAGAGAGCGTTTGGCTTGAATTTATTTTTTTAAAAGACTTCTTTCAAAGTAGTAACAAAACAATAACAAATGTATCATTCATTTGAAGCTAAAACACCCTACAGTTGAGCAAGGGTCCGTTTATGATTACCGAACCGTTCCGTTACAAACCCCCAGTATTTACTATCTAAAAATGTAAAACTAAAATACAATACCAATTCAATATACCCTGCAAACATCGAAAATGCAAATTGCATCGCTCCCATTGTGCTCCTAGCCGAACTTCCAAAGCGGGCGCCCAAGATTGAGGTTTGCAATACTATCGGTGATAGCTAACCCTAAATTACGGTACGGAGCCCATTATCGTGTTCCGTTTGTGCGTTGCCGATTGATATTGGCGGGTTAGGGACATTTGACTCAACCAATACTCGTAAAATATGTTCATGATCAAACCAGTTGCCTTGGTAATTTTAGTAAGTTGTTTGTTATTTGGCAAATTGGTTAGTTGATTTGAGTCCAATAGTACGTACCATGATCGCCTGTAGCCACTGCTGAGAGGTTTTTTTTAGTAAATAATACTAATAACGTTTATTACCGTACCGACTCGCAACGTTTTAATCGCAAGTTCGATGCTTTAATAATTGTGCTACCATCATTTAAATGCGCCATTTACTTGAAAGATAGATTCTTAACTAATTAACTAATTGCTGTAAGCTGAGCAATGCCTTACGTTGTAATAAAAATAATACAAAGGACTTCTCCCACTGTGTTATAGGAAGCAGTTTTATATCTAGGAGGAGAGGGAGGGGAGTAAAAACTCGTAATACTAAATTAAACAACATGCACCCATAAAGTCACGCATGCATGGGTGTACGGACTTACACACGCACACACGCAAACTCCACGCATACTACATAAAAGCTGAAGGGACTATCTTTTCAAAATAATGATAATGTATTTAACTTTTGCCTGCGGACCGGTTTTACCGGAAGGTTTAGAAACAGTCGTGTCAAAATATCGACCTGTTTTACTAGTCTCAAACATACATACTAGATTATGTTTCAAATCAAATCAAATTTATTTTTGCAGAAAACACTATTACAATCTACATGTTTCCCCGGTTATTCTACCCTAAGGCTTGCAAAATGTATACAATAATTGTTTATCAAAATCAAGATTGACATCGAAGTATATATATATATATATATATTATTCAATTTTAAAAATATCCTTATCTAATTTTATACATATATATAAATATATATATATAAAATTAGATAAGGATATTTTTAGAATTGAATTAATGCTATGCTATGAATTGATTTGAATGAATGTCATGTCATGTTAATATTATAAGATATTGCATTAATGCTATGCTACAGTGATGAGAGGTGTATTTATTAGATAGTGATAAGAGGTTTGATGACACGTTTTGTCAAACATACACATTACACATATTTTTTCGACGATCTTACAATTTAATCTCATGCATATTATGCAGAACAAATAAATCATATTGATTGTTTTTGTTTCAGGTGAGTCAAGTAGCTTTAGATGAAAACCGACTTCAGGGAGCTAGTAAGCTAACGTAAGTATAGAGACATAAAACAGTATTCATTTTTTGTAATAAATTAATATATTTCGACATTGACTGTATGATGAAATGCAATACCTACACCCAGTGATCGGGATGGTCCACCTCTGATGATGTGCTACATTTCAGTACCGCCTGAAGAAGTACCTCTATTTCCCTAGAGTTTTAAGATTATTCTTATATTTAGGGTCAAAGCAGTTCAATGGGTAAAAAAACAATTCCTGGAAAAGAAAGCACAGTAGTTTCTTGCCGGCATTTTCTCATGTAAGCTTTCATAATCTGGAAACTCGCAAGTAATCTATTTTCATTCGGTTTAAATAACCATTTACTGTAAATTACGAAATAAAGGAAAAAAAGGACATTTGTTTTGACTAAGATATTAAGTTTAAGTAAATAAATATTATTACACGAAAACTACTCAAATTACTGGCGAACACTCAACCCTTATTACTGTCGGTTCATTGTACACATTGTGGAAGTGTTTCAGTATCTATCAAGTTACCTTCAAATACAAGTTGTGTAGCGTAAACATAGGGCCTGTCAAAGCCTCTCGAATCAGACCTCGGAACCTCTACGCGGCCCTTACGCACGAATAGCTGTAGACCTTTGGCTAGTGATGTATTGTTACACGGAAATTGAAAATTTCCCGGATTTATTTCTTACACTAGCAGTTCCCGTGCGGCTTCGCTCGCGTGTACATATTTATATATTTTGCGCGGAACCCTAATTCTTTTTCCAAAATAAAAGTACCCTAAGTTACTCCTTATAACACCAGCTATCTGCACGTGAAAGTCCCGTGGAAGTCGGTCCACCAGTTCCGGAGATTAGCCGGACTAAATAGACAGACAAATATTTTAAAAATTATTTTTAGGCATAAGTATCGTAAAAATAACTGTATGAGCTTAAAAAGAAACGATTATTTTGACATTACAAACAGACACTTCAATTTTATTTATTTGTATAGATTGGATTTATTAATAAACAGATTTCAAGTCAAAGCATCAACTGTTTTCCTTGTGTTGTAGAAGCTACTCGTATTTAATGTTTATAGTTCCCCAAGTTGATAATATTTTTCTTAATGAATAATACTCAGTAACAAAGACTTACTCTATTATTTAAAAGGCGGTAACCCTTTGAATATTCTAGAAATTTCGTACTTCACTAATAAAATATAATTAAGTATACCGTTCTCCGTGAAAGAACTCTTGTGAGGTATTTGACACGGTGCTGGTGGGAATTTTATCGTGCTGTAACCATACAAAGGTAGCTAAGGTAGCACACCGCTTTACGACCCTTCTGATGGTAAGCTATGCTTTTATCGTTTGTTTATAAGACTAGACTTACTTCCTTCTAGTGTCGACAACGCCCGAGGGACACCAGGGCCATTTTCTTGTCTACATTCTTAGTGTTATAAAAACTAGAGATTGCAGAGATTGCAGAGATGTATTCATATAATATGTCTCACTGTTACACTGTACCCAAATTTAACTTTAATCAAGTGTGTAATTGCAACAAAAAAAAATCATTAAAAAAAAAAAACTGTTGCCGTCCCGTTTTCGAGGGATCCATGATCGTCCCAACACTACTCTTGATCGGCACTGAACGTTGAGAGCCCTTAACTCGTCTGAGAAGCAGAAGCATTGTGTCAAATGAAACACATGTAACTGGCGAAGTGTTAGTAATGAGTACTCAGGTTATATTGTATGGGGGAATGTGGGGAGAAGCGGTATATAAAATGTGTCTTATTCTTCCTCTGTCTCTGTAAAGTGTTTATAGTGCAGTGTCTATAAAGAAATTTAGAAGTAAGAGAATGAGATTTGTTTACTATCGGCTATTCAGGAAGCGTATTTACTTAGGAATACGGTATTGACTGTTCATCAGAACTCAGGCACGTCAGCTTCCTTTTAAGAGACGGCAAAACAATGGATTTTTCAGAAACTTACATGTTTTGTGATGAACATTAATACATTACTCGAACATTAATAGCGTTTTGAGGCTCAAATGGAGTTGTCAGTCCGTCCAATTGTTTTTTGACTTGAGAAGAAGAATTTATTTATTTATCTCAAGCATTATACGCAATGAATAAACAAAATATTCGAAATGATGACTCCGATAGAGACGACTTGCAAAACAACTGAAAACCGACGGAATATATTTGCCACTATTCAAGTACTCAAGACCAAAAAGAGAACGTCCATTAACACTACATAAATCAGGAATGACTCCGCCTCCTTCTAACGATCGTTAGAGACTTGGTGACAAAATTGTCTATTGAATTAATCAGAAGATCTAGCACGGGTTAGACTAGATAGAAAATGATCTGATACTACAGCTTACTTGACTATAATATTAAAACTATTAAATGATGATTCGAAATTTAAATATTTGACAGAATCAATTTTTTTTTAATCTCGGCCACACTTCGCTTTTACTGTATTTTGTTAGGTATAGAAATAGAAACGTTTGAAATCCAACGTTTTATCAGAATTTCAACTATTACAGCCATTTTTCGAGGTTTGCGACTACTGAACTGGCTAAACTTTTATGAATAAAGATATAGATCACTAGCAACATTGATAGTCGTGTGGACCATTGGCTTTTTAAAGGACTTTTCGACGTTCGTGTGCGGCTTATTAAATAATATCATTCGAATGGTCATCATACTCTTTTATAAAGATTTCAAAGTAAGAGAAGGTACCTACTACAGGCACCGGTTTCAGTAAAAACCGCCTAATCTAGTAATCTCTTAGGTTTAAACTCAAATTTGTTTTAGGTAATAAGATATCGCTGGTTTGCGAGAATAGCGACGGAACTAAAAATGATTGATTTTAGAGAATGGCAATGAATTTGTGATTTCCGCTAGAGTGTTTTGTCTCAAATATATAATGAACTTGTCGCTTTCTAACGAACGTTAGCATTTATATACGTACATAGCGTTGCATCTCTGTTCACCATAAAATATCAAAGATTTATGATCGTTTGGCATACTTAGTTCAATTCGACTAAATTTTGAATTACGTCGATATTCTCGCAAACCAGCGATATACTGTGTTATTTCCTTTGTCAGGGCTGTTGTCATTTGATCCCATGCTAGGTCTGCAGACTCATAGTTCGATCACAAAGGAAGTATTCTCACTTGACCAATAAGAGCAAGCACGCGATTCGACCATTAATATAATGTGCACGGTACTGTGTGCCGTAGATTAGATGAAAATTCTAGATTAGGCGTTCTAAGAATTTGCTTATTACTTTATCAGTTTACTTAGAAGTTGGTTGTAGTAAATTGTTGGAAATTTATGTATAAACACGGCTTTATGACCGAGAGAAGTGCTTTGTATAATGAGTTTTGCTTGTTATTTTAGTGAGGGTCCGTGTAGCCTTTTCATTTTGTAGGACTTTTCATGAGTTACTGTACATACATTACTATAACTGTAAGTTACTGTAACGTTTCTGCGAATGTATACATAAGGTAGAAGTCTCTCTCATTTCTGCTGTTTGGCTGCTCTCCGTCCGTGTACATCACTAGGTTTCAGCAGAACACCAGCGCTACTTCCTCGAAGTAGCATTACGCTGACCTAACGATCATTTTTGTCTCATGCAGAGGTATTTTTTTTAAATTGTAGATTTGTAATCTCAATTTAATGATAACTCGGTCAAAATAAATTTCTTTCTTTCTTTAAGTTACTATAAAACCTGAAATAACTTGACTATATAGGTAAATACATGTAGGTATAAACTGATAGCACACTGACCTGGTGTTGGTTCGAGCGGTTCCCTCCACATAAGCAACAAGCAATTTATTACTAATAGGAACATAACAGTATTAGAAACCTAGGTATTTGCTGTTGCCCGCGACTTCCTTCGCGTGGAAATTCAACTTTATCCATTGGGAACCGATATTCTGCTCAATTTCCAAATTTTTCGTTCCATAAAAACCTTCTACAAATTATTAGAAAACAAAAAAAAAAGATGAATGAAATCGGTTAAGTCGTTCTCAAGTTATGGCGTGACCAAGGGAAATAGGGATTCATTTTATTTTTATAAATATAGGTACACATACGGGGATACCTGACTAGTATAGGACCCTACTGGAGACCTTTGTCAAGGAGTGTAGCAACCGTCCGCGTTAGTAAAACAGAATTTCCTTAATAAATATGACTGTATTAACAAAAAAATTACAAAAACAATCGAAAATATTATGATACTGCGAATGGTACAAATAAATCACGGACCATTTTTTTACGAGGCAATGTGCTACTCTATAACTGAACATGCTCTGTGCCGCAATACGGGACATATAGGCCTAAAATAGGCGGTTGACGTGTTGTGACCGCGACATTCGCGACAATAAATCGCAGTCGCACAGTCGCAACGTCGTTCATTATTTATACGAATCTCTTGTTTTATTTATTGCTGTTTAAATATTTTTTGTTTTGTTGGCAATTTTTTGAGTGATAAGGGGATTAATTGATGAAAATATTACAAACTCAATGGCTTTCGTTTATCTGTTTGTAAAAAAAATAAAATATCAACGAAGTTAAGGTTTTTTGCATGGAGTGTAAAAACGTCACTGACTCTTTCATGACTATTCATACACAATATGTTTATATTGATTGTCAAATGATGGATGACGTGACTTTCATGACGTAATAAGTACTGCTTTTCTCACCTTCGTCATAGAAAATAATGACTAAAGTTTATTTATGGAGAAAATTTGAAGATTGAGCTGAATATTTATCTGTTCATCTCTCCGAGGTATACTAGTAGAAATCACTGTATTGTCCGCGCCCGTGCCGCCATTGTTCAAGAAGCTTAAAACTAAATGAATAGGTACTCTGACACAATAGCGGCTTCGTTAAAAGCTGTTCGGCTATACACTTGTACCCTGTTCAGTATAATATTTACTAAAAATAGTCCGACATATTTACGATCGTAAATAGATCCATAGGACTGAGGTGTTCCTTCCGGGACTCCGAGTCACTCATCCCACTAATATGATAAATGTGAAAGTTTAGATGGATGGATGTATGGATGGATGTTTGTTACTCTTTCACGCAAAAACCACTGAACCGATTGCAATGAAACTTTGTAAGACCTGGATCAACGCATAGGCTACTTTTTATCCCGATATTCCCACGGGATCGGGACTTACGCGGGTGGAACCGCGGGGCGCTGCTAGTATGTAATATGCTGTTACTAGAAAGAAAGAAAAAGTATTTCTCAAATGACGTAAAACAAGTGCTTATGAATTAAACAAGAAATAAGAAATTGAAATAATAGAAAAAAGAAAAAAAGAAATACAAATAAAACAAAATAGGGCGACAATTGCCTTGCACGCACTTGCACCGCTCCGCTTAGCATTGATGCTGATGGCGCCGGCAAAGAAGTTGCTGTCCGCCAAACAGCGCTGATTTTCTACTAGAGAATTAACTAATATTTGTCGATGGTCTACGCTTTAGTCTAAGTTATCATAGATATGGTACTACCACAAACCTCTCTCTCTTAATCCACAGTGGAAAAAAGATGTGAGCATGCGACTAGTACATATCCGGTATAACGTGATGTGTTTATTAAGTTATTATTTCCTTGGTCGCTCAAATTGTTCTATGAACTTCCTACCACGTTCTTTTTACATAATTAAAGCGTTACCTGCCTGTTACAACAACGTTACTATATATTACGGCACAATTTTGCTATTTGTTATTTTCTGCCATTGGTCTCATGAAAGACTACAATATGGTGTAATTCCAAAAAAAGACGTTAAAGGGTTATTTATGGTTTTGTGCTACGACAATGTATAAGCTCCTATAACCACTCACTATCATGGAAACAATTTGCTTGAGTGCCGATTTACTGGTATAGGAAAAGGCTTCATACATTTTATTTGATTGAATGTCAACAAAAAATTTACAACTTAAACCTACCCGAGAACAAAGAATTGATTATTGTTACTGTTCTGAATAATCGAATTGCTCATCGCGTTAGTATAATCGTCTTAACGTTTTCCCAGGTATGTGGAGGTCAGCTCCCACTCCCTGATGCGGCCAATAGTGGCAGATAGCAATTGTATGTAAATACCTATTATTTACACAAAGCAATTGGCGTCTGACCTTCAACCTTCAACGTGTCTACTTAGGCATTCGACGTAGTTTACTGATATTCTGTTAAATTTGTTACAATAAAGCTTCTAAACTAATACCCTGACAAAAATAAGATTTTATCACAACATTTCATAATGTGATTCTTTGCCATAGACAATTAAGCGATTACTGCCGATTTTTATATATATCTACTAGCTGTGCCCGCGACTTCGTCCGCGTGGAATAGTGTATTTATATCGAATCAACAGCCTAAAAAATAAGTTTCGAGCTTCTACCTCTAAATATGATACTTCTATACAATTTTTCATCCCCACCTTTCAACCCCTTACACCCTTTTTTCGCATTAAAAAGTAGCCTATATCCTTTCTCAGGCTTTAGACTGTGTACCAAATTACATTTAAATCGGTTCAGTAGTTTTGGTGGGAAAGGGCGACAGTTAGACAGACAGACAGAGTTACTTTCGCATTTATAATTTTAGGAAAGATTATATATAAATATACCTACTACGTTTATAAAGACCAAAGATTTGTTAGTTTGTAATTGATAAACACTGAAACTACTGAACCGATTAAAATCATTCCCGTCACTATTTGGAAACTACTTTACCTATGTCAGGTTATATTTTATTTCAGTAATAAAAGACAATTAAAATATTTCTACAGATTGCTATTCCAATTGAAATCACTTAAGTGGCAACAAACCGTGGTTAACTATCGTTACTTGGTATTTAGTTGTAACTAGCAGCGCCAGGCGGTTTCACCCGCGTAGGTCCCGATCCCGTGGGAATATCGGGATAAAAAGTAGCCTATGCGTTAATCCAGGTCGCCAGCTATCTACACACCAAGTTTTACCGCAATCGATTCAGTGGTTTTTGCGTGAAAGAGTAAATAACATCCATCCATCCATCCATCCAAACTTTCACATTCATAATATTAGTGGGATTAGGCTTCACTTGGCCGAGAGGATTTGGGGTCGTGATGTTAATGTGTGAGGAGAGTAATTGATAGTAGACAGGAAAACTGAAAGATAATATATTAAAAACTGAGCTACTTTAACAAGATCACTTTATAATGGCTTCATAGAAGTGGCCCCGCAACTTGACAGCCGTCCCGTCTCCATTCTGTTCCTTTCCTAAAGAAGTTGTAAATTTCAAAGATAATATTAGAATCGATTTAAATATTATATTACCAGCCAGCTTTGCTCTACATCCGAAAGAAGTTCGGGCGTCACAGTATGTACAATAAGCAGAGATCCATGGAGCAAGGTAAGCATTGTGCTAGATATTACTATATAGTTATCACCTTTTAAAACTCAAAACGATATTTATTTACCGTTCGTTATTTACCGTTCTATTTACGTCATGAACCAGTTTTCAGTAAACCGTCGTAGAAATATATATTTATTTTTACGCTGCGAAAATCTCTGTTTATTCGGAACAAATGTTTCCTATAAGTTAAAAGCACAATAACAAGTACTACCCGTTTCTTTATTTACGAGGGAGCCCGATACGAAACTAGTGTTGGATATTTTTATTTATTTTAAACGTGTGAATAATGTTCGCCGTATCAGCACGTGAAACTGTGCTATAGAGATGGGAGAGTTGTGGTTTCTTAAGTAAACTCAATACTTGTACTTGAGTGCGTTGCAGTGCTATGAGTGCGTTGAACGCATCGCCCAGGTTCGATGTGAAACGTATCTCATTTTCTAAATTTAGTGTAAATATTTTGTCTCTGTTTTAAGATTTAGCAAATAAAACACAAATAATAAGGTGTACGGCATACGAACACCTTGGTTTTATCTGACACAACTGTTAATGGTGCATGGTCATTGCAAGAAATGCATACCTGCATTGCTTGCTCTGTATAACCCTACTTCTAGTTACTTAAAATACAAAATTAAATGATTTTATGCGTTGTGTTATTACATATAATTCAGACAACAGCTCATCTACCTCAAAAAATGATGAGTTGTATATTATGAATATGGGCATAGATGTTTGTGTTAGTACAATAGAAATTAAAAACCAATCAATAATTTCCTAAACACATCATATTATTAAATTACTGATTGTAATAATAACTTAAACTTTCGCGTTACATTATTGAGGCCGTCAAACTGAGGGCCACTATTTTAGTATCATCCGTATCTATAATGGTGGTATGGTGCTATCTATAATCCATAGCCTTTGGACCTCACTCTAACCTTCCATCAGGCGGTTTGAGGTCATTCTGACGTGTCACAAAAAAAAAATAATCATGGGACTGCCGACAGAAGTGAAAACTTAAACGAAACGACGAACTTAAAACGTCACATTAGCAGGTTGGTGACATTAATTAATAAGGAGCTGATAGAACTCAATGTTTAGATTAGCGCCCTCTAGTGGATCTATATATGTATTATTAGCGTGACGGTCACGAGTTCAGTGCTTTTTCCCCATAGCCAAAGTGCACAAACGTGCCTAAAGAAGTTTTCACTTCAATAATATAATTGCTTTTACGGAAATTACCGCGATCACTTACCTAAGCTCGTGAGCACGGCCAGAGCACCTACCTTGGGATATTACGGGATTATCTCGGGATGAAAGGTATCCTATTTTCATTTCTGTATCCTTGAGAACGTGTATGCATGAGTTCAAACGTCAGGAAAATCTTAGATATCTAATACTTTAATATGCTTGATCGCATTAATTCCCGTCAACATAAATATCTCATTGATTTTAATAACTTAAAATTCCGTAACGTCCGTTATTATATTAATACTAGCAACCCGACCCGGCTTCGCACAGGTACAAATTAAACACCTAAACCTTCCTCACGAATCACTCTGTCTATTAGTGAAAACCGCATGAAAATCCTTTCAGTACTTTTTCCGTTTATCGCGAACAGACAGACAGACAGACAGACAGACGCGGCGGGAATAACACTTCTAACTTTGGCATGAATTTTCTCGAAGGAAACAAAACAAACAGGCTTATTTTATATGTACAAAATTTTGATCGTGTTTCAATCAATCAATCAATCAACCTATCATAGTCCACTGCTGGACATAGGCCTCTCCCAATGTGCGCCATTTTGATCGTGTTTATAAATAATAAAAATATATACTCGTTTAAATTTAAAAAACACGCGTATTTCCCATCACTAGTTGTAAATTGCTTACCTATGTTTCGAAGCGAGGCGATATTTGTTACCAATTGTTTGCGAGTTCTCTCCCGACTTTACGTTGTCGGTTGTGGTCGTCAACGGTTACGTGATACCACGGTAATTAGAAACGTTAGTTGGTAGCAGAGAGATACGACCTGAGAACAATCTACCCTCGTTTATTGTTTAAAGTGACTTAATCCTTTTTGACATTTACATTTATGGTTAAGTTTTTTTTTAATCTATATATTAGAAGAAGAAAAAAAACGTATACGTGAAGAAAATTCTCTTTTTAAGCAAATTTTGCTGCAAATTTTTTTCGTGGGAGAGTCATGCTGAGAAGCCGGCTCGACCGGAGTGATACCACGGCCTCACAGAAAACCGGCAGTGAAGCAATGTTTGCATTGCTTTTCGCCAAGTGAGTGAGGTTACTGGAGCTCTAACCCTTTCGTCTCCCCTTCTTCCCTCGTCTACCACTCTTCCCCCTTCCCCGACTCCCACCTTATGGGCTGGCAACGCACTTGTGACTCTTGGGTGGCGGTAGTCACTTACCATCAGGTGACCCGTCTGCTCGTTTGCCTCCACTACAATAAAAATAACGGAGGAATGTGAAATTCGGAAAACTTAAAGTTGATATGCAGAATAGCAGAATTTTTTTTTAAACAATATGTGTTTGAAAACGGCTACAAAAATGTACAATGGTCCAGTATATGTTGACCTATCATGGTATGGAAAATCTAAACAATGACAGTTCAAGTTATTTTGGTCCATAAATAAAACAAAACTATTCAAAAGTTAAAAGACATCTGGTCGAAATTTGGTCACCAGGCGATCTCTAGTACGATTAAGTTGGCAACAAGCACACATTGCTTGGCACGGAAAATCTATCTTATCAAGAAGGAAGTTTTAGGTCCCGTCTTTGGGGTAGAGCAGCGGTAGAAACCATCGGAAGCCTTCGAGAACATGATGAAGAACTCACTGGCAAGCGGGTTTCCTCTCAACATTTTCCTTCATTCTTAAAGCGCCATACTTCGGCATGTATGGGCCAGCTCGACCGGAGTGATCGTGACCGGCCTCACAGAAAACCGGCAGTGAAGCAATATTTGCATTGTTTTCGCCGAGTGAGTGAGGTTACCGGAGGCCCTAACCCTTCCCTCTCCCATCCTCTCCCCCTCTTCCCCCTTCCCCTACTCCCACCTTAAAGACCGACAACGCACTTGTGACTCTTGAGTTGAAGGTGCCCTTGGGCGGCGATAGACACTTACCATCAGGCGTCCCGTCTGCTCGTTTGCCCCCTATACCATAATATAACAAAAATATTTTACACAACTAAGTGTGCAAAATGAGAACCCGCCTGATGTTAAGCGGTAACCTGTGCCTCTCAATACCAGTGGTGTCAGCGCCACCAATCCCTGCTTGCCATGGAACACTGGTGACTCTTCTCACCAGCAAAAGAGTAGTACTATGTTAGTAGTGATGTTCTGTAGGGTGTATTCGAATAGTGCAGGTGGTACCCAAAATTAAGTGTATATTGTACTAGCGTTTGCTGGCGGCTTCGCCCGCGTAGAAGTTAGTTTTTGTTTAGCCTCAGGAATAGTAC
The DNA here is from genome assembly GCA_963859945.1 of Euplagia quadripunctaria. NCBI lineage: Eukaryota > Metazoa > Arthropoda > Insecta > Lepidoptera > Erebidae > Euplagia > Euplagia quadripunctaria. Next base: position 4,640,513 of record OY982584.1, read on the forward strand.
TTTTTCTCGAGATGAAAGTGTAAGAGAAAAATGTGCATGCAAAAATCCATGGTGTTCGGTAGAGTAGTTACGCGTAAAAGCTTAACAAACAAACAAATTCACTTTTGATTTGACAAAGTTTTTAACTTATGTTAAGTGTTTAACTTATGTTATAAAACAAGCAAAAAAAAATATCCTTACGATTTCTTCAATGTTCAACAGATCTCCATTAAAAACTTAACTTAATTGAACAAATAAGAAGGCTAGAAGAATTCCTCGGAAGGTATTTCCCCAGCTACTGAAACTTACACGCTCCGCTGTCTAGTTGAAAGATCGGATTACATCTGAAGTGGCGACGCGCGGCCCTACCTGAGACTTAGAAGTCTTATAAAAAACTGGCTATTCTATAGACGCTTAATCGCAATGTATCATATTTTAATTTCTTTTTTATATACTGCACCAGGTTGCGGAGTAAGAAAACGACTTTTACGGCTAATATATTGCAACTGATACATCAACAGAGACGTTATTTATAAAATAATAGAAGGTGCTCGATAGGATTAGTTTTTATACACCGTTATTCTTACAGTACACATTACAGTTACATTGTCAGATAGTCTTTAACACCTCCCGTGCAAGTTAAGGTAAAGGATATCCTCAAAGTTAAGTTTTATAAGAAAAAAACATATGTTTAATAAGTTCGATAAAAAAAATTCCGAACCGATACGACCTTCAAACCTTCAAGAAAAGAGCGTACCTCCTCCTATCTCAAAGGCCGGCAACGCACTTGTGACTCTTGAGTTGCAGGTGTCCATTGGCGACGGTAGTCACTTACCATCAGGTGACCCGCCTGCTCGTATGCCCCCTATAATATAAAAAAAAAAAAAAACTTGTATTTAATATTGGCATTCTTATTACTTTTCATTACTATTAATCTGCCTATAAATAACTTTAATACTCATCTATATGTGTGCTATGGATTTTAAAACACGGACATTACATATTACACACAGAAATTCCGAGCCGAATGCAAATAAAAATATGTATGAAATTGACATTGCGCGGGAATCATTGCAGTTGAATGGTCGACCGCTGCGCCAAATAGATCGCAGTGTGTGAATAGAAAATGTTTCACAACACGATGAAAGTTTCGATAAATATTCTCAGAAAGGAAAGGAAAGGAAAGGAAGGGAATTCTCTCTCTCTAACTAAGGAAATGTATTTTTCTGCACATGTACCTAATAACAAAGGTTTTGTAATTTACAATTTCAGCACACAGTCAGCCTACACTATTTAGGCTGGGCTACATACCTGTAAATGAAAAACAAAGTATATTTCAATACGACACTCAGTGCGTCTCCTTCCATATAATGTTCAAACAGCCTTATAAACTGAATAGCATCAATTGTATAGTAATACCAACTTTAATGGTGTACTATAACAGTATTTCACTAGTGCATCCGTAAACAAAAGTCGCAGTGATATGCGACAGGCGCACTTCGCAAACTTGGCAGCGATGTGAATGGCAAGCTTTATTGTTCTCAGGCTCTGTCAATAGCGAGTCAATGGGATTCGTTAGAAATTGTTCGCTCTTCTGCAACATGGTAATTATATTTATTTGGATTTGTATGCCTTTGAATGTATGAGGAATTATTAGAGCACGAAATCAGGAAAAGGATATTTTATGTACATCTAATCAAATATTATTTATTCATTTAGGTCAAAGTAATACGAATGAAAATTTATCGCTTCTACGTTTAGATTTATTGCCAAGATTGGAGTGATTTTGCACACTGAATATGTAACATAATACAAATTCACTTTAAAAGATTATTGTTAGTCATAGATGCAATAAATGAAAATTCCTCCCTCACAAAGACCAATAAAATTAACAATAATTATTTTTTAATATATAGGTACTTCATATACATATATAAAAAAACAATTATTAATATCTAAAAACTCTTTACCGATTACTCTAAAATTGTGACATGACTTTGTTCAAAGCGTGTGTTTTATATACCTTAACGATGCTATCACGAGATCAGGAGTACTAAATACCGATTATAAAATAAACTGCAGTAAAATTATCTCGAATTGAAATTAAATTTGAACAAAATACAGTTTTATTAAAGCATGTTTGCAACAAAACTTAGTGTGAGACTGTACATTTGAAACATGTAAAACAGTTTTGCTGTACTTATTGTAATATTGCTGACAAGACTACATGCATCCATCTTGTGCATTTTCATAGCTCGACGTCTAGGGCTGTCAAAAATAATTTAAAAAAAGTTGATGACGATCCTTAGTTGTAAATAGTCGGGCTTCTCTGAAGTATAAACTTGTGCACAATCGTAAAATTTTATTATTTATGGATATCATTCATAAAAGTTATGATTCGAAGATATAGTCACCAACGCAAATAATTATTATAAATGAACTCTGAATTCGTATACATTTGAATACGTTCTCTAACTAATTTCTTTGCGTAGGCCTTATCAAATATTTAGCTGGGGTCAGCTAGGTGGAAGCTTGTCTGAAGGAAGTAGTAGTTTTACTGAATGTGGAAGATTGAAGATGTATGGCTTAAATTGAGATAGTGCACTGAGGTCTGACGCAATCTTAAAAATAAATAATAACACTTTTGTCTGTAACAACCCTACCAACTTCAGTTTTACAAATATGTAGGTATGTAAAATACACGAACATGAGTAGAAATTGTCGAATGTTATGGTTAATTTAACAGAGCAGCCACACCTCTCTTCTGCAACGTAGTAGGTACCTAACGTAGGACAAATGTCTCTGAAAAATGTCTGTGCATTCGTGAACAGCACCGCTACGAGCTGGGGTGTGAATAGTTTAGATGTGGAGGGTTGGTGTGAGTTGGTCTGTTTAAATATACTTGAAATGTTTATTGTGCTATTACAAGAGTTTCTTTTTAGCGAATATGCTGCTTGCTGCCTACTGGAGCTTAAATCGCTTAAATAATTTACTTTTTTTTGTAAAAGAACACTACACAAATGTGTCATATAAAAACATATAGGTACCTGTAAGAAACAGAATCACAATCACTGATATAAAATATGAAAATCACTAACTAACAGTAACTGCCAAGTTGTTCGTACCACTATTCGCACTCAAGTCAACATTCTGAACTTATTCCTACCCTTTTAACCCCACTATTTATTAATATTTATCAACCGACCAATACCATTGCGTTACCGGTATAACCAGTCAAAATAATATCTATTAACTTGTTTTTATTAAATAGTGAACTGTGTTATCATCTATTATAGTTTGTCCCTATTTTTAATAAAATAAATAGGAGTTTTTGATATGACATAACTGTTGTTCGTCACTTTTTAAAAACGGGAGTAGAATGTTGACTATGAATGGCGCAGTGGTCCAAAAACTTACCTCACAAACTGTCCGCGTCTTGTCCTGCAGGTTTGGTCTGTAAAGGTTAAATTATTTTTAAATGCGTTAATGCGACATTTGTAAAGAGAATCAATCCTGGAAGCGAGAATTCTCATTTTAAGAGGTAGGGAGAGAGAAAGAGTTATTTCCATAACCTATATTTATTTCCGCGCCGAATTACAAAATCGAATTAAATGTAAATAATAATAATAAGAATAACTTCACACACCTGTACTACGCCGAGCCTGTACTATGGTAACCATACTGCTGATAAACATACTTATATATATCTAAATACATACATATTATAGATAAATTACACCCAGATACAGAACAATGGTCATGCTCATCACACAATTATTTGTCCTGGGTGGGAATCGAACCCACGAACTCTGGCTTAGCAGTCAGGGTCACTAACCACTAGACCAACAGGCCAGTCAATAATACATGCAACGTTTTTTTTATGCTAGTAATTAAATCTTTAATCCTGTTTTTGGCCTCACATTCAACAAAATTAATCTTTAACTCAAAGACAAACCCAACAAGAAACCCGAATATCGTAGATTGTGCTAGTAGCACAGAAGAGACTGAGATGCCATGAATAATTGACTTGGAGGATAAAGAGACTAGGAATTCATCAGTTTTGGGTCCAAGTGTGTTTGACTGGTAACTCATACATACATAAATTACACCGGACCGAATTGAATTCATTCTAAAATTCCACTCGACGTGGGTACGAGGTATCCTTGAAAATAAATTGAAATATGCAAATGATAATTTTGGGTGTGAAAGTTTGGTTGTGCCTACCTTGATTGTGGATAGGGCAGCTCTCTCATGGGTTCCGTGAAAGGATCTGAGGTAATTTGAAATATTTCATGGCGTAAACGGAGTAAAACTAATCTGACAAGGTTTTTTAAAACCATGCTTGTGTTTACCGACGTGATCTATTTATATTTTTACACGCTTTATATTAGCTTCACTTGTAGGTATGTTTTTTTGTAAGTTTGTAACCGACTCCTTTGGGCGCGATTTTGACCCACTTTAAACGGCCAGATTTCATTCAAATTTTGCACACCTGTCAAAGACCGATGACAATGCAATAATTCGATTAATTTTTTAATTTTTTTTAGTTGAGTTTTCCATAAAAGCGTGTTTTTTGGTTTTTTAAACTATATTTTTTTATCTAGCCTTATCTCTGCAAACATTATCTTACACTTATTATAAACCAGCATTTCCCGTGCGGCTTCGCTCCCGCATATTTATGCTTTGCGTGGAATCCTAATTCTTAAAAAAAAATTAAAGTTATCTAAGTTAATCCTTATAACATCAGCTATCTGCTAGTGAAAGTCCCGTGAAAATCGGTCCACCCGTTCCGGAGATTAGCCGGAATAAACAGACAGACAGATGAAAAGACAGGCTGACAAAACATTGAAAAACTGATTTTTAGGCAAAGTTATAAGCTTAAAAAACTACTTATTTTGACATAACAAATAGACACTTACAGTTTATTTATTTGTATGTTTCGATAAAGATTTTTTTTAATATTATAGGGGGCAAAGGAGCATTGCCAATTATCCAGGTGACGGCGATGAAAGTTTTGTCGCGTTGAACGATGGCGAAACGTTGCGGCCGGTATATGTTCGAACAATTCCTCGGAGCACTCCCCATGATACAGGCGATGATGATCATTTATTGATGATTTACCTTCGAAACCCTTAATCTAAAATTGTGCTTGCGCAAAGAAAGTTTAAAATACACAGTAATATATGATAACCACCAAAGAATTGATGTCAAGTGATATTAAACTTAAAAGATGATTAGTTGTTGCCCGCGACTTCGTTCGCGAAGAAATTCGACTGGCCTGTGGTTTAGTGGTTAATGACCCTGACTGTTAAGCCAGAGGTCGTGGGTTCGATTCCCACCCAGGACAAATAATTGTGTGATGAGCACGATCATTTGTAATGTGTCTGGGTGTAATTTATCTATAATATGTATGTATTTAGAAATATATAAGTATATTTATCAGCAGTCTGGTTACCATAGTACAGGCACTGCCTAATTTGGGATCAAACGGACGTGTGTGAGATGTGTCAAGTCATTATTATTATTATTAATTCAAGTCTAGCCGTTCTGGCGTGATTAAGTAAACAAACATCCATCCATCAAAAAATTGGCATTAACATTATATAGTAAGATCTTGATACTCGACAAAGTAAGTCATAATTTTATTTTGTCACGTGTACATCACAATAACAAAAATCAATCTATCGCCTCCACCAAATAAAACAAACTCAAGCGCAATGAACTTTTCCATTCAAAAAGATATCTAACAATGGGAAATTTGAGAAAAATACTGAGTGCCGGTGCCAAGTCGAGAGCGGACGGTTCACGCTGCACCGCACGATCGTACGAAGACGAAATATGAATAGTAACAACCTAAAGTGTTCTAGAAACTTCTTGAAAGTCTAGCGTTTCCTTAGTATACTGTTTAAGTGGCTGTGTGAGTTAGGATGTAGGATTTATTACGAAATATCTTTTGTCCGGTAGATTTTGTCGCCGGAAAAAAGTGTTAGCGCAACGAAAAATGCTGACCGTGAGTTGATTTTGCGCGATACTACTGTAATTTAATGTTGGTTGTATACTTATTATCCATATATTTGTTAGGGCAACTTTCACAGATGCCGCAATTTTAATTTCGAGTGTTTACAATTTTTAACTTTTAGATCATTAATATGTCTAGATGGAGTGTCGCAATACAAAAGAACTAAAATAAACGGGCCAACTTTATTACGCTGGTGTGCGTGACAGTTACGTTTTACATTTGCGAAACGTCACTCTAACTTACTAGTGTGTGTGCATAATGATACAAGTTGAAAACTACTTATTTAATTATTCTGCTTGAACTGATATGAAATGATGATACTTAGTGATGAAAGTAACTTTTTCCTTTGTTTTAGATCGACCTTTGTAATTTCTGCACACTTTTATCTCAAAAGCACTGTGCGCGGGAAAGGTACTTAAAGGCCAATTATTGGACTATAATTTTTTCGACGCTTTCACATCTTTGACAGCTCATCTAGACATAGTCATTATCTAAGTATTTACCATATTCGTTCTAATCAACCGTGTGTCCCAAAGACACTTCACACGTTTTTTTTTTCTGAATGAAAGGTATCTTTTGTCCTTTTCTGTAGCTCTGACAACGTTCGTGTTCGTGACGGTTTGAGTAGTTAAGGCGTAAAAGCTTAACAAAAAAACTCCACTTGCATATTTTTTTTTTTTTAAAGAATGTGGGTATTTTTTTTTAAATTTATTTATAGTGGCAAACGAGCAGACTGGTCACCTGATGGTAAGTGACTACCGACGCCCATGGACATGTGCGACTCAAGAGTCACAAGTGCGTTGCCTGCATTTGAGATGGGAGTACGCTCTTTTCTATTTTATTCTTGTTAACCTCTCCAGCTCAGCTAAATGCTTGTGTTAGGAGTGGGTTTACGACGGTAGAGTAGTGAATGGGGTTCCAACCTGCAACCACTTGATCGCAAGTCCGACGTTTTAGCCTTTACGCTACCGCCGCTTTTAAATTTATTATTAGTAGTTAACACGACCTATGCTACATTTTATACAGTGTGTAATAGAAACTTCATCATCTTCTGTCCTTTTCCCGATTTTCATTAGGGTTGGCGCAATGTGTAAAGTTGCAAGGTGGTGACTGGTTTCATTTATGGCTGGACACTTGCCTGACGACAACCCTCCTTGGGAATGTAGTCGTTTTAAGACGGGAAAGAAGGAAGAAGGTAAATTTATATGAAGGAAAATAGATAGGGAGAGGCACTTAGGGTAAGGGATACCGCAAATCTCGCATGGGGAACGGGACTGAGACTGCACTAGCTCGCAGAGGCCGGGGTCGCCTACCCGAACATCAGCTGGCTATATATGTATTATAGAAACTTGTGACCATATTAAATTCAGTTTTAATTTATAATGGGTAATGGTGTATGTGGTTCCACTGGTGTTATTCGGGCAAGCGTCTATTAATCATCGTCGTTTTAAAAATTAATGGCATAAAAATAATGTAGTCTAGTAACACTGCTGACTAATCTCTCGATGTTATCAGAGTTAAAAATAATTGTATTAAACAGGTATACAGTGTGTTATCTCATAAAATCTAATAAGTGGTGTACAATGAACATGTCTAGTGTTACAACACGTCCATTACTGAGCGTATCGAATTCGCTGTCTTATACAATATACACTCATGTATGAAACATCGAAGAAGGTATTTCTTAACCCCGAAACAAAAAGCAGGGGTGTTTTAAGTTAAACATGATTATGTAAATGGGTGACTATCTGTTGCATCATAGCTCCTGAACCGATGGACCGTTTTTGTTTTAGTTTCTTTTGTTTTAAAGGTAACTTGATCGAGAGTATTCTTAGCTATAATTCAAGAAAATCTGTAGCCGTTTGAAGATCATCAGTTATTTTTGTCGTTGAAGGAATTTTCGAGTTGGAGTGATATTTTAAATGGCCTAACATGCCAATTAAACACAGACAGACTGCGCTTCAACAACATTCTTAGCATAGTATTAATGAGCAGGTGCGCCAGATCGCCATAGAGCCCTTCCTATGGCGATCTGCCGCAACTGCTAGCCGGTGACAACGTTGTTGCTGGGTATGTTTGTTGGCATATGTAATCTCATAAAACTGGAAGTTTTCTGGTTTGCCACTTGCATATGAAAGTAAGGCAGCGGAATTCAAATTAGCGATTAAAACTTTTAACTTTTGTTCTCTATTAACTTTTTTTCTCATTTTTACACGAGTGAAAGTACACCCTTTCAAAATTTTTGTAATTTTAATACAACCAAATAGTAGAAATGTGAAAGTAACTCTACTTGTTAGCTTGTTACCACAGTCAACATAAATTTAATATATCTAATTCAGTCTTGAATTTCCTTCTAATGATGTCGTACATCATTTTATTTTCATATCACTACATATTATAAAACAAAGTCCCTCGCCGCGTCTGTCTGTCTGTTGGTTCGGGATAAACTCAAAAAGTACTAAACGGATTTTCATGCGGTTTCACCTATAGATAGATCGATTCATGAGAAAGGTTTAGGTATGTAATTTGTTAAGGTTTTGTATAAATTGGTTGAAATATGATGATGATGGTTTAAGATGTTTCTGCTACCAGTGCGAAGTCGAGGCGGGTTGCTAGTTTTAATATAAAAACATAAAAGAATCGATTTTCTATAAACAGATATCCATATTAACACTTCACCAATTTTTTAGGAGTAACTAAAATACCACATCCACACGAACTGTGCCTCATAGTTCCATGTCAATACCCATTAAGGTGCAGCTTTTGATGTTCTTAGCTCCATTGACTAAGATCGTGATAAGATTTGATTGAATCCGCGCCCGCGCAACTAACTACAATAATAATGCAGGTAATGTTTCTTTATAATTATTTATATACTGCCAGTGGGTTTTGTATCAAGATGTATTGTTACGAGGTCAGATGTAAAGAGTTTTGAATGAAGTAGCGTCCTGGTTATTACGTATAATAAAGATGAAGCGTTTGTTTTTAACACGTTTTTATTAGTAACTGTAATTCGTTCACTTGTAACTAACTAGCCATATGTAAACAAATCTTGGAAGTAAATCTTAAACTACTATTTTTTTTTATTTAATAGGGGGCAAACGAGCAGACGGGTCACCTTCATAACACATATTGTTTAAAAATTTTAGCTTTCTGTACATCTTCTGCGTATAAACTTTAATAATACCATATTCCACATTTCTGTCTGTGCACGTTTGCTTAAAAATGCGTACAAAGAATGCTCCTCACGTATTAATATATATGTTACTGTGAATGTCCGATATTAGTGAATGTTAACATGCACCGGTGAATGTCGATCGAATCACCAATTGCGATGGTGTAAGTCCGA